>JBBGZY010002493.1:0-525000 GCA_037952925.1 Lithobates clamitans | reverse complement strand
CAGATGTCAGCAGGAATGGGTATCTAAAGGAAGAACATATATTTCAGTTTTTAAAACTGAAGGTTAGGTATGGGTATTATTACATATTTACATTGGACCAGCATGGACCAATGTAAGTATGTGCCATACCTGGTGGATCCCTGTGGAAGCTGGAAATCACTTTAGGAGGCACTGCTAATACAGTGATGGCAGATAGCTTCCAGGTCCCATGTCCTGGGTCTCTGTCCATATAGTGAACACTTGTATCTTGGACGAGGTAAAGATTATCACATCAACGCCCTGCCTCTCCACCTCATCCAATCAGAGAAGGCTTTGCATTCATTGGAAAAATGCAAAGTGTTCTCTGAGAGGTGCTGGTATCAAGCAAGCAACCTCCAGGGAGTCCCGGAGTTAAAAGAATAGAAAGAATGGGCGGAGGGACGGCATGACATGGGCGGACATAGGACAGGCAGGGGGGTAATGTAGGAAGGTGGCCCTTTTAAGGGAAGGGGGGGTGGTCAAGAGCCACGAGGCATTCTGGGGGAAGTCGTGTGAAAAGGAAGGAGAAAGTGACGTCAGTCGAGAGCGGAGGGGGAGAAGATTCCCACCCACCCGCCCTCCCAATGTTTGGTCTGTATTTTAGGGAGGCTGTCAGGACAGCCCGCCAGTGGTGGGTCGTTGGAGGAAGAGAAGAAGGCTGGTATATATAATATATAACATGGTTGGGACCCATCTGTGGTATGGGTTTCTCAGGTACCTTCTGGTTAACGAGGGGTTAACCAGAAAGGGGTAAAAATGTAGGTCACTGCGAATGTTGAGTACCGTCTCCGAGTCGGTGGCTTGCGACTGGAGGCCTAAAGTTTAAAAGAAGTTGGTCGCAGTGACCAAGTTGTGTGTCGTTGCCCTCAAAGACCCCCAAAGTTTATAGAGAAGTTTGGTTGATGGTTATTTTAAAATGTTATTTATTTAAATTGTGCTAATTGTTAATAAAAGGCCGTAAGGCCATTTTACTCCAAAACCTTGTCACGTCATTTATTGGGTAAGTGGAGGGTTTGGAGATCATGTTATAACAGGTTGGAAAAGAGGACTGGAGGTTATGTCCTTCATATGTTATGTGTTCTCTATGCAACAGGGCAGCCGTTCCAACAGGAAATGGAAGCTAGTAGCAGTAGTGGTGCCTACCACAGTGATTTCCAGCTTCCACAGGGATTCACCAGGTATGGCACATACATACTTACATTGGTCCAGCTTGGATGTAAAAATATCCACCCCTAAACTTTAGATGTAAGCGAAGAAGGGTTTGAGCCCCTGCCAGTTTTTATTGCTAAAAGGAGAGCTGGGCGTGAAACACTGGACTCAAATTTATAACCCATCAAAAAGGAAACATTTGTTCAACCTAATGACTTGAAATGGGCAGCGCTCCATGAATTGGGGGACTCCCCCAAGATAAAGAGGTCACACAAATTACATATATAATAAGTGAACCAGAAAGGAGAGCTAAGAATTTGCCTTGAGAGTAGAAAACGTTCTTTATTCTTGTCACAATTAACTACAAGAAAGGCAGTTAACACATTGGGGGTCCACAAACTCCCCTTTTACCAGTGCTTGTAATTGATGTCACTTCAAGAATTCCTGGGCTCAAAAGTGTTTTAAAGAAATTATATAATGTAATATATACTGTGTATATATATATATATGTATATATATATATATATATATATATATATATATATATATATATATATATATATATATATATATATATTTATATTGACCTGGCCATTTTATAGATAGGCAACTCCTATCCTCATATTGATTGGTGGTTCCAAATTAATAACTACTGCAGTAGGGAACAGACACAAAAGATACACTCCGCATCTTTCCAAATAACTGTTCTGCTTTATTATGACGCAATTGAAGGTTTTTATACACATGATTACATAGGTATCACATTAATATTACAATTGTACATTTATGGTAACAAGGGGCGTAACATAGGCAGGCTAATTCTAATCAGGACTCGAAAGGATGCAAACATGTACTGAAAACATTATTAGTGCCGTGTGCACAGTGAGGGCAGTGTGCAATAAATACAAAATAGAATACAATTATATACAGAACTTACAAATTTCCTTTACAATATCATCAAGGGTACATTTCTTTTTAAAAAGTTGCTGTGCAAATGCCTCAAGTATTCGCACAGCCATCATGAATAATCACAGCAAGATGTCTAATATGTTTTTTTCCCTGTCATTGTCAACTCCATCCAGTGGCCATAACACAGTATTTTCCTAATTGAGATATTTTAGAAAAATACCATGTTATGGCCTCTAGATGGTGCTGATGACACTAGGAAATGCCTTTATTATACACAATATGGCAATTATTTGTGACGGCTGCGTGAAAGCTTAAGGCTTGTATGTGTTCCAGCTGGGAAGATTCCCCCACACTTTTTAGTCCTGTGACCATTGTAGATGGGACCGAAAGTGTTTGGAAATCCAAAATTTTGAGTTGTCACAAGAAAAGGAATAGAGGGGAAATCTTCAAATGGGGACACTTATTCTGCCAACGACAGCTGTCTAATAGGGCATTCACTGTTAAGAGAATTCTTCTCACTCCTTGATGTGTCTGCCCCTTGCAGTAAATAGTTTCTGTCACCAGATACTGGCAGTTGATAACCAGCATCATTCAACCCAATTCTTCTAAATCTAGGCTGTCATGGACCTGCCTGGGGGGGGGGGGGCTTCCTCCTCACAGTAATACTGCAAAAAATGGCAGTTACGTGCCATTTTGTGGGCGACATTTAGGACAGAAGGACCACCTCCTCTTGCTGCCAGACAAGTACAGGAAGGAATTTGATGCCATTGGACCATGATCCATCCATATAACTGCTGGATTAAAGGTATGTCTATATTTGACAATAAAAACCTGGAAGCTGATTGGTTTCTATGCAGAGCTTTTGCACTCCAGTTTTAGTAAATCAACCTCAATGTTTTTTTTTTTCTTCCACTTTAAGCTGCACCCATGTATTGGGTGTAATTTTCTTTTCTAAATGCTGCTTTGTGCATTGATTTAACTCCTTTGACCCAAACTGTCTGGACAGTATGGTAACCTGCTAACTTGGCACCATCCACAGGCAGCTTAACTCTTCAATAAGACACAGAAGTTGAACCCAACACAATTTTATTTCAGCTACTTGCAGTACAGAGGATATTTTTCTAGTCTTTTGAAGCGTAAGAACACAATGACTTTGACTCCTTTCACACCAAGGGCGTTTTGCAGGCGCTATAGCGTTAAAAATAGCGCCTGCAATCCGCCCTCAAACAGCTACAGCATTGTCTCCAGTGTGAAAGCCCTGAGGGCTTTCACACCGGAGCGCTGGCAGGACGTCAGGAAAAGTCCTGTCAGCAGCTTCTTTGGAGCGGTGAAGGAGCTGTGTGTTTACCGCTCCTTCACCGCTGCTCCCCATTGAAATCAATGGGGCAGCGCTGGGATACCGATGGCAAGACGCCGCCATTGCGGCGCATTGGGGGCGGTTTTAACCCTTTCTCAGCCGCTAGCAGAGGGGGTAAAAGCGCCCCCGCTAGCGGCCGAAATGCGCCGCAAATCCGATGGTAAAACGCCGCTATAAATAGCGGCGTTTTACCGCCGACGCTATAGACGGCTCAGTGTGAAAGGGGTCTTTCCCAAGCCCTGTCTCTAGGAAGTACTCTGGAAAGTAAAGGGGTCGCAATTGCGACCTGGCCCCATGCTCCAGGGGGCCCGTGCCGCCCCCTGTATACCAGGGTTGCCAACCTCCCGCAGCATTTTTTACTTTACTGTTGACTCTGTACAGAGCTATTCCTGTCCGATCATTATGTGCTGCTGAGGCTGCGGAGAAGTAGACTGAGGGCTGTATCTCTTTTTCTCTCTCAAAGGTGAAACATCAGAGGTCTGTTTAGACGGCTGACATTTTACCAAATCCCCCCCAACAGGGGGATTTTTATAATAAAAAATGAAATTGTAAAAATAAATAAATAAATAAAATAAAATAAAATTGTGGAAAATATTACAAAAATAAAATAACAAAACTAAAAACTACTGACATTTATGGTTTCTTGTACCGGGGCTCTAAAGGCTCTAGTTACGCCTCTTTTAATAGAAAAAAAAGGTGCTACTACCCCAGATTATGTAGAGATCCTCCTGAGCTGTCGGGTACAGGATGTGCAGTCACTCAGCTGCTAAGGAAATAAATGAAAATAATGCAACTAAATACATGCTCTTCAATAAGTCCAAATTTATTGTAACTCCATAAAAGATGAATGCATAGCTCCCGACTGTTCCTGGAGAGCAACGTCCCTCTGCCCCTCTCTCCTCCTCATTTGTCTCTCATTTTGGTCTGATATATATAGTTGTATATAAAATGCACGTTTTATCTTTTAAAAAGTGTTTCCCAGTGCTAAACCTTTCATCCAAATTCTAAATTGCTGCATTTGTACATTTTAAAAGCCAGTATAAAGGAATAGTAGTGGTAAAAAAAGCCCCTTGTGTATTTAATTAACCTTTTTTTTGGTTAATTCTCCTTTAAGGGGGTGTGGCAGGGGGTGTGTCCTATGCCTACATACATTTGCTAGTAGGTGTCCCTCATTCCCATCACAAAATGTTGGAAGGTATGGATGAATACGTACATATTTATCTTTTATAGAGCATGTATGGAGTTGCGGATTGTCTTCGATCCATGTACGCTAGTTACGCCTCTGAAGTACTAACAGTGGCTGAGAACACATGGAAGAAATGGGGAGGAGAAGGGGAGGACAGAGGTAGAAATCAATACTACATAGTAAACACGTTGTAGTGGCCCAAAACCTCCACTAGATGCCAGCATACTACAAAGCAATAGTAACCTCATGCAGTTCAATAAAACAGAAAAAAAGACATAAAAGTGGGGCAGAACAAAAAAGGAATTAAAAGGATTAAAGTATGAGATCATTTTGAAATAAGTTACAAGCACAGATGAGCACAATCGTTTTTTGTTTTTTTCTGGTGTATAAGGTTTTTTACTTTTATTGTATAATTATAACACATCCTTGTCCCACTTCTCACAGCAAACAATACAAAAGGGTAATATAACTAGAAAGTGCATTGAATGGCTTATTATCACTTCCCTATAATCCATCACTAGACAATGTTAATATACTGGGAGCTGACAGGCCCAGGTCCTGGAGCAAGGATATGAAAGCCACATGCGAAATGACGACCACAATACAAATGATTAATAGCATTGATTGTTCAAGGAAGGGTTAGCATATGTTGGGTTGAGCAGTCAACACCTTTTAAAACTTAATATCAGTCATCAACTATGTTGTGGGCATTTGCTAGAAATATGATTTCTGGCTTTTGCATCTGTCATCACCACATGGGGTCATTTTCTTTCTTTTCTTATGCACTGGATAATCAATTAAGCGGGGCTACTTGTGCTTGTGTACATTAGGTGTAATGCAAGGGCAGCTTGTTAATGGGAAACTCCTCAGCAGTTTTATTAAGCATTGTTGGTGCTGTGACCGGAACGTTTGTCCTAAAGTTAAATCTCTTACGTGGTTTTGTGTTTTTTACATGTTGGCGGTTATATTTGTTGTTTCTCCTCAAGGTTTCATAAGAGAAAGCAGATAGCTCTGTAAAGACAAATGCCCGGCTAAGCAGATGACTCCGTTTCGATGTGGCACACAATGGGTAATGTGGATTTTGGCACGTGTAGGTGCCGTATTAGTGATGAACAGTGGCGTTGCTAGGGGGTGGCTTTTGGGGCTATAGCCCCGAATCTGGGGCCCATAGCCCTGAGTCTCTGCAGGGTTGCACAAGGGGAGGGGAGACTCTCTGGGGACCCTGATGTAAGTGGGGGTTCTCTGGGGACCCTGATGTAAGTGGGGGGCTCTCTGGGGATATATACACACATGCATATTACTGTATATACAAACGCTGCTATGGGCTCTAGCCCCAAATCATTTGTAGACCTAGCAACGCGCCTGGTGATGAATGAAATATGTTGAATCCCTTCCTGGATTATTTGTTCCTGAATACTGCACTAAGCAATATTACCCTGAAAAGTCTAAATTTGTCTTGACTTCCTCTTAAAATATTACCTCGAGCTTCACTTGTAGGCAGGTGCCTACTGAGTATTATGTTCTGCCATTAAAAAAAATTGTTTTTGGTAATGTACCTTTATTCTTTGGCTGGTGCTAGCAGAGGTTAATGGGTTATTGTGACATGGTTTCCCCTGTAAGTGTGTCACTTCCTATTGTGTAGGGCAAGGGTTTCAAACTCAATTTCCATCAGCATTATGGTTGCCCTCAAAGGACCGCTTGCATCTATAGACTGTATAAAATATCCAATGGTTGCCACTGCACACATATTAGAGATAAAAAATGGACCCGGGTGTGCAACAAAGACTGTAGTACATATAATCCAAAAGAGAGAGCGTCACTCATGGATCTTGAAAGGTGAACACACAGTGAAGGTTTTATTTTGACGTTACAATGAGGCACAAGCTCGTCTTCCTCAGGACCTGAGGTGGGGTTGTCCCGAGGAAGACGAGCCTGTGCCTCATTCGTGCCGCTCTCGCTTTTGGATTATATAGAGTATATAAACGTATCTACTCTTAATTGTGTTGTATAATTGCCACTGTTCTCTATTATTACTGGTTTTAGTCATAAACGTAAGACTAATAGGGCGTACACACGGTCGGACTTTGTTCGGACATTCCGACAACAAAATCCTAGGATTTTTTCCGACGGATGTTGGCTCAAACTTGTTTTGTCTACACACGGTCGCACAAAGTGGTCGGAAAATCCGATCGTTCTAAACGCGGTGACGTAAAACACGTACGTCGGGACTATAAACGAGGCAGTGGCCAATAGCTTTCATCTCTTTATTTATTCTGAGCATGCGTGGCACTTTGTCCGTCGGATTTGTGTACACACGATCGGAATTTCCAACAACGGATTTTGTTGTCTGAAAATTTTATCTCCTGCTCTCCAACTTTGTGTGTCGGAAAATCCGATGGAAAATGTCCGATGGAGCCCACACACGGTCGGAATTTCCGACAACACGCTCCGATCGGACATTTTCCATCGGAAAATCCGACCGTGTGTACGGGGCATTAAGCTGTGAAGGGAAGGTGCAGACCGACACAAAGATTAATTACACTCCTGTTGCAGATGATGCAAGTCTGAAAAGGAGGGTCGCACACTGCTGGTATCATCCACAAGAAATTTTGTTAGAGAATTCTCAGACAGATCTTGGTTCTGCCATGGTGTTCTGTCTGAGTAATCTCCAATAAAGTTTCTTGTGGATGATACCAGCAGTGTGACAGTGCAACCCACCTTTTCAACTGGCATAGAATTGTATAATTCTCAGAATTATTAAAGGCACAGATGTCCAAAGCACTGCACCCCCCTTACATCAGATGTTAAGAGCCCCTTCACCATCAGAAGTCAAGAGTGTGAGGGCTGGGCTCAGCCCTTCCTTCTCAAAGCTGGCCGCTCAGCTGTCGGATAATTGCCAGCTCCTATCTCTCCACAGTGACTTACCTGTTTATGATATCCTGCTCGTCAGTCCTGCCTACTTAAGCAGTCCAACCCAGATGATCTCTGCCTTCGCCTTGGTCACATCTCTAGAAACACTCTCCTGTGTTCCTGTTAAAGACTTGCTTGGCTGACATTCCTTCTGGCTCTAGATCCTACTTGCTGTTCTACTACGCTCATCTCTGGCTCCCTCACATTTTGGCTTGTCTGACTATCCATTCCAGTTCCTGAACTCTGGCTATGTTTTGACTATGTTTACTCTGTTTACCTTATTATTATTATTATTAAACAAGTGTGATTTACCTATACTTCTGCCTCAGTCAGATTCATAGTTTCTGGCAAAGAGTCCACCACCCTCCCTTACATCACAGTGCAACCCCTTTCCTTGTGTTGCTGCAAGGAAGAAGCTGGGGATGGAGCTGCAGGAGAGGTGCGAGGGCCACATGGAATCGGCCCATGGGCCTTGTGTTTGACACATGTGGTGTAGGGCATAAATACAGGGGAACTGACTAATGCCCCGTACACAAGGTCGGATTTTCCAATGGAAAATGTCCGATCGGAGCGTGTTGTCGGAAATTCCGACCGTGTGTGGGCTCCATCGGACATTTTTCATCGGATTTTCCAACACACAAAGTTGGAGAGCAGGAGATAAAATTTTCCGACAACAAAATCCGTTGTCGGAAATTCCGATTGTGTGTACACAAATCCGACGGACAAAGTGCCACGCATGCTCAGAATAAATAGAGAGATGAAAGCTATTGGCCACTGCCCCGTTTATAGTCCCGACGTACGTGTTTTACGCTGGAGGGCTGCGTTGCTGCAGCCGTGCGGGTAGACCCAGAAGCCTGTCTGGGGCCTGCTATCGCTGGGATGGTCCTGTGCTGTCTGTCCTGCGGGAAGAAGCCAGACAATCGGGAAGATCCAGGGGAGGAACCATCTTGGAAGGGACCATGCAAGGCTGGTCTTAAGAAGGGCCTGGTGACTCGATTGGAGTACTACTTTACCGCACAAGTACTGCCGGGTCAGCTTAAAGGTTCTGGTACTGTGTTTGCTGTTCATCGAAAACTACTACATCCTGTGGCAGAGGATCGTACAATTTTATTTCACCCAAGTCTGTGGCAGAGACTTTTTGTTCGTGCTGCGCTCCGGCTGCTAGGTTAGTGAGAGAGACCTATCCGGGCGGGCAAAGATTTAATCCTGAACTGAGGATACATTCATCCCTGAGATTTCAATTCCTTAGTACTACACCAAGAAAAGGTATTTGAACTTCCCTGCAACTCTTCTTCTACCTCTTTCCTGCTACTTTCTCCAGTTATCTCCTATTAAAGCATTGGAAAAGTACTCAAGTGACTGGTGCCTACATTGTCTGATGATAAGCTCAACGGGGACCCTAGACCCAGTATTGGTGAAATTACAGGTAAAAAGGTGACAGTAACAGCCCGCTTTAAATCAGCAGCTCCACCGTGAGTTATTGCTACATACAGGAGACGGTCAGAGACTGCAGACATGCTACGATCTCCTTCTCTCCTTCTACAGCCACTCCTTCCCCATTACACAGGCTGCATAAAGCGGGGACAGAGCATCAGTGGAGCACCTGGCCCTGCCCCTCTCTGCAAAGGGGAATAGAGAGGTCCGGAGGGGGGGCTCTCAGCTTCTACTATGGTGGATCCCTCCCGAGTACGCAGGCTGCATTGGCCGCGGTCAGAGCGTCAGTGGAGCTCCCGACCCTGCCCCCCTCTGCTGGCTATTACAGCTCTGCTTTCCATGTCCCCGGTGCGCTCTGCGGTGCCATCATCGGGGCCCCAATTTTCAAACAGCTTTGGGCCCCCCAAGAAAGACAAGGCTCGAGGCAGTTGCCCCGTTTGCCCCACGTTAAAGACTGCCCTGCTGTGCATGCATATGTTGGTAAAAAATGGGTTCCTAAGGTTGGGATTTTAAACAGACCACAAACAGTAATCGTAAAAAATTACAAATTTATTGATATAGATAAGACAAGTTACATAAATAACAAAAAATTCAAGATGACAAAAACAAACACCAGGGTTTTTTTTTTAGCTGGAACTTGGTGGAACTCAGTTCCACCACCCCTGAATCAGGCCCTCTGCTCCCCGCTCACCACTAGCACTTGTAAACAAAGAAGTCCGGCTTCTGTGTTTACAAGTAACAGCTCATCTCCCAACGGCTCCCACGAATCTGATCTCCTGAGCGGCTCCCACTGAGTGCAGGATGGGGAAAAGGGACATGCAGGTGCCGTGCAGTGCAGTGCAGATTCCGACACCCCCACTGGATGAACTCCCTGCAAGTGAGAGGCAGACCCCCCATCTACAGTGTGCTGGGAGGTACCAGAAGGGGGGGGATGCATGCAGAGGTCAGAGCTGAAGAGGGGTGAAAATGAGATGTGGATGGGGCATGAGGAGGTAAGCAGCTGTGGAAAAATATGTACTCTGCACTCTGTGTGTAGCGCACCCCTGAACTCTGCGCTATGTGTGTAATACACTCCTGGTGTTTATTGTCCCTTTAAAACCCTTCCACTGTTGGTGAAATTTGACCACACACACTATTTGATGTGGCTTGGAGGCTGGGTGGGGGGGGGGGGGGGTTGGGTTGGGTTGGGGGGTCGTGGTTGAGTTCCAGCACCTATTTTCTGAGAAAAAAAAGCCCTGACAAACACATATTGTTGGGGGCAGATGTAAAACCAGCTGAAAGGGAAGCCCGAAAGCTGTCAACCGATAGAGCGTCCAACGTGTTTCAAAACCACACAGTGTAGCAATACCTCAGATTGTAGGGACTTCACAAGGAGCAGGGGACATTTATCACTCAAAAACGTATCATGTCAGTAATAGACACAGTCTCAGACAGACAGTTTGGGACTACACCATATACCACCATGTTATTTCTAATAACTTATGTAGCTAATAGGCTATTTTTGCCGCCCTTTTTTAGACTATATGGGGACCTTAGCCATAGGATAGAACTCTGGGCAATTGGCTGTTGATTTCTGGATGCTTATACACAAAGACTGAGACTGTGTCTATTACTCACACAATATGCTTTTGGATAATAAATATCCCCTGCTCCTTGTGAAGCAAGGTATGGCTATTGTTTGACCATTGTGGACTGTGTTCATCTATCATTTGAACACATCCCATCAACAATAATTCAAGACATTATATTTGAACTAATTGGTGGAATATTCTCTATATCGATTTTAGATATGTTGCAGTCAAGTCTATTGGCCAATTGCACTCCCTTCAAGTGCTTATTGTGTTACAGGTGAATTACCACCGGTCGTAGACATTCTGGCCGTTATCCATGCGTGGCTCTGATGGACCATTTGCTCTCTACACTTGTTGAGTTATTTCTGCTGTTCGGTGGAACTCTTACACTTGGGGTCAGTTTTTTCAGCTGGTAAATTTTCCGACTTTTGTTATAATATACATGCATGTTCGTTGTGTATGAATTGTATGATGATTGCAATATGTATATCGTTGTACTCTTACATATTTCTGATGACATATATTTTATCATCATAGACTTAAGCTACAGCTTTGGAAGTTTCAAGCTCTTTTAGTCCCTGAAGAAGATCTACACTGTGTGTTTTTAAAACGCATTGGACGCTCTGTCGGTAGACAGCTTTCGGGCTTCCCTTTCAGCTGGTTTTACATCTGCCCCCAACAATATATGTTTGTTTTTATCATCTTGAATTTTTTGTTATTTATGTCATTTGTCTTATGTATATTTAAAGCGGAGGTCCGCCGGAAAAAAATAAATATTAAAAGCCAGCAGCTACAAATACTGCAGCTGCTGACTTATAATATATGGACACTTACCTGTCCAGGGAGCCCACGATGTCAGCAGCCGAAGCAGATCTGTCCGTTCGCTCTCGGCTGCTGCTGCCGCCATCCTCGGTAAGGTAATCAGGAAGTAAAGCCGTGCGGCTTCACTTCCTGGTTCCCTACTGCGCATGTGCGAGAAGCGCTGTGCGTCCTCACTGGTCCCTGCGGTGTTCTGAGACCTGTGTGTCTCCCAGAATACAGCGGGGGAGGACAGAGTAGGCGCCGGAAGTGGCGTAGGTCACCGCGAACGGTGATCTATGCCAGGAAGTGGGAGCAAATACCTGTATTAGACAGGTATCTGCTCCCTCCTCCCCCCTGAAAGGTGCCAAATGTGACACCGGAGGGGGGGGATTCCAAAAAGTGGAGGTTCCGTTTTTGGGTGGAACTACACTTTAACCACTTGACCACTGGGCACTTAAACCCCCTTCCTAACCAGACCAATTTTCAGCTTTCAGTGCTCTCACATTTTGAATGACAATTACTCAGTCATGCAACACTGTACCTATTTGAAATTTTTGTCCCTTTTTCACACAAAATAGAGCTTTTTTGGTGGCATTTAATCACCGCTGGGTTTTTTATTTTTTGCGCTATAAAAGAAAAAAGACCAAAAATTCCGTAAAAAAAATGCATTCTTTGTTTCTGTTTCAAATTTTTCAAATTAGTAATTTTTCTTCATAAATTGTGGCTAAAATTTATACTGCTACATATCTTTGGTAAAAATAACCCAAATCTGTGTATGTTATTTGGTTTTTGTGAAAGTTATAGAGTCCACAAGCTATGGTGCCAATCTCTGAAAATTGATCACACCTGATGTACTGACAGCATTTCATTTCTTGAGACCCTAACAAGCCAGAAAAGTACAAATGCCCCCAAATGACCCCTTTTTGGAAAGTAGACATTCCAAGGTATTTAGTAAGAGGCATGGTGAGTTTTTTGAAGTTGTAATTTTTTTCCCACAATTCTTTGCAAAATCAAGTTGTTTTTTTTTTCACAAAATTGTTATATTAGCAGGTTATTTCTCACACACAGTAAATTCATAGCACAAATTACACCCCAAAACACATTCTACTACTCCTCCTGAGTATGGCAACACCACATGTGTGAGACTTTTACACAGCCTGGCCACATACAGAGGCCCAACATGCAGGGAGCACCGTCAGGCATTCTTGGAGCATAAATTACACACATAATTTCTTGACTACTTCTTACACTTTTGAAGGCCCTGGAGAACTAGGACAATGGAAACGCCCCAAAAATGACCCCATTTTGGAAAGAAAACAAACCAACATATAATCTATGAGGCATAATGAGTCTTTTGAACATGTCATTTTTTTCTACAAGTTTTTGGAATATGTGTAAAGAAAATGAATGCATTTTTTTTTTACACAAAGTTGTCCATTTATACAATATTTATAACACATAGCATGCACATACCAAAAATTACACCCTAAATAGATTCTCCTACTCCTCCTGAGTAAAGCGATACGACATGTGTGAGACTTTTACACAGCCTGGCCACATACAGAGGTCCAAAATGCAGGGAACACCATCAGGCGTTCTAGGGGCATAAATGTCAAATCTAATTTGACTACCTATTACACTTTTGTGAGGCACTCTAGTGGCATGGATGAGAACAGATGTGGCATGGATGAGCAAGAATGGGGATGGATGAGCTGTGGATGGGGAGGGCTGAGTATGGATGGGATGACTGAGCATGAATGAGTATGGCTGAGTACGGCTGGGTATGGATGGGGGTGGATGGGATGGCTGAGCATGGATGGATGGATGAGTATTGCTGAGTATGAATGGATGGCTGAGCATGGATGAGTATTGCTGATTAGGGATGGATGGCTGAGCATGGATGAGTATTGCTGATTAGGGATGGATGGCTGAGCATGGATGGATGAGTATTGCTGATTAGGGATGGATGGCTGAACATGGATGAGTATTGCTGATTAGGGATGGATGGCTGAACATGGATGAGTATTGCTGATTAGGGATGGATGGCTGAGCATGGATGAGTATTGCTGATTAGGGATGGATGGCTGAGCATGGATGAGTATTGCTGATTAGGGATGGATGGCTGAACATGGATGAGTATTGCTGAGTATGAATGGATGGCTGAGCATGGATGAGTATTGCTGATTAGGGATGGATGGCTGAGCATGGATGGATGAGTATTGCTGAGTATGGATGAATGGATGAGTATTGCTGAGTATGAATGGATGGCTGAGCATGGATGAGTATTGCTGATTAGGGATGGATGGCTGAACATGGATGAGTATTGCTGATTAGGGATGGATGGCTGAGCATGGATGGATGGATGAGGCTGGAATTGTCACAAATCAGCGCTGTGGGCACTACAAATCCAGCCCACAGCACTGCTGCACCCGATCTCTCCCCTCTTTGCTCACACTGTACCGACCGGTACAGGGAGGGGAGAGAGGAACTGGACATGACGCCGGTTTGCTTACAAGTGATCACTCCGTCATTTCGTCATCATCGTTTACCGTGATCCGGGAGCGTGATTCTGGGGGGATGTCAATGTACGCCCTCCCAGAGTTATTGAGCCGCAGTGTAGCCGTCATTCGGCTATGGTGCTGTCGCTAAGTGGTTTTACAATGTTTTACAATTACTGTTTGTGGTTCGTTTAAAAATCCCAACCTGAGGAACCCATTTTTTACTATATGTATCCGGGATGTGGTCCACAAACAGCATAGTCAGCTAGCTGTGGCAAACTTTCTTTCTAATGCAATTCCAATGAGGGGCCCTTATTGACTGCCAATGAACTTGTCACTAAAAAAAAGCATATCTCTAAAGGACAGACGTCTAAAGCCCTGCGTCGACAGGCCTTTGTTACCAGAACTGCTTCTCTCTCCATAAAAGTATATGGCAATGTAAAAGCAGCTTAAGAAGTCAAATGCAGGTCAATTCAGTTGTCATTATTGTAATTATTACAGGCATTTATATAGTGCCAACAATTTACATACTGTACATTCACATCAGTCCCTGTCCTTAAGGAGCTTACAATCTAAGGTCTCTATCTCACATGCATACAGTACATACAGTACACATATTAGGGCCAATATAGACAGTCATCAATCAACCTACCAGCATATCTTTGGAGTGTGGGAGGAACCACAAAATAACTGAAGGAAACCCACACAAGAACATGCAAACTCTTTGCAGGTAGCTTCCTGGTCCTGAATCAAATTGAGGTCCTCAGTGCTGCAAGGTAAAAGTGCTAAACTTGTAGCCACTGTTCAGCCCCCCAAAAGTGAATCAACAGCCTATTGGGCTTGACCAATCACCCATCTATTAATAATCTAAGCACTTTGGACTCTTTATCCATTGCTCACATCTTGGTCTCAATAAAATTTGAATTATCTCAGAGGCATTTCAAACTAATCTCTAATGCAAGCAGAATGCACCTGAAACCAAGCTGCATGGCATTCACAAGAACCAGTACCCAGCCACACTATGCTTCTGGGGTGCTCAGAATCTAAAATGCAGGTTTGGTGCACCCCCTTCCACCCCAATGTCCGGTGAGGCTCTTCACTGGCAATTGGAGAAGTTGAGAGCACAAATTGTAAAAGATATCCTGGATCACAGAGAACAATTTGGTGAATTGTAAAAATAAATTTCACTCCTCGCTTTCCAGCACTAACATCACTTTTCTCTTTCATGTACAATGGCAAATATCCTTTAAAGTGTGTGTATAGTCTAACCATTTTTTTTGTTTGTGTTTGGATGGAGTGGGGAAGAATTAGAACCTCTGTCAAATTTGTACTGCTGTTTGGGTCCCCACTGGGAAGATTCCCCTTGGCTGCCTTGATGACCATTGTCACTGCAACAAAAAGTGGGATAATTAAAAATTCTACGATTGTTATCAGAGCCATTATTTTGTAGAGATTACTCTTACTTCCTGTTCATCTTCAGGACAGAAAGTGAAGGGAAGTCTCACCAACAGGACACAGACTGCAAGCTATAAACTGACAGAGGTTTTCACCCTTACCTACGCTATATACCGTATATACTCGAGTATAAGTCATTCCGAGTATAAGTCGAGGCCCTAATTTACAACAAAAAAATGGGAAAAACGTATTGACCCGAGTATAAGATGAGGGTGAGAAATGCACAGCTACTGTAAGTGGAAAAGAGGGTCAACAATGCCCATTTGCAACCTCACCGTGCCCATTTGCAGCCATAGGTCCCCCAAACTTCAAACTCGGTAGTTAGGGGTTCCTAGATGCCCCCTAGCTGCAGCCAAAATTTGGGGTTTCTGAACCCAAAGGGTCCCGAAATGACATTGCTGCAGATGGACACAGTTGACCGACTTTGGGGCCCCGTATCTCGGGGCCACTTAGTGCTAGGAACCCCAAATTTGGTGTGCAAACCCAGTGGATGTAGCACCATAAAATTTTCAAAGCTGGGGTTTTTAGCAACAAGTGGCCCCGAGATACAGGGCCCCAAAAATCGGTTCAGAAAATGTCAAGCACTTTTCTGCAGCAGAGAATGACATTTTCCGAACCTACTTTGGGTCCCCGTATCTCGGGGCTACTTGGTGCTAGGAACCCTAGCTTTGGATATGTTATGGTACCTGTTCCACTGGGTTTGCACACCAAACTTGGGGTTCCTAGCCCCAAGTGGCCCCGAGATACAGGGCCCCAAAATTGGTTCAGAAAATGTCAAGCACTTTTCTGCAGCAGAGGATGACATTTTCCGAACCTAATTTGGGGCCCCGTATCTCAGGGATACCTAGTGCTAGGAACTCCAGCTTTGGATATGTTATGGTACCAGTCCCACTGGGTTCGCACACCAAATGTGGGGTTCCTAGCACCAAGTGGCCCTGAGATACGGGGCCCCAAAATCGGTTCGGAAAATGAAATTTTTTGCTGCAGAAAAGTGCTTGACTCGAGTATAAGTCGAGGGGGGTACTTTCAGCACAAAAAAATGTGCTGAAAAATTCGACTTATACTCGAGTATATACGGTATATACAATTTACTGTTAAGGTCAACTTGGCAGTTTTTACCTAGACGTGAATGTGCTGAAGGTTATCGGCCCCTTAGGAAAGGGAAGATAGAATCCAGAGCAAAGAAATAGTCAGAGATAGTAGAGAGGTTTGCGGTCCCTGGAACGCAGAAAAGGATGAGTGTCTGCTCACAATTCAGCCAATGAAAACAGACAACATATGGTGCAGTGATATGGCCATCCATCAAACAGAAAACACGTGGGTGTGAGAGGCACAAATGTGTGCAAATTAAATGCCATTAGTCAATCTAAAGAATCCGTACGTGGGAGCAAAACAGCGATTTTCTTTCACACTCTTTCTGGATGGGAAAATCAGTGTCAGGGAAATGTATTAACCTAAACCAGATTAGGATAATTAAGGCGCAGGAAAGAGTTTAATGAAAGGTTTCTCTGATAAATCTTTGGCAAAAATGTATCTCTCCATGCAAAATTCCTAGCTGATAGAAAACAAAGCTGCCATTTTATTAGAGGTACAGCAACTATAAAATAGAAAAGTTAAAGGACTTAAAAGTAGAAGATGAAAGATGCTTTTGTGTATTTTATTTATGTGGTTAATCTTGACAAAGGTAATTCAGAGGGAGCCTGCCTACACTACAACCAGGCCATATCCACCCATACCACTTTGTCCTCCTCTATAATAACATTTATACTATACTACAGTAGATTTTAAGGGCTATAGCAGACTTTTATAACAAAATCCAATTACAACCCATATATAACAATAAAAAAAGGTTGACAGTCTTTGAAGGCCCCAGAAATAAGACATACAATCATAGAATTGTATCAGTGGCCCTAATTCGGTTATGTGATAGGTTCTAGTAGCACTACACTGCCTTGGGAATGATAACAGAAACCTACCACAGAATACAAATCCGCACATCCATCTCAGGTCCCAAAAACCAGACCACACTGAAGAGGAATGTCATACCCTAAATGGGACCCCATCCATGTTTTTGACACAGGGAATCCCTTCAAAGACCTCTAAACCACAAACCTGCTGCCATGACTGTCAAAACAAAAGATTGATGACAAAAACTGAACTTAAAAGGAAGATGGGAAGCTCTTCAGATGCTGATCAGTTTGAGAATTCCCCAACCCCACTCCTCTCTACAGATCGACCCAGAAGATCCCACCTACCAGATACAACATTCACTAATGAGGTAAGAGTATCTTATCTGTTTCACTATTCCTTTAACCCTCTAACCTCTTGGCACCCCTTCTACCCTGTCATGTGGTCCCTTCACCTATATCCCTGTCCTATTTTGGTTTAGATCCTTTTGAGTGGCCCTGACAAGCCCTTTAAGCACAAGCCCTTAGTATGCAAAGATCAACTTTCTGCAGTGAACTCTCCTCTGGTGGTAAGAGAAGCACAATGCAAAGCACAAAGGGGTGCAATTGGGTTGGGATGGGGTAGTTGTGGTAGCAGGGGGGTAACAGCACTAATTTTGAAGCTGGAAACTGTCATTAACATTTTGAATGCCTAAGGTTTTGTGGACTTCCATGGAACTCAGGAAAGCCAGGAGAGATATATAACATGCTAGTACATCTCAGTAGCTAATTTTTTAGTCCTTATACCAGATTTTATATTTTTTTAGCCACTACATCTTGGCCTTAACATTTTTCCACCTTAATATAAAATCTAATTCTGTAAAGAAGGAAAGTGTATATAGCTTAGGACTGAGGCTGAAATGTTCACTTGGACACAACTTTCCATAGAGCTATAGTTCATGCATGGTAAAAAAAAAGCAAAGTGTACTAATACTGTATATCTCTTAATATTAATTTTTCCAAATTGTTAATTGAGTTTAAGGGAGTGGGTTGAGGGGGTTCCTTGAGATTATGGAGGCAGAAGAGTAGCTGGCTACCTGTAGGGGTACTCGAGAAAACATACCAACATACACACATACTCAATTGTAGTGCACATGGGAGGGTTCTATCCTATTTCTCAAGAGGTATTTTTATGCATCAATTACTGATTTTTTCCTCAAAATTTTCTCAGCTGTGTTATTTATCCACAGTGTTTTTTATTGCACTTTTACCATTTTTGGTCAACGAGTATAGCACTCTTCTTTTTTTGCCCCACATATTACTTTTTACATATTCACGTTTTTGGATTTTTCTCACTTATACCATTGCTTATATTTACTGTTTCCCAGCACTTTATTTTTGTTTCACCAGTATAATGTAATTTTTTAGGTTTGGGGTGATTTCTTTTTCCATTTCGGATCTGACATCTACCTGCGGGGTTTCACACTGAGAGTGGCGTTATCTTTCTCTCATCCCCCTGCAACTTCTCAGCTCCTGGTTGGAAAATAGTGGACCCTGTGGTTATTCTTTTTTTTTGCCTTCGTTACCACATATACTCAAATTACATTGGAAAAATATTTGTTCCTAAGCCATTCGCTGGCTACACCATCTTTGAGGCGAAACCTGGCCACTGCTTTTAACAATTGTAAGTTGGGAGGTTTGACATACATTGACTTTGATACATATATATATATACAGTATCTCATATAAGTGAGTACACCCCTCACATTTTTGTAAATTTTTTATTATATCTTTTCATGTGACAACACTGAAGAAATGACACTTTGCTACAATGTAAAGTAGTGAGTGTACAGCTTGTATAACAGTGTAAATTTGCTGTCCCCTCAACACACAGCCATTAATGTATAAACTGCTGGCAACAAAAATGAGTACACCCCTATGTAAAAATGTCCAAATTGGGCCCAAAATGTCAATATTTTGTGTGGCCACCATTATTTTCCAGCACTGCCTTAAGCCTTTGGACCTGGAGGTCACCAGAGCTTCACAGGTTGCCATTGGAGTCCTCTTCCACTTCTCCATGACAACATCACGGAGCTGGTGGATGTTGGAGACCTTGCGCTCCTCCACCCTCCATTTGAGGATGCCCCACAGATGCTCAATAGGGTTTAGGTCTGGAGACATGCTTGGCCAGTCCATCACCTTTACCCTCAGCTTCTTTAGTAAGGCAGTGGTCGTCTTGGAGGTATGTTTTGGATCTTTAACATGTTGGAATACTGCCCTGCAGCCCAGTCTCTGCAGGGAGGAGATCATGCTCTGCTTCAGTATGTCACAGTACATGTTGGCATTCATGGTTCCCTCAATGATCTGTAGCTCCCTAGTGCCGGCAGCACTCATGCAGCCCCAGACCATGAAACTCCCACCACCATGCTTGGCTGTAGCCAAGACACACTTGTCTTCGTACTCCTCACCTGGTTGCCACCACACACGCTTGACACCATCTGAACCAAATATATTTATCTTGGTCTCATCGGACCACAGGACTTGGTTCCAGTAATGTCCTTAGTCTGCTTGTCTTCAGCAAACTGTTTGCAGGCTTTCTTGTATATCATCTTTAGAAGAGGCTTCCTTCTGGGATGACAGCCATGCAGACCATTTTTATGCAGTGTGTGGCGTATGGTCTGAGCACTGACAGGCTGACCCCCCCACCCCTAAACCTCTGCGGCAATGCTGGCAGCACTCATACGTCTATTTCCCAAAGACAACCTCTGGATAAGCACGTGCACTCAACTTCTTTGGTCAACCATGGAGAGGCCTGTTCTGAGTGGATCCTGTCCCGTTAAACCGCTGTATGGTCTTGGCCACCGTGCTGCATCTCAGTTTCAGGGTCTTGGCAAACTTCTTATAGCCTAGGCCATCTTTATGTAGAGCAACAATTCTTATTTTCATATTCTCAGAGAGTGATTTGCCAAGAGGTGCCACATGTTGAACTTCCAGTGACCAGTATGAGAGAGTGAGAGCGATAACACCAGATTTAACACCCCTGCTCCCCATTCACACCTGAGACCTTGTAACACTAACGAGTCACATGACACCGGGGAGGGAAAATGGCTAATTGGGCCCAATTTGGACATTTTCACTTAGGGGTGTACTCACTTTTGTTGCCAGCGGTTTAGACATTAATGGCTGTGTGTTGAGTTATTTTGAGGGGACAACAAATTTACACTGTTATACAAGCTGTACACTCACTACTTTACATTCTAGCAAAGTAGTGAGTGTACAGCTTATACAGCTCAGTGTTGTCACATGAAAAGATATATTAAAATATTTACAAAAATATGAGGGGTGTACTCACTTTTGTGAGATACTGTATATATATTGCTATGCATGTGCATATCCCCCCCCTTTTTTTCCTATTGTCTGTTAGGTCGGGCATTTATATGTGCTGTTTATCTCCAGATAAACGCATCGAGAATGTCAGCACAGATCTCCTAGTTTGATTGTGGATATTCATATGAACTGTAATGGTTTTTCTCGCTGATCAGTACCATATACATATTTTCTGGCTATTAATTCATGCATTATATGTTGTTTTTAAATGTATGTTAATAAACTTTCTTATATTTTTTACTTATATGTCTGAGGTGTGACTCATTGAAAGTCCTGTGGGCCCAAATATGTTTTTGTATGTAAGTAATGTACTTTATCAGCATTCTTAATGCGTGCCTATGACAGGAGTTCTTATTAACCCCGGCTGCACAGGAAAATGAATGCTTCAGGGGTATATGGAGGTAAAGGATGAAAGATTTCAACTAAGAGAGCAGCCATCAGCACAAGGGACACTGGTCATTCAATGTAAGTACCATCCCACTTACTAAGCTTAGGCTTTAAAGCGGTAGTAAACCGCACAATCTCTTTTTTTTAACCCTGCAAGGTAAAGGTATAATGTGCTAGCATGCATCGCATATTAGCACATTATTAAATACTTATCTTAGAACTAAGCCCTCCTGCGGCACGCTATCACCACTGAAAAGGCTTCCATCTTCACCCGGTCTTCCTTCCGCCCCGTGCGTGCGAGTGGGAGTCACGGACCGCGGCACGGGGCTCTGAAGGGACGGGACAGGTATGCCATCCCTTCAGAGCACATGCGCCGGTGACATCACTGGCTGCATGCAGTGTGAATATCTCCTAAACAGGTTTAGGAGATATTCATGGTACCTAGAGGTAAGACTTACCTGTAGGTACAAGTGCAAACATAGACTTTACTTCTACTTTAAGGAAACCTGTTCTCAAAAAAATATGAAGGCTGCCAGAACTAACATTTTTAAATTCTTAAAATGTCATTTCCCTGACTGTCCCTGGTTTCTTTTTTAAGGATTACTGACTTAAAACAAGCATGCAGCCAGTGAAATCAAAAAGCTCCATTCTACTCTTTTAAATCTGACTCCCAATGCATTGAAGCTGTAGGATTAGCTTGACAGCCAAACATTTATAGAAGGAGAGGTCAGCAACGCCATACCTCCCAGATGGGAATGAGGGACACCTATTAGCAAAAGTATGAAGGCATAGGACACACCCCCTGCCACACCCCCTTAAAGGAGAATTGTACAAAAAAAAATGATTGGTTAAAGTGCTTTTTTTTACCACTAGGATTCCTTTATTTTGGCTTATGGGATTTTCAAATGCAGCAATTTAGAAACTGGATGAAAGGTTTAAACCTGGGAAATACTTTTTGATAGAGACGTTATTTTATACATTTTACATACAACTAGATAGATCAGACCAAAATGAGGGACAAATGAGCAGGAAAGAGAGACAGAGGACAAAATAAAAGAAAATGCTGCGCTATCCAGTGAAACAAACTAAAAACTATAAACAACCACAGCTGCTAGCACACAACAAATCAAGTTCCCAAATTGTAAGAAAATATAGTGCAGCGCTAAACCTACATGCAGAAAAATATACTAATATGTACCTCTATATATGTGACATATAGTGACAAACATCAAAAATACAGTGACGTGCTGTGAATAGACAAAATAATGTCTCTAAAAGATGTGACATACTCAAAGGTCCATAAGCAGTGAGAAAAATGGAAGTCTTCTCTAAAGCGAGGGGGGTATCAGTGTCTTGGGGAAACTATGAACACTCGAGTAGGGAGGCGACCACAGGTAACAAAAACACTCCAATCTTCAAGAAGAAAAGATGGGTACTCTTACCGGATCTGTGGGACGCATCTGCCGTATAGCCCCTGTTGATGACTGTGTGGTCAAAACGCATAGGGCCAGCTATTTCAGCTTCCGACATTGCCATTTTTATACTTTTTATCTGTTCGTGATCACCTATATTTTGTACGGTTTTTGGACATTAAAAACCCAATTTTTCATCTACACTATGTGGAGTTCCTTTTTCTTTTCTTCCATGGGCCCACTAAGAATCATTCGCTTCTGATCGATTTGTTCCGGAACCGGAGATCGGGTGTACTGGAGATCCACCGCCTGTCCAAGACAACCACCCCCCCATTGGTGATTGAGACCTGGAGGACACCATCTGGTCGGATATCCTGGTTAACTACCCCCTTTGCCTTACAGATGCACTGCTATACGGCAGATGCGTCCCACGGAAGAGTGCCCATCTTTTCTTCTTGAAGATTGGAGTGTTTTTGTTACCTGTGGTCGCCTCCCTACTCGAGTGTTCATAGTTTCCCCAAGACACTGATACCCCCCTCGCTTTAGAGAAGACTTCCATTTTTCTCACTGCATATGGACCTTTGAGTGTGTCACATCTTTTAGAGGCATTATTTTGTCTATTCACAGCACGTCACTGTATTTTTGATGTTTGTCACTATATGTCACATATATAGAGGTACATATTAGTATATTTTTCTGCATGTAGGTTTAGCGCTGCACTATATTTTCTTACAAAAAGAGACAGAGGGACTTTGTTCCAAATCAGGGACAGTCCCTCAAAATCAGGGACAGTTGGGAGCTATGAGCAACGTTACCCTACATACTTCCCCCCCTTTACTTGCTCCAACGACATGGTGATTCTTAGTGAAAGAGTCAGAATTTCTTTATAATTTCTGTATAATCCTCATTGAAAAGAACAATTAGACTAGGAAACATGAACTTAGCTGATCTTTATTTGGGGAACAGTTAGCATTCATCACAGCTGCAGTGAATTCATTCAACCTTTTCAGTGGCAGAACTACTTTGCTAATGATGGTCTAAATTACAGAAAACACATATGGTATTTGTGATGAGGTATTAAATCATACTCAATTTGTACCGAAGCCAAAACAAACATTAATTCATGTTTCCTCTAAAACAGCAAATGGAGCTCCTAACTCCTTTCTGTATTACTTCATGTTCAATTTGTTTAACTGTGACAAGGAAAATCGCTTTATGTATTAAAGGTGTACGTCAGGCAAACAGAAAATCCAGCACTGGAATACAGGCAGCTTGTCAATCCATCCAGGGTCTCTGTTTTTTCATCTTTGTGTTGCTGTAGTTCATCAGACGCTTCTATGACTGTTATCTGGCAGCCTGCAAGTTCTGGAACACTATTGACAGAGCCTTGTGAATGCAGCAAGGACCTCATCTGTCTCTTACTTGGCCAGTACAGGAAGAGACATTGGTGTGTTCATTGAAAACCTAAACCCCACTCCCAGAGCTAGTGTGTTCATTGAAGACCTAAACCCAGCCCCTAGAGCTAATGTGTTCATTGAAGTCCTAAACCCCACTCTTAGAGCTAATGTGTTCATTGAAGACCTAAACCCAGCTCCCAGAGCTAATGTGTTCATTGAAGACCTAAACCCAGCTCCCAGAGCTAATGTGTTCATTGAGGACCTAAACCCAGTTCCAAGAGCTAACGTGTTCGTTGCAGACCTAAACCCAGCTCCCAGAGCTAATGTGTTCATTGAAGACCTAAACCCAGCTCCCAGAGCTAATGTGTTCATTGAAGACCTAAACCCAGCTCCCAAAGCTAATGTGTTCATCGAAGACCTAGACCCAGCTCTCGGGGCTAATGTGTTCATTAAAGACCTAAATTCATCTCTCAGAGCTAATGTGTTCATTGAGGACCTAAATCCAGCTCCCAGAGCTAATGTGTTTGTTGAAGACCTAAACCCAGCTCCCAGAGCTAATGTGTTCATCGAAGACCTAGACCCAGCTCCCAGAGCTAATGTGTTCATCGAAGACCTAGATCCAGCTCCCAGAGCTAATGTGTTCATTGAAGACCTAAACCCCACTCCCCAGGGCTGATGATTCATAAGGAATGGCTCCCAAGCTGTGGTGCTATTTGAACATGGGATTTGACAATGTTACATACTTTTAGCTGTGCGACTCAAATATAGCACACCCCCTAAGGAGCCACAGAGTACTTTGTTTTTTTTGTTTTATTAAGGGATTATAAATTGGATAGGGATTCAGAGAATTATGGGATGCCCACTTGACTTCAAATAACTTCAGGGACATCTTCTCCTATATACAGTCTATATACGCTCCTCACTTCCTCCAGCACACTTGCTTGCAGGACTTCAGCTGGCACAATGTTTGTGGATCTGACAAAGCACTCAATCAGATTTAGAGCAAAAGCCTCATATTGGCAGGAACCTGAGGCCCCTTTAAGTGTGTAACAAAATTGCAGTGTCCAGCTTAATCACTCCTTTGGCTACTGGTACGGATCCCAGTACCACCTCTTAAAGCGGGGGTCCACCCACACCGCCAAAAAAAAAAATATTAAAAGCTAACAGCTACAAATACTGCAGCTGCTGACTTTTAATACATGGCCACTTACCTGTCCCAGGGTCCAGCGATGTCGGCGGGGGACGCCGAGAACCCGCTCGGTTCTCGGCAGCTGCCGCCGCCATCCTAGGTGAGGGAATCAGGAAGTGAAGCGTTGTGGCTTCACTTCCCGGTTCCCTACTGCGCATGCGCGAGTCGCGCTGTGCGTCCCAAGTGGTCCCCGCTCTCTCCTGGGAGCTGTGTGTTCCCAGGAGACAGCGCGGTGGGGATGGGAAGAGGTGTAGACTCCCATGGGAGTCTATGCCGGAAGTGGGTTCAAATACCTGTCTTAGACAGGTATCTGCACCCCCCTCCCCCCTGAAAGGTGCCAAATGTGACACTGGAGGGGGGGAGGGTTCCAAAAAGCGGAAGTTCCATTTTTGTGTGGAACTCCGCTTTAAGGCACTGCCAGCCCATCTGGCTGCAGCTGCCCCTTGTACTAGCCCTCCTGGCTACTTATCTCAGCCCTCCCAGACTGACACCACAGTCCTCCCAGACTGATCACTCACCAGCCCACCCGGCTGACTTCTCAGGAGAACCCCTGGACATGCTGACCTGCTCCTAAAGTCCTCACACTTGCTCCCGTGCCTCCAGCAAGGATTCCTCCATGTGTTGTAAAGATCACTCCAGCACCCAAGGTCACCCCCCGCAGACCAGGGGGCACCCTCAAGGGCCACTGACAGCCTCTTCAGCACTCCTTCTCCATTTTCCACCCGACTGCCCCTGCTGGCATGACTCATGCCTACTTATGAAGTGGCCTGGCCCCTGCCAGCCCATTTGCTGGGAATTGGCTGGGGCCCTCATAAATATGCCAAGCAGCTCCCCCTAGCTTTCGCCCACTACATCTAGAAGCTTCTCCAAGGTTCCATTAGTGGGCTGCCTTATGCGTGTCCTGTGAAAAAAAAGCTGGTTTCAAATCATAGAAAAATAGAAAAGTGACAGCAGAAAAAGACTGAGTAGTTCATTGTGTCTGCCTGTTTTTTTTTTTTTTTTTTCGTTAACTTTATTGTCTGAGTATAAATCTCTGCTTGTCCCAAGCATGTTTGAAGCCATTTACTGTTGACTGTCTCACTACTTCTGCTGGTCGTTTATTTCAAGTATCAACTATCCTATCAGTAAAATAATAGTTTCTAAGGTTTTGAACTTTCCTCCAGTTAGTTTAAGTCCCCGTGTTTTTGATCTTGGCTTCATATTGCAAATACTGTCCTCCTGAACCTTATTCACCTCCTTGATACATTTAAAGGTTTCAATCATGTCTCCCCTTACACTTCTTTCCTCCAGACTGTACATATTAAGCTTCTGAAGTCACTCTTGATATGTTTTATCCCCCAAACATTTCAACATTTTTGTTACCCGTCTCTGGACTCGTTCTATCTTATCAATATCTTTGTGTAAGTGAGGTCTCCGGAACTGGGCACAGTATTCTAAATAAGGTCTAACTAAATATATATATAGGGGAATCAGGACCTCCTTCCTCCTGGTGATCAGTCTAGTGATGTATCTTAGAATTCTATTCGCTTTTCCCACTGCATAGCACTGCACTGTGTGAATGAGGCCTGGAGGTGTGAATGGGGCCTAATGGAAACCTGCACTGAGAGATACACTATATTACCAAAGTATTGGGACACCTGCCTGTACACGCATATGAACTTTAATGGCATACCAGTCTTAGTCCGTAGGGTTCAATATTGAACCCTTTGCAGTTCAATATTCCACCCTTTGCAGCTATAACAGCTTCAACTCTTCTGGGAAGGCTGTCCACAAGGTTTAGGAGTGTGTCTATGGGAATGTTTGACCATTCTTCCAGAAGCGCATTTGTGAGGTCAGGCACTGATGTTGGAGAGAAGGCCTGGCTCGCAGTCTCTACTCTAATTCATCCCAAAGGTGTTCTATCGGGTTGAGGTCAAGATTCTGTGCAGGCCAGTCAAGTTCCTCCACCCCAAACTCACGCATCCATGTCTTTATGGTCCTTGCTTTGTGCACTTGTGCGCAGTCATGTTGGAACAGGAAGGGGCCTTCCCCAAACTGTTCCCACAAAGTTGGGAGCATGAAATTGTCCAAAAGGTCTTGGTATGCTGTTGCCTTAAGAGTTCCCTTCACTGGAACCAAGGAGCCAAGCCCAACCCCTGAAAAACAACCCCACACCATAATCTGAAGCCATTGAAATAACATGGTGGCCAGGCATCACCAAAATGATTTGGACCAGTGCACAAAGCATAAAGACATGGATGAGCGAGTTTGGGGTGAAGAAACTTAACTGGCCTGCACAGAGTCCTGACCTCAACCTTATATAACACCTTTGGGATGAATTATAGAGGAGACTGCGAGCCAGGCCTTCTCATCCACATCAGTGCCTGACCTCACAAATGTGCTTCTGGAAGTATGGTCAAACATTCTCATAGACACACTCCTAAACCTTGTGGACGGCCTTCTCAGAAGCGTTGAAGATGTTATAGCTGCAAAGGGTGGACCAACTCAATATTGAACCCTACGAACTAAGACTGGGATGCCATTAAAGTTTATGTTCGTGTAAAAGCAGGCGTACCAATACTTTTGGTAATATAGTGTATCTGTAGGCTTTTAGTAAAGTGTGAAAATGCTACTTCCCTGGCTGTATTGTTTAATACCTTCTAATTCGCTGACACAAAATCTAAACCCCCAATCTGCATTCTTGTTGTCAGTAACCAAGAAAGTATTGAAGCCATTGAAATAACATGATGGCCAGGCATGCCACATTTTTGAAAAGAGGTCATCATATATCTCCCTACAAAGTCTCTGAAAAGCAAAACTTCCAAGAAAGAGGCATGTGATCAGCCTAATGCTGTTAAACATTTGTGATTTAATAGACACCAAGCATAGTTACGAAACAAAAGAGCGCCGATCTGTTCTGTGCCTTCACCGCCTTCACCCAAAGTTGACTATTCATCAAGGCGGATGATTGAAGTTTGGCGTAATTCGGGCTGATGCAGATTGACGTGAGCAAATCAGCTGTCGTCCCATTCACAATCACAGCCAAGTTTACCACTTAGGTAGAATAATTTGATTTTGTCTGTTCGGATGATTCTACAATTGGAAGGCACACAATTACATCATTTCACAACTGAATAAGCGTTCTGCTTCAATAAACTGGCATCACTCTGCGGCATGACATTTTTTAACTTACAAATTAATATTGGCACACTTGGAAAATGAGTACTGAAAAGCTGGGATATGTTAAAGTGGACCTGTCACTTAAATGAAGTAGGTGCGGCAATTCCATTGTGGCAAAGCAGTCTTGTTCCTGTAAAATAGATTTAAAAAATCTCCAACGGGACTAGTGGAGACACTTACTAACCAGTATTTAAAAGAACAGTCAGTGTAATTGTCTGACGTAAACTTTTATAATACAAGGGCTGTACCACAAGTAGTGGAAAAGTGGGCATAACTTTTTTATTAACTTATGTACACTGTCCTCAGGACCCACTAACAGGCCAAATTTTAAGTATTACCTTGGGGAGATGCAGACTAGAATACTGCAATCACTGAGCAGCAAATTATATCATCTGTGATGTATTTCAGTTATCTTGCAAACCTGGCCTGTTAGTGGGTCCTGAGGACCCACTATAGGAGTTGAGAATCACTGCTTTACATGCACAGAACCACAGAAGAACACACACCGCTCCAGGCAATCCTTCAGGTGCAAATGGATATCAGGTGCAGACCCCGGTTCACCACTGTCCAACAAGAACAAAGTGAAGAAATGGTTGCACTCTGAAATTTCCAAAAAACTTGCTTGATGTACCTTTATTGTCACAAGTTTATCAGACAAACACAGGACAAGCAGTTGACGCGTTTCACCAGTGATATCGCTTGTAAAACGCGTTGACTGCTTGTCCTGTGTTTGTCTGATACACTTGTGACAATAAAGGTACATCAAGCAAGTTTTTTTGGAAATTTCAGAGTGCGACCATTTTTTTGCTTTGTTCACTGCTTTACACGCACTTTAATGGCATACCAGCCTTAGTCCGTAGGGTTCAATATTGAGTTGGTCCACCCTTTGCAGCTATAGCAGCTTCAACGCTTCTGGGAAGGCTGTCCACAAGGTTTAGGAGTGTGTCTATGGGAATGTTTGACCATTCTTCCAGAAGAGCATTTGTGAGGTCAGGCACTGATGTTGGAGAGAAGGCCTGGCTTGCAGTCTCCAGTCTAATTCATCCCAAAGGTGTTCTATCGGGTTGAGGTCAAGATTCTGTGCAGGCCAGTCAAGTTCCTCCACCCAAAACTCATGCATCCATGTCTTTATGGACCCAGAAACGCATTTGTGGGGGCATAGTGCGAATCTAGGTTTAGACGGTTGTCCCCAGAACAGGTGTACCAGTTGGAAGACCTCTCCTTACCTTTTTTCTGGATATAACTGTAAATTATTGGACTTCCCCCCATTTTTTTCCCCTTAGCGACGGCAGTCACTAGTATAAATAGAGGGGTTGAATATCCCCAGTGGTGACACAGACGGCAAAAAAAAAAAAACTTGACAGAGGGTCCAACCCTTCCCCACTCTATCCAAAAGTCAGAATAAAACATAAATATCTAAATGGCTCCACCACACAGGACAGTTTATGGGCAGAATAGTGTATAGCAGCAGGGAGCTGTCCAGAGTGCTGAAGTCCTTTTGAACATTCAGAGGCCTAGTTAGGAAAGTAAAGGGCAAAATACAAAATTCAGTTATAAGAACTGAACTTTGGAGATGATTTATTTTATGTAGGGCCAGCTTGGAAAAATGTAAGTAAGCATATGTGACACCAGACCGAGCTAAATGAAAGCTGAAAAGGACTGCCCAAGTTACTACAGTGATGACTGCAGTCCCCCATGTGCTGTGTTGAGCAGCTGCCCTTCTGCATAGTAGCCACAGGAGGTCCTTTGCCTAGCACAGCTCCATTCAAGAAATACTTTCCATTTTTCTCAATGAATGCAAAGCATACTCTGATAACATAGACAAGGTGGAGAGGAGGGTCAGTGATGTCACAATCTCCACCTTAATCAGTCTGAGAACGATTGTGGTTACTATGCAGAAGGTCAGCCACTTGGCACAGCGCCCAGAAGACCTCAGGCCTCACTGTAGTAGCTTGGGCTGCTACAAAGGTTTCCACATACAGTACGTATGTTTCCCAACTATGGAACTAAAACTGGTGATACAGTAGGCTGTTGGTAGACATCAGGCTTGGCATGTGAATAAAAGACTGCATGGAGGCCATGTAAGAGATTTTTAAATGTAGCACTCTCTAGTGTGTGCTAGAAGTAGTTTTATTTATTTATTTTTTTACAAATCTTTTTTTTACATTTTGCAACTACAAAAATTCCACCCATGCAGGGGTAACCTAAGGGGTCTGGCGGCTCACCGTGCGGCCACCAACAACTACAAAGAAAACCACAAAAGTGTGTGTGAATGGCTCTCCTCGGTACAGACATACAGTAATTTCAGAGTAATAAACCCACCAGGTCAAACCCGCCCACATGCCCCCTCATTTTGTAACATGGTATAGCAGGAACCCGGGAGAAAAATCTTAGCCCTTAAGAAGGAACGTCAGATATGCATGCCGTAGTGTCCTCTTTAAGCCATTTACCCCAGATTTTGTAAAACTTCACTGGGCAACTCCTGTTATAATAGGTATCCTTGTAAAGGGGTAAGGCGGAGTTGACCAAACTTATCCACGCTGAAACTGTGGGGGAGTAGATTTTTTTCAGGCCAGAAGTAGTTGTTAGTGTAGGAAATTTTTGGCTTGGCTGAGGGCCAGTCCGGGGTTGTGAATCTGGGTCAGGGTTCAGTGACTCAGGGGCTGGGTGACTCATAAGGCAACTCTCTCTGGCACCTTCCCCTGGTCTGAAAGCTTGTAGAAACTTCCAGAGCTGGAGGTTGGGAGTAAGAAGGAGCTACCATGCATATTTATGAGGTCTTCAACCAATCCCCAGCAAAAAGGGACTGGAAGGGGGCAGGCCACCTCATAAATAGACATGCCAATAGAGGGAATTGGGTGGAAGATGGAGTGCTAAGGAGGCTACCGGAGGCCCTTGAGGGCGCCCCCTAGTCTGGGTGGGGGGGACCTCAGGCCTGAGGCTTGGATGCTGGAAGATTCCCCCTAAAACACAGAGAGGAAACCCTTCCTGGAGGCACAGGAGCAAGGAGAGGGGAGAGCAGGAGCAGGTCAGCATGTCTGAGAGATCTCCTGAGAGTCATCTGGGTGGGCTGGTGAGTCTTAGTCTTGAGGAGTGGGGAGAACTTAGACTGGAAGGCTAGTGAAAGGGGCAGCTGCAGCCAGGCAGGTTGGTAGCGCCTGAAGAGGTGGTGGGATCAGTAGCCACAAGAGGAATGTAAGCTGGACACTGAACTTTGCTACACAACCCAAGGGCCTCAGGTTCCTGCCTGTAATGGGCTATTGCTTCAATCTGGCTAAGTGATTGTCAGACATTTTTAGTGTACCAGCTAGGTTTTGCAAGTAAGTGAGTGCTGGAGGAAGAAGAGGAGCTGTATATAGGACTGTATATAGGAAAAGTTGTTCTTGAATGTTGTTTGAAGTCAAATGGACATCCCATAACCTCCCATAACCCCCCATCTGTATCAAAGTTATTACCCCCAATAAAACAAAAAAAACAAAGTCATGGACTGTTCTCTGACTCAAGAGTGACTGTGAAATTTCAGTGTGTCTGGCTGTGTAGGGTAGGGGATCCCATTCTAATTGTGGCTCCTTAGGGGGTGCACTACATAAACATATATACTTCCTCTACTAATCGAAAGCCAATGCAAGAGTGAGAATACTCTGTATGTGGGAATATGGTACCAAATAAAGGGACCATGCTGATATGAATACTGTATCAGTAGTAACCTCTACATATGTTCTAGTAGCCATTTTCGATTGTTGTAGTGCCTTGATTATATTCTTCATATCTCAGAGGGCAGCTTGTATATGGCAAAGAGGGGTATCATCACCAAAACTAAAATAAGATTTTGCCTAAAGTTACTTTTTAAAGGGTAGTCTTGGGGGTGGTCAGGATATTTGGGGTTAGGTCACCTTTTCATTTTCCCTAAGGTGAACCTACCTTTTATAGTGCCAATAAACCCATGTCATTAAAAACTATCAATAAATGCTGTATTAAACTCTGTTCATACTTACTCAGTCACTATGGGATTCGTTTTCTGTATTCATTAAAAAAACCTGGTTGATCCTGCTGCTCTCTATCTCCCCCTCCTGTCCATGTCCCTACTGCAGTTGGGGATTTTGCAGAGCAGTGTTGGCAGCTAGTGCACATGCGCAGCTTGCAGTGTATTTTCTACCCTGAGAATTTCCTCCTTATCACATCTGAGCAGCCCATGTGACTATAGAGACACACATGTGGCCGCATACACAGTGGTAAATTACAGCCCAATCCCTCCCTCCTCCTCCATGTCCTTTAGATAGCTCTACACTATGGTGGTGGGATATTACATCTTGATTGATGGAGGCTTCACCTCCCTGTTATTCTAAGACACAGGCTGGAGGGGCATGGCACAGACTGTGACTGGTAGAAATCTGCCCATACCATGTAAGTAAAGACTTGATTTCAAATATATATTTGTACGACAATTTAAAACAGTTTATTGATATTAATTATTTATTTTTACTCTGTATTCCGAAGTCTGTATTTTTTTTTACCTTGAACGTGTGACTAGCAGTAGAGGACTAGAAGCTCCTCCTGCCTCTGTTTCCCTACAGACAGGCTAGGAAAGAGCTGGGTCAGCTGTATATGGATTAGAAAAGAAGGTACACCAAATCAAAATGACTCCAACACACAAGACAGCTAATGGATAGAGACAGGATGCTGTCCAAGGTCCTGAAGTATTTTCCAAGACTCAGGGCCTGTTAGGAAAGTAAAGGGTATTGCACAAATGGCAGCAACTCAGAATAACAACATAAATCTGAACCTCAGGTATGATACTTACATTGCATACTTACATTGGGCCAGCTTGGCATATGTGATACCTGATTGTCCTCTATGAAAGCTGAGGGTTTAGTAAGCAGGCTTTTATTTTTGGGACCCCCATATTGAAGAACCAACCTGTTGCTGAAGGCCAACTGGATTGGTATTAACATTGTAGATATCCCACAAAGGCATAGCTCCTTTACTGTAAAGACACTCTCCCATTTGTGCACCATCTCTACATATGTTGTTAACCACTTAAGGACTGGGCCTATTTTTCAAACTTGTTGTTTACAAGTTAACATGATTTTCTTTTGCTAGAAAATTACTTAAAACCCCCAAACATTATATATATTTTTTTCTAACACCCTAGAGAATAAAACGTCGGTCATTGCAATACTTTTTGTCACACCCTACTTGCGCAGCGGTCTTACAAGCGCACTTTTTGGGGGAAAAAATACGCTTTTTTGAATTAAAAAATAAGAGAACAGTAAAGTTAGCCCAATTTTTTTATATTGTGAAAGATGATGTTTCGCTGAGTAAATTGATACCCAACATGTCACGCTTCAAATTTGCGCCGGCTCGTGGAATGGCGACAAACTTTTACCCTTAAAAATCTCCATATAGGATGTTTAGAAAATTCTACAGGTTGCATGTTTTGAGTTACAGATTAGGTCTAGGGCTAGAATTATTGTTCTGGCTCTACCGATCGCGGCGATACCTCACATGTGTGGTTTGAACACCGTTTTCATATGCGGGCGCTACTCACGTATGCGTTCGCTTCTGCACGCAAGCTCGGCGGGATGGGGTGCGTTTAAAATTTTTTTTTTCTTATTTATTTTACCTTTTATTTTAAATTTGTACACTGTTCTTTAAAAATGTTAAAAATGTAAATATCCCTTGTAATAGATAAAAAGCATGAAAGGACCTTTTTAATGTGAGATCTGGGGGTCAAAAAAACCTCAGATCTCATATTTACACTAAAATGCAATAAAAAAAAAATTAAATGTCATATGAAAAAACAAAAACAAAAAGTCAGTTTAAGAGCTATGGATGGAGGTGATGTTTTGACGTTGCTTCCGCCCTGCAGTGATATGGAGACGGGTGGGGGCCATCTTCCACTCACTCATCTCCATATCAAGCAAGGGAAAGGACGCGATCACCTCTGTGGCTGCCAGCGGCACCAGTAAGTGGCGGAGGGCACCAGAGAGCGGCCGATAAAAGTGATCTTGCGGCGAATCTGCTCCAGAGACCACTTTTATCTGAAAGCGGACCGCCCGCTGAAGAAGCGGATACTGGGGTTATGGTAGCTAGCTGCTGCCATAACAACGATATCCCTCTTCAAACAGCCGACGTATAACGATGGCGGGCGGTCCGTAAGTGGTAAAAGTAAGAACTTAGAAAGCATTTTCAGGAAGAAACACCCTAACAACTGTAAAGAATGGGGGTGAAACAGTTATGCTTTCAAGTTACATGGCTCCAAGGAAGAGAGGGAACAGTTCATAAGGGCCAAGGCACAGTAGTGATCCCATGTTTGGCTGGCAAGTTGGAAAGTGATCGTTACTGATCGCTCCTTTGTTTATGCATACCTGAAGCATAGTAAACTGCGTTTACTATGATTCAGTTTGTGAATGAACAGCAAGCCACTCAGTATAGAGTAATTCTCATTAGACGTGCAGAGCAGAAAAATTAGTTTATCTTTTTTTCGGATAGATTTGATATGTTATTAATTTTGTTTTGTTGATTCATTTCGGAATTCGTTTAGTTTAGTTTTGTTTAGTTTATTTATTTTTTAACAAATTCCAAATTTTCGGAACGATTAGACTTCAAATCGATTGAAAACTGAGCAACCGATCCGAATTCTGTGCGAAGAATAGCTGGTTGTTAGGGAGCGAGACGGCAAGCCAGCTGCCGCAACCTTAACAACTGATGACTCTTTAGCTGTCAGAGGGTTTCCCGGCTGATAGCTGAATGTAAAGAAAATAATTTCCGGCAAATGAAAATTCGGGAAAACAAACAGCGTGGGGGTCCCACCCCATCCATACTAGGCTCTTCGGATCTGGTATGGATTTTAAGGGGGAACCCCATGCCAAAATGTTTTAAAAAAAAGGTATGCCCCTCCCTCAAATCATTACTAGACTCTTATCCGAGCATGTAGCCCAACAGGCCAGGGAAGGTGGGGCATGAGTGAGCACCCCCCCTCTTGAACCATACCAGACTACATGCTCTCAACATGGGGGGGTACTTTGGGGTAGGGTGGTCTCTTCCCCACAACCCTGGGTAATGGTTGTGGAGGTCTCCAGGCAGGGGCTTATCAGAATCTTGAAGTACTCCTAGTTCTTTATTAAAAAAAGAAAAAAAAAAACACACCATCCCGAATGAAAAAAAAAAAAACCCGCTGCCCAAATCTCATCATGTTAAAGGGGGCTTCCAGATTCTGATAAGCCCCCCGCCCCCTCATCCCCGAACCCTCACAACCACCAGCCGGGATTGTTGGGAAGAGGCCCTTGGCCTTCCAACCTGAAAGGGGGGGGTTGGAAGGTTAAGGGCCTCTTCCCAACAATCCCGGCTGGTGGTTGTGGGGGTGCCCCCTTTAACATGATGAGATTTGGGTGGCGGAGTTTTTGGAAGGCCTTGGCTGGAAGGGTTGGAAGGCCTGCCTGGCTGCATGCTTGAATAAGGGTCTGGTATGGATCTTAGGGAAATCTCCACAACCTTTTTTTTACATTTTGGTATTACGTTCCCCGTAAAATCTATACCAGACCCCAAAGGGCATGGTATGGATAGGGGGAGACCCCCCCCAAGCTGTTTTTTTTTCAGAATTTTCAATTGCCGACAATTGTGTTCTTTACATTCAGCTGTGAGTGGGAAACCCGCTGACAGATGACGAGTCTTTGGTTGTTAAGGATGCAGCGGCCAGCTTGCCGAGCCGCTCCTCAACAAGCAACTATTCTTTACACGGAATTCGGATCGGTTGATGAGTTTTTGCTCAATTCGAATTTTGATCATTCTGAAAATTTGGAATTCATTACAAAATGAATATAGGAAACAAAACTGAATGAATTTCAATTAAATTTGTTACTGTTGTCATTTGGAGATTCTGATACATTCAAATCTCCGAATAACCACAAATCTGTCAGAATTTCGTTTCGGACCGTTTCGGACCAATACTTCCCATTCATTCACTGTCCAGTGCAGCTAAGGCTGCAGAGAAAGGGCCTGGGGAGTTTCTGTCCTCAGTCTCCTTCTCTCAAAAGTGAGACATCAGGGGTCTGTCTAGACCCCTAATGTTTCCCCAAAGCCCCCCCAACAGAGCAGTTAAAAAAATGTAAAAAATAAAAAATAAAATATAAAAAAATAATTACAATTCTAAAAAATGTTTTTAAAAACATTAAGGGCTCATTTACATGTGCTTTGCTCTCTGAAGAACATTCAGCATTTGGATAGCTTTTCAGAGAATATTTGACAGGTGATGAGAAGGCATATTGCCTCCTTACTGCTGCTCTAACCCCAGACACGTGTGGGATTGCGTGGCACTTGAAGAGCAGCTCTATTCACTTGAATTTTACTTCACATGACTTTTATCTTGTTTGGGGGATTAAGATGCATAATTGTACCTACCCATGTCCCATGGTTGTATATACATACAGTAGATTTATTGTCTATAGTGATTTTATGTCTAATGCATGCAGTGCGTTTTTATGCCATGTTGATCATTGGTCCTCAATAAACATACATATGTTTGCACCTCTGTGAGTGTGATTGGGTTGCATCATGCGTACCTCATTTAAAGTCCCAACCTCCCCCCCTCTTTTTCATGATATTAAGGATGGGGGCGCAAACTTTCCCTTGCGTCCCAATTAAAGTCCTAAGTTCGCTTTTCCCCCCATTGCTTGTATTCACTTGAATGGGTCTTGTTGTTCAACGAGGGTTGAAAAGCAAGTGAGCAATGCCATGAAAATATTTGCCCTGCAAGGCATTACTGTTGCTGTTTTTTGGGCTAGAACATTGCACCAGAGACAGATCAATGTAGACACACTAAATTATGAAACTATGAATGTATTCTCAGTTTGTTTTCATTTACAGAATGGTCTTCCTGGAAGAGTCGGAGGTTTGGAGGTTCTTTAACCACCCAAAATATCTCTCAGAGTGTTTGAATTCTGGGTCCCATGCAGGTCTTAAAGGGGTTATAAAGGCAGAAGGTTTTGTTATCTTAAAGGATAACTAAACCTTCATTTTTTTAAAAATAACAAACATGTCATACTTACCTCTTCTGTGCAGTTGGTTTTGCACAGAGTGACCCCTGATCCTCCTCTTCCAGTGTTCCTTCAGTTGCGCTCCTGGCTCCTCCTCTTCTTGAGTGCCCCGTTGGAGAGCCGCTCTCCCTTGGGGCACTCATGTGGATGCGCTCCCGTGTCCTACTGCTACATCCATTGACACAGACAGCAGCACTCGGCCCCGCCCCCGGCTCCCGCATCATTTGATTTGATTGACAGCAGTGGGAGCCAATGGCTGAGCTGCTATCAAGCTATCCAATCAGGACTCGAGACACTGGCTGGTGCTGGCGTGCTCATTCTCGGCACTGGAAAGGTCGGGATCAGGTGAGTAAAAGGGGGGGTCTCTGGGGGTGCTGCGCTATAGAAGGTTTTTCACCTTAATGCATAGAATGCATTAGGGGAAAAACCACGAGGGTTTACAACCCCTTTCACGCATTTTTTGCATTAAGATAAAAAGCCTTCTGTGTGCAGCAGCCCCCCTCAGCCCCCCTACCACTTACCCGAGGTTCCTCTCTGTCCAGCGATGTCCACAAGTGTCTCAGCCGTCCAGATTCTCCTTCCTACTTGGCTGAGACACAGCAGTGGCACCAATGGCTCCCGTTGCTGTCAATCAAAGTCAGCTAGCCAATCAGGGGAGAGAGGGAGTGAGGCTGGGTCAGGACTCCGTGTCTGAATAGACACAGGGAGCTGTGTCTTGGTTTAGGTGCCCCCATAGCAAGCGGCTTGCTTCGGGGGGCACTGAACAGGAGGGAGGGGCCAGGATCACAGAAGAGGGACCCAAGAAGAGGAGGGTCCAGGCTGCTCTGTGCAAATCCACTGCAACAGAGGAGGTAAGTATAACATGTTTATAGGAAAAAAAAAACACGAGACTTTACAATCACTTTAATAATCCTGGAAAACTGTATATCAGTTTTCCCCTTTCTACCAGATCACCCTGGAAGCCCTCAACCTACATGGGTGAGAACACCTGGAGTTATTGTGGTCAATGTTATAGGTATCCCAACTCAAATAACGAGGAAGCATACCTGTCTTCCAGGACTCATTTCTGGTATCCTGTACAATACTGACATTGTGGACCAATGTAACTGTGCAATAAAATCATACTTGGGGTTCAGGTTTAACTACTTGACTCTCAGTCCACTTGCAGCATGCTGAAACAATGGGGTTAATATACTAAAGGCAAATAGACTGTGCACTTTGTAAAGTGTAGTTGCTCTTTGCTAGTGCAGTGGCTCCAGAGCTTAGTAAATTAGGCAATGGTTCACTTTGCAAAGAATACCCAATCGTGTGCAAGGAAAAAAAGTAATAAAAAAATGCATTTTTGCTTGCACATGATTGGATGATGGAAGCAAGCAGCGCTTCTGCTCATTTACTAAGCTCTGCAGCAACTGCATTTGCAGAATGCAACTGCACTTGGAAAGTTCACAGTCTATTTGCCTTTAGTAAATCAACCCAAATGTATATTTCCTAAAGCATTTGCTATGTGAACCCCCCCTGGCACACACTTCCTGAATCACCTATCTCATTAATAACCCCCAAGACAGGTTTACATCTGAACATGGTGTGCACAGTACATCACATGGTGGTCACTGTACCGCACATGGTGGCCACTTCACTGCACATGGTGGTCACAATACATCACATGGTTGTCACTGCACATGGTGGGCGCAATACATCACATGGTCACTGCACTACACATGGTGGGCACAATACATCACATGGTGGTCACTGCACTGCACATAATGGTCACTGCACTGCACACGGTGGGCACAATACATCACATGGTTACTGCACTGCACATGGTGGTCACTGCACTGCACATGGTGGGGACAATACATCACATGGTCACTGCACTGCACATGGTGGTCACTGCACTGCACATGGTGGGCACAATACATCACATGGTGGTCACTGCACTGCACATGGTGGGCACAATACATCACATGGTGGTCACTGCACTGCACATGGTGGGCACAATACATCACATGGTGGTCACTGCACTGCACATGGTGGGCACAATACATCACATGGTCACTGCACTACACATGGTGGGCACAATACATCACATGGTGGGCACAATACATCACATGGTGGTCACTGCACTGCACATGGTGGTCACTGCACTGCACATGGTGGTCACTGCACTGCACTGCACAGCACATGGTGGTCACTGCACTGCACATGGTGGTCACTGCACTGCACATGGTGGGCACAATACATCACATGGTCACTGCACTGCACATGGGGGTCACTGCACTGCACATGGGGGTCACTGCACTGCACATGGTGGTCACTGCACTGCACATGGTGGTCACTGCACTGCACATGGTGGTCACTGCACTGCCTCAGTTAATGTTTTAGGACTTTGGTGGTTTTAGAATTTTAGCATGCAAGACATAACCAGGAGACTGCAGTGGGTGTGTTAGGTAATTCTTCCCCTACATCAAAAGTAGGAATTCTCAGATCACCAGATTAGCTACAAAATGGATGGGGGTCCCCCAGTCTGCTGCTTGTATCCATTTCAAGTGTAAATCTTTAGTCACTACAGGAATATTTATTCAGGGAACGTAAACTATCAGGCGGTAAACAGTTCATAGAGATTTGGACCCATGTGTTCCTACTTTGTTATGTTGTGCAATAAACATCATTTTTTTCTGATGATTTAAAAGTTTTGCTGTTTTGGAAAAAAAGCAGAATTTACCACACCGATAAAAAAAAAAAAAAAATCTGCTTACAATATTTTACTGGAAGATTGAAAAGAAGGAATGATTTGTGTGGAATGTTCAGAAAATGGTAACATTTTTCATCAGACTCTTGTGAATGCCCAGCTGAATATGAAGATAGACAAGGATCCAATTCATTTCAGAAAGCTCCCCGGATGTTCTACTTCTGCCTTCTATTGATGTTTGGTGTCTATGAAGGGATAGCTCAAGGGATTTTATTTCAAGGGTTTCGCATGAAGTAGAAGATCGGGTAAACTAGGAAAAACTGAGTAAGGTTTTAGAATCTTTTTTTAAAGGGTTGTTTCCTGTGTATACAGCATATCTAAAATATACTATAAGACAAGAGGACTAATTAGAGAAAAGCTTCAATCTAGTGGAAAAACTGGGCATTGTTTCAAACTTCGTTTTTTAAGGCATTGATGAAACCGATATAAAAACCAACAAACTATTTCACCTACTTTCCTTGGAATAGGCAGGCAGATAATTAGACCTTAGAGTATGAAAACACTTGTGACTGTGCCCACCCTCATGATAACATCAGGAGTGACATCATAAAGCAGACAAAACGTCACATGTGATACAAATACTAACAAATGGATTTGATCACATATACTAGTCAGAAGTATGATACCTACATACAGAGTAAAGCCTTATACACACGATCAGATTTTCTGATGGGAATTGTGTGATGACAGGCTGTTGGCGGAAAATCTGACCGTTTGTACGCTCCATTGGACAATTGTTGTCGGATTTTCCGCAGACAAATGTAGGATAGCAGGTTTTTAAATTTTCTGCGGACAAATGTCTGTTGTCGGATTTTCCATCAGACAAAAGTCCAAAGTACAAACACGCATGCTCAGAAGCAGAAGCGGTCGGTCTTATAAACTAGCGTTCATAATGGAGAATTAACATTCGTGACGTGGCAAATTATGAAATCTCCAAATGCAGCGCACAATTCTCTTCTTCTTTAATGGGATAATAATGAAGCTGCTTTGCTGGTGATACTGATGGAGTTATTGCAAACAAATTTTCAAAGGCTTTTTTTTCTAGTGATATCAAGAATAATATTATTATGCTTTTTAATTTTTTTTATTTGGGCAAATTACCACAACACCATTATCCCGTAGTTTTTAAGATCAAAGATACAACTATGATGGTTTCCCTTGTCAAATTTACATTGTATTTTTTTAAATGTAACTGCCTACTCCCAAACTGTCATCTGAAGTAAAACAAAGCCAAGTAATATTCTCCACTATATTTTTTATTGTGCATTAAAAAAGAAAACAATTAAAATTAGACATGCTATCTGCCAATAGAACTTAACGAAAAAGTGCATTCTATGCATCCAAAAATATAGAAAATATACCAAATCAAATCATTATTATTCAACCAAAAAAAAAAAGTAGCAATAACGCTCGGTGGAGCTGCTGGTTTAAGTGGGCTGTTACCGTCACCTTTGCTACCTTTATTTCACCGGAACCGGGTCTAGGGTCCCGTTGAGTTTAACATCAGTCAATGTAGGCACCAGACACTTGAGTATCTTTTCTAATGCTTTAGTAAACATGAATTGAAGGAAGAGGTAGAAGGAAAGTTGCAGGGAAGTTCAAATACCTTATCTTAGTGTAGTATTAGGAACTGAAAGCTTGTAAATGGATATACTCTCTCTGTAGAGTTAAATCTTTGCCCGCCTGGATAGGTTTCTCTCACGAACCTAGCAGCCAGTACGTGACACGAACAAAAGTCTCTGCCACAGACTTGATTGGATTGAAACCCGTACAGTCCTCTGCCACAGGATGTAATGGTTTAAGATGAATAGCAAACACAGCACTAGGACCTTTAAGCCGACCCGGCAGTACTATGCGGTAGGGTTACTTTATGATACGTCCTCCAACTGAGTCACCAGGCCCCTCTCCAGACCAGCACTCTGCATGATCCTTCCATAATGGGTCCTCCCCTGGGATCTTCTCAGTTGTCCAGCTTCTTCCCTCTAGGACAGACAGCCCAGGACCATTCCTCTGCTGCTGTGGTAGGCCCCAGACAGACTTTTGGGCCCACCCACACGCTGCAGCAACGTGGGCCTCCCAGACAGAGGACCACGAGGTAGTACTCCTAGCACATACCTGTCGGCCAGGAGGGCCAGCGGGTGGAACGAAACAAACCCCCAAATATGGCGTTTGTTCCATAAATACCCTCCCCCAGAATGCAACTCGGAGGACCACCTCTACCGAGTTATCTCCGGGACAGAGGAGCACTCATACGCTTCAGCATGTTGCCTTTCCAACACCGACCCATGGCGACAGCGACACCCACAGGCACAGTGTGAAACTACATGCAACTCAGCCAAGCTGGAGCAGAGGCAAATCTGACTATGTATGAACAGATAACCCACTAAATTTACCTATCAACGTTAGATTGAAAATCTACCAGCGCTACATAAAATAAAAGCCATGCATGTGTCCTGCTTCTTATTATAGGGGGTCAACAATGCCAAGAGTTGGTGAAAGTAGGGATCCGTCATCCAGAGATAATTCCGAAAAACATCTGGATTATTCTCCTGGAGCTCCCGCAGCAAAGGCATATGACATAATTGGTCACGATTAATAAGGCAACCAATTTTTGGTCCAAGAACTCCCCCTCCTCCTGTTCCTGGCCTGGACTTGGGTCAAAGCAATAACTCCAAGGCCAATAATAAATAACACGTTATCTCCTCCGATTCCGCAACATGACTGGTTGACGAACGGCCGTTCAGAAACGAACTGAAAAGTGCAAAATGAAAAGCGCGAAATGAAAAACGCTAAATGAAAAGTGTGAAATGAAAAGTGCGAAATGAAAAGCGCAAAATGAAAAGCGCGAATCAACACTCACCAAACTTCTACTAACACGAAATTAGCAGAAGGAGCCCAAAGGGTGGTGCTAAAGAGCTGAAAAACAACGTAGTACGTCAGTACATTCGTATTTGTTGGCCGACAATTCCTTGCCATTTGTATGCAAGACAAGTTTGGGCCAACGCCCTTCAGACAAAAGTCCACAGTTTTGTTGGCAAACAATCCGATCATGTGTACGAGGCTTCAGTGTTGTCTCACAGAAAACGAGTGGGTCTGTACATATTTCCTTCTTTATTTCTTATTAACCTCTTGCCGGCCACATAATACATACACTATATTGTCAACAGTATTGGGACGCCTGCCCTTACACTGCAAAGGGTGGGCCAACTCAATATTGAACCCTACAGACTAATGCCCCGTACACACGGTCGGATTTTCCGATGAAAAATGTGTGATAGGACCTTGTTGTTGGAAATTCCGACCGTGTGTAGGCTCCATCACACGTTTTCCATCGGATTTTCCGACACACAAAGTTTGAGAGCAGGATAGAAAATTTTCCGACAACAAAATCCGTTGTCGGAAATTCCGATCGTGTGTACACAAATCCGACGGACAACGTGCCACGCATGCTCATAATAAATAAAGAGATGAAAGCTATTGGCCCCTGCCCCGTTTATAGTCCTGACGTACTTGTTTTATGTCACCGCGTTTAGAATGATCGGATTTTCCGACAACTTTGTGTGACCGTGTGTATGCAAGACAAGTTTGAGCCAACATCCGTCGGAAAAAATCCATGGATTTTCTTGTCGGAATGTCCGACCAAAGTCCGACCGTGTGTACGGGGCATAAGACTGGGATGCCATTAAAGTTCATGTGCGTGTAAGGGCAGGTGTCCCAATACTTTTGACAATATAGTATATGTGTGGCGGCAAAGAGGGTGGGCTTTAACGCTTACACACCACACACATGGGATCATGGATGGCAGAGGTTTCTGTGGTTAAAGCGACTCATTATGTGTTCCCAGCACAGAGACCAAGCTGTTAAAGACAGCTTCCAATCTCAATAATGATCAGGAGCTGACAGGACAGGCTACAGTCCCTAGTAATTGCCAGAACTTCAACCATCATTTACGTTCTCTAGATTTTGCCTTGAAAGAAGCTCTTCAGTCTTAACAAAAGCTGCTGACTTTTAAAAAAAGGACACTTACCTGTCCAAGGATCCCTTGCTGTGCTCACCTGGGCCGGTTCTTCACAGATCTTCAGGTCCCTGGTACTGGCATGTTTACTAAAGAAAGCTGGTTCTGACTCCTTGCGGCTTCACAGCTGGCTTCCCACTGTGTGAGCCATATTACTTTGTGAATGGTCCCGCAGCCTCTTGGGACCTGAGGCATGTCCCGTAAGGTTACGGTACCCGCTCACCCTCCTCCCCCCCCAAGAAAAAAAAATCCAAAAGTGTGAAGTTCTGCTTTAAGCAACTCTGTTGCCTGAAAAGAAATTTCTAAAAAATAGCCCCTGAACACCCTGAAAATAAGACTCTTAGGGGTTGATTTACTAAAGACAGATACACATTTGCACTCTGCAAGTGCAGTTGTTCCAGAGCTTAGTAAATGAGGTAAAGACGCAAAGATTATCCAATCATGTGCAAGAAAAAAAAATGCATTTTTGTTGCACATGATTGGATGATGGAAGTCAGCAGAGCTTCTGCTCATTTACTAAGCTCTGGAGCAACTGCCCTTGCAGAGTGCAACTGCACATTGCAAAGTGCACAGTCTATTTGCCTTTAGTAAATCAACCCCTTGACCACTTACAGACCGCACGCCGTCGTTATACATCGCTACTTTGAAGAGGAATATCATTGTTATGGTAGCAGCTAGCTGCCATAACACCGGTAGCCTCTTCTTCAGCGGGCGGTCCACTTTCAGATAAAAGTGACCTCTGCGGCGGATTCGCTGTGAGATCACTTTTATCGGCGGCGGGAGAGGGGCCCCCCCTCCCTCCGTGCTCTGGTGCCCCCCTCCTGCCGCACTCCGGTGCCCTCCGCCACTTACCGGAGCCGTCGGTAGCGGCGGAGATGATCGGATCCTTCTTCCTGCTAGGCATGGAGATGAGAAGATGGCCCCCACCCGTCTCTATATCAGTGCAGGGCGGAAGCGACGTCAAAATGTCACTTCCACCCATAGCTCTTAAAGTGCCATTTTTTTTTTTCAAATGACAATTTTTTTTTGAATTTTTTTTTTTTATTGCATTTTAGTGTAAATATGAGATCTGAGGTCTTTTTGACCCCAGATCTCATATTTAAGAGGTCCTGTCATGCTTTTTTCTATTACAAGGAATGTTTACATTCCTTGTAATAGGAAAAAAAAGTGACACTTTTTTTTTTTTTATAACAACAAGTAAATATGTAAATATAAAAATAAAAGGTAAAATAAAAGCTTGTGAGCTTGCGTGCAGAAGTGAACGCATACGTGAGTAGCGCCCGCATATGAAAACGGTGTTCAAACCACACATGTGAGGTATCGCTTCGATTGGTAGAGCGAGAGCAATAATTCTAGACCTAGACCTCCTCTGTAACTCAAAACATGCAACCTGTAGAATTTTTTAAACGTTGCCTATGGAGGGTAAAAGTTTGACGCCATTCCACGAGCGGGCGCAATTTTGAAGTGTGACATGTTGGGTATCAATTTACTTGCCGTGACATCATCATTATATAAAAAAAAATTGGGCTAACTTTACTGTTGTCTTATTATTATTTTATCCAAATAAAGTGCGCTTGTAAGACCTCTGAGCAAATACGGTGTGATAGAAAGTATTGCAACGACCGCCATTTTATTCTCTAGGGTGTTAGAAACAAATGTATAATGTTTGGGGGTTCTAAGTCATTTTCTAGCAAGAAAAAACTGTTTTTAACTTGTAAACAACAAATCTCAGAAAGAGGCTTAAGTGGTTAATACTTACCTGTCTGGGAGGAGGTGAGTCCAAACTTTACCTTCTTCAGCAGGTGCTTGATACTCTGCTATGTGCCATCACCCCCACCCCCCCTCCCGCCACCACCCTTCACCACCACCCTTCACCACCACCCTTTACCACCACCCTTCACCACCACCCTTCACCACCACCCTTCACCACCACCCTTCACAACCATCCTTCACCACCACATTGGCCACTGCATCTCTACAAAAACTACAGTGCAGTGTCATTTTCGGGAAGAAGATGTTTCTTTTTAGTTGACATAGTTGCTTTAATGCATCTCATAAAAGAGGAAGGATCCTAAAAAAATATATAGTATTTTTCCTATTTTATAGTTGTAGCTAACTTTTTCCAAAGCATCCACGTTGAATCTGCACATAGAATTGTATTCCTGCCCTGATCAGGTTAATGCTTACTGTGAGACAGTCTGTATTTATGGAAACCTTTCATTCGTAATTCAGATTTCAGAGTCTAGCGATATTCCCCCAGCAATAACTCTTTGAAGGCAAAAACTCCTTCTAGAACCATTATTTCCTTGACACCAAGGTTATGAATTGCTGTTTTTATTTAAAATTGTTCTCTGGTTTTGTAACACAATATTGAAGACACTCTGTTCCAGCAAAGAGGAGAGAATGAATTGTGCCAAGCAGGGTAGACCTGCCGCCTTTGCTTTTTTTTTTAAGCTTAACCTTAAAGGTACATTATTGTCAAATATGAAAATTAGTCTCTGAGATACATAAGGAGGGAACCCATTGTTTAATTCTCTTTCTAAAAACAATAATTGCCTGGTTGTCTTGATGATCGATTAACTACATTGCTTTTTATGGCACTGCCCTGAAGCAGATACGCAGATAAAGGGTTTGCTTTACTAAAGGCAAAAAGACTGTGCACTTTGCAAGTGCAGTTGCTCCAGAGCTTGGTAAATGAGCGGCAGCTCTGCTGACTTACATCATCCAATCATTTGCGAGAAAAATTCAGGTTTTTTTTATGTGCCTTGCATGCAATTGGGTGTTCTTTGCAAAATGAAGTCTCACCTCATTTACTAAGCTCTGGAGCAACTTCTCTTGTAGAGAGCAACCGCACTTTTCAAAGTGCACAGTCTATTTGCCTTTAGTACACCAACCCCTATTTGCCTTTAGCAAATCAACCCCAACAGGTTCTGACTTTTCTTTGACTTTTCAGATCTGCATGTTTGTTAGTGTCCTTAAAGAGGAAGTAAACCCTGGTGGGTGTTACTTCCTCTTTGTTTCCCTGAAAAGGTAAAGCATAATGGGCTACAATGCATTGCATAGTAGCCAATTATGTGACACTTACCTTCAGGAGAAGCCTGCGATGTCCCCGTCTTCCTCGCTAGTAGCGAGCGTCCATTCTTCACCCCTCTTCCTTCTGGGGCTGCGAACTCCGGCTCTGTGACTGTCCGGAGTCGCGTGGCGGCGCGTGACATCACTCCCGCGCGTGCGCGCGGGAGCTGCCTTTAACCTCATGACCCGAGCTAGAAAAGGCACAGCACGCCCTTTCTAACTCCGGTGTCTTGTCGAATACTGTCCCCCATCAGATAGTGTCCGCCCTGTACTGCACAGGCGCAGTACGGAGGACAAAAGAGACGCCGAAAGTCTCCGAAGTTCAACAGCTGATCGTCAGCTGTACACGGCGCCTGCGCTTTTATTCTCGCCCTGTGTCCAGTTTCATTCCTCACTATCCAAGTGGACATAGAGTTAAAATAAATAGATGCTGAGCGCAGCGTGGCGAGCGAAGCGAGCCCGCGAGGGGCCCTCTTACAAAGCCTTCACTGTTAAGTGCCCAAGCGCCGTGTACAGCTGATGGTCAGCTGATCAACTTCGGACACTTTCGGCGTCTCCATGTCCTCCGTACTGCGCAAGCGCTGCGCCTGCCAGTACGGGGCGGACACTATCCGATACGAGGACACTTCTCGACAGAACACCGGCGCATGCGCAGAAGAAATCGCCCTACGGCGATTTGCAAATATCTCCTAGACCATGCAGGTTTGGGAGATGTTCCAAGCACCTACAGGTATGCCTTAATCTAGGCTTACCTGTAGGTTAAAGTGGTTGTAAAGGTTTTACAACCACTTTAAGACATAAGCACGCGATTGCCAGTCAGCTAGCTTTTTCAGAAAAAGGAAAGTACTCCTTTTGTAGATGACTTCCATGCTCGGGTTAGGGTTTCTGACTTCTGTAGATGCAAACTTGTTCATGGTGTTTGACTTATTAAGGAGGATCTTCAGTCTTTTTTTTAAAGCAAAAATAGAAGTCAGCTACTAAATACCACAGACACAAAAATCAGGTAATTACCATGCCTGGAGTCCAGCACTGTCTTCTGACAGCTGGTTCTTCTCACTGTTGAAGGTCCCTGGTTCTGCCATCTTGTTTTGTGAACTGGCTGCGACTTTCTGAGGAGTTAAACCCGGCTTTCCACTGTGCATGTGCAAGATAGTGTGGCACTGTGGGACAAGTCCAGCAGCCTCCTGGGATGTGTGACATCACCAATGATGCAGAAACGCCTTTTTTAGGGAAGACTTCCCCAGCCTGAGACATGAGGACTTGAGGCTGATGAAGAGGAAGTCCTCCTCCATTCCTACCTCACTGGTGACGTCACGTCCAAGGCCAGAACACTGATGATCGAAATCTGGAACCTACACCTTCTATTTCCCTTACATCCATGTGTGCTAGGTGGCTCCAGTGTAGGCCTGGTGTTAAGTTTTGGGTGCTCTACATAACATCCTCCCCATTTGGATGAACAAACTTTTTGACAGCCTGATTTAGCACATGCTTTTTATCCTTGGCAGGTGCTCTTACCTTGTACATTGCACCATGTGAGTAATTAGTAGGACCTTGTAACCTATTCTTGTAACAAATATTACATACTTTTCCTACTTCTCTTTGTATACAGTGCCTTGAAAAAGTATTCACACCCCTTGAAATTTTCCACATTTTGTCATGCTACAACCAAAAACGTAAATGTATTTTATTGGGATTTTATATGATAGACCAACAAAAAGTGGCACATAAGTGCGAAGTTTAAGGAAAATGATAATATCTTTCAATTTTTTTTTTCAAATAAATATGTGAAAAGTGTGGTGTGTATTTGTATTCAGCCCCCTTTACTCTGATACTCCCAACTAAAATCTAGTGGAACCAATTGCCTTCAGAAGTCACCTAATTGGTAAATAGAGTCCACCTGTGTGTAATTTAATCTCAGTATAAATACAGCTGTTCTGTGAAGCCCTCAGAGGTTTGTTAGAGAAATTCATAAAGGAGTTGGGCTAAAAAATATTGAGTCAAACAGCAATAGTAGTCCCAAATGTGGTAAGAAGTGTTCCTTAACCGCTTCAGCCCCGGAAGATTTTACCCCCTTTCTGACCAGAGCACTTTTTGCGATTCGGCACTGCGTCTCTTCAACTGACAATTGCGCGGTCGTGTGACTTTGCACCAAAACAGAATTGACGTCCTCTTTTTCCCACAAATAGAGCTTTCTTTTGGTGGCATTTGATCACCTCTGCGGTTTTTATTTTTTGCGCTATAAACAAAAGAAGAGCGACACAATATTTTGTACTTTTTGCTATAATAAATATCCCCCAAAAATATATATAAAAAAAATATTTTTTTCCTCAGTTTAGGCTGATACGTATTCTTCTACATATTTTTGATAAAAAAAAAATCGCAATAAGCCTATATTGATTGGTCTATGCAAAAGTTATAGCGTCTACAAAATAGGGGATAGTTTTATGGCATTTTTATTATTTTTTTTTAATTAGTAATGGCGGCGATCTCCGATTTTTATCGGGACTGAAACATTATGGCGGACACATTGGACACTTTTGACACTATTTTGGGATAATTGTCATTTATTCAGCGATCAGTGCTATAAAAATGCACTGATAACTGTGTAAATGACACTGGCAGGGAAAGGGTTAACCACTAGGGGGCAATTAAGGGGTTAAATGTGTCCTAGGGAATGATTCTAACTGTGGGGGGATGGGCTTCAACTCACATGACAGCAGAACAGGGAAATGCCTTGTTTACGCCTTGTGAACGGGCACTTCCCCGTTCTGTGGCTCTATAACATGATCGCCGGGAGACCGGCAAACATCAAGTCTGCTGGTCCCGCGGGCACGGTCACGCTGTACGCGGCGGGCATGCGCGCGCGCCTGCTATCCCCACCTCTTAAAGGGGATGTACAGGTACGCCCATTTGCCCACCGCTGCCATTGTGCCGACGTAGTTCGACGTGCAGCGGTCGGCAAGTGGTTAATAGCATCCACACCATCCGCCACCAGTAGAAAAGTGGTTTTGTGACAGTCACCTCTATCATAGACAAAAATACTTGATTACCAAATCGCACAGACCTTCTATCACGGAAGGTCAGTAATACTTGTGGCTTTAAACCCAGCCAGTGCCTTTAAAAATCCCAGGAACCTCTTAGGACATGTAGAATCACCATCCAGGTACCGATATCACAGATGGTCTCCAAAATACAAAAAGCTTGCCATATTATAAAAATCCTTAAAAGCTTTATTAGAGGCACAAAATATTGCACTTACCGTATTTATCGGCGTATAACACGCGCCCCAAGTTTAGGAGAGAATTTTAAGGAAAAAAACTTTTAGGAGGGAAGTTTAAGGAAAAAAAAATTACATTAAAATGCCCATCAATGCAGCCTCATCAGTGTTCATCTGCAGCCTTGTTAGTGTCATTGCAGCCTTTTCAGTGTCAGTGCAGCCTTGACCCAGTGTCCATTGCAGTCTTGTCAGTGCAGCTTTGCCCCAGTGCAGTCTTGTCAGTGCAGCTTTGCCCCAGTGCAGTCTTGTCAGTGCAGCCTTGTCAGTGCAGCTTTGCCCCAGTGCAGTCTTGTCAGCGCAGCTTCACCCCAGTGCAGCCTTGTCAGTGCAGCTTTGCCCCAGTGCAGCCTTGTCAGTGCAGCTTTGCCCCAGTGCAGCCTTGTCAGTGCAGCTTTGTCAGTGCAGCTTTGCCCCAGTGCAGCCTTGTCAGTGCAGCCTTGTCAGTACAGCTTTGCCCCAGTGCAGCCTTGTCAGTGCAGCTTTGCCCCAGTGCAGTCTTGTCAGTGCAGCTTTGCCCCAGTGCAGTCTTGTCAGTGCAGCTTCGCCCCAGTGCAGCCTTGTCAGTGCAGCTTTGCCCCAGTGCAGCCTTGTCAGTGCAGCCTTGTCAGTGCAGCCTTTCCCCTAGTGTCCATGCTTGCCACCGCCGCTGCCGCCGACATACACATGTAGTTTTAAATATGGCGCCGCGGAGTTCGGAGGGACTCGGCGGCGCTCGTTCAGTGACTGCTTGGAGCCGAGATACACATAGCTGAGTGTATTATGCTCTTTCCCGCGCCGCTCACAGTCACGCCCAGTCCCGCCATTGGACCTGTGTTATGTCCATCATAGGGCGGGACTGGGCGGGACTGTGAGCGGCGCCGGAAAGAGCCGAATACACTCGACTATGTGTATCTCGGCTCCGAGCAATCACTGAATGAGCGCCGCCGAGTCCCTCCGAACTCCGCGGCGCCATATTTAAACGACACGCTATGTGAATGTCGGCGGCGATCGCCGCAGATAGATCACAATTAGCGTGGATCGGCGTATAACACGCAACCACGATTTTCCCCTTATTTTAAGGGGAAAAAAGTGCGTGTTATACGCCGATAAATACGGTACATCATGAAGAACAAGTAATCACATTGAAAACAAAACAAGCTGGCCAGCTAATCGCCGCTACCCGTCCTTTCAGGATTTGAGAAGCGCAGTGATGTCAGCACGTCGCCCCACCCTACGCGTTTCATCACAGGTTGACACCACCCTGTTCAGGTGGGACTATTAGTCGCACACTCCACAAATCTGGCCTTTATGGAAGAGTGGCAAGAAAAAAGCCATTGTTGAATGAAAGCCATAAGAAGTTATGTTTGCAGTTTGCGAGAAGCCATGTGGGAACACAGCAAATATGTGGATGAAGGTGCTCTGGTCAGATGAGACCAAAATTTAACTTTTTGCTATCTGTGGTGGAAAATTAACACTGCACATCACCCTGAACACACCATCCCCACCGTGAAACATGGTGGTGGCAGTATCATGTTGTGAGGATTCTTTTCTTCAGCAAGGACAGGGAAGCTGGTCAGAGTTGATGGGAAGATGGATGGAGCCAAATACAGGGCAATCTTAGAAGAAAAGTTAGAGTCTGCAAAAGACTTGAGACTGGGGTGGAGGTTCACCTTCCAGGAGGACAACGACCCTAAACATACAGCCAGAGCTACAATGGAATAGTTTAGATCAAAGCATATTCATGTGTTAGAATGGCCCAGTCAAAGTCCAAACCTAAATCCAATTAAGAATCTGTGGCAAGACAGATAAAAATTTCTGTTCACAGACGCTCTCCATCCAATCAGACAGAGCTTGAGCTATTTTGAAGAGAAGAATGGCCAAACATTTCACTCTCTGGATGAGCAAAGCTGGTAGAGACATCCCCAAAAGACTTGCAGCTGTAATTGCAGTGAAAGGAGGTTCTACAAAGTATTGACTCAGGGAGGCCGAATACAAATGTACACCACACTTTTCACATATTTATTTGTAAATAATGTTGAAAGCCATTTATCATTTTCCTTCCACTTCACAATTATGTTCCACTTTGTGTTGGTTTATCACATAAAATCCCAATAAAATACATTTAAGTTTTTGGTTGTAACATGACAAAATGTGGAAAATTTCAAGGGGTATGAATACTTTTTCAAAGGCACTGTTTATACAGTATATTTAACAATTTGATTGGATTTGTAGATGTGGTCCACCCCACTTAGCCCCTGAGGAGGGAATATATTTCTCAAACGCGTCCGGTCTCCTTGTCCGGGATGCTACATGCTAGAACTATTTTGCCATTTCTGAGCAGCTTACATGATGACACCTTGAACATAGAGGGTATCTGTGACCGCAGTATACTATGCTTTGTATGCATATGCCAAAATTGTTCATTTGTACCACTTTCATATGTACATTTTTTTTAAAAAAAAGTTTGCTATACTTACCTTTTAATTCACACTGCTCTTTGGTGTATTTGCCTACAAAGACCCGTAGGGGGTGCTCCTTTTGTACTGGAAACTTCTTGGGATGTTGGCAGTAATACCACTCACCCTATTTGTATATTACCGAGTCTGGAACATAGATTCTCCCTGATGCTAAGCGGTCTCTCAACGCTTACCAAAGTTGTTTCCTAAGTGCTGCCGCTACCCCTGGACAGAATGTGGAGTTTTTTGTATGGTACCAGTCACTCCGGACGTTACAATTCCACCCACCATAACTTTCACGATTGTGAGTGCATATTGTTTACAGTTTTTTTTATTAACACATTTTATCACTAATTAGTACACTATTAGCTTTTAGCATTTTGCTTGTCCTTGCGTGTCCCAGGAGCTCACACTCCAATTAAACTGGCTGCATCAGGATGCATTTAGTGCTAGTGTTCTAATGTTTAGTAGATGGGACTACCTTTCACATTTATTCCTATACATATACATTATTCCTATACATATACATTATTCCTATACATATACATTATCCCTATACATATACATTATTCCTATACATATACATTATTCCTATACATATATGGTGTTTCCTTTATTTACGTATGGTCACCTATTTTTATTTCTATCCTGGGTAGCTAGTATGAATCTTCCCTACACATTATTTAATGATATCTTTCTTTTCAGCAGGGGTAGAGCGCTGTGAGCTTTTTTTTTTGGATAGCTTTGTGAGGACTCCATTTAGGATCTTGTCTTGTCATAGACTCTCTCAACAGCCAATGGGCAGTGTTCATTCCATTAAAAAAAAAAAAAAAAAGACAGTACAGACCATACTCTCTCACAATACAGATCAGAAGAAAAACATATGTATTAGGTAAGCAATTGTGTTTTTTTTGTATATTAGGCTCCGTTTACACTAGTGCGACTTTGGACCCATAAAGTCACATAACAAGTCGCAGCCCAATCTATGCAACTTAACTGCTTCAGCCCCGGAAGATTTGGCTCCTGAATGACCAGGCCGTTTTTTGCGATTCGGCACTGCGTCGCTTTAACTACAATTACACAGTCGTGCGACGTTGTACCCAAACAAAATTGATGTCCTTTTTTCCCACAAATAGAGCTTTCTTTTGGTGGTATTTGATCACCTCTGCGGTTTTTATTTTTTGCACTATAAACCAAAAAACAGCGGAAATTTAGAAAAAAACACAATATTTTGTACTTTTTGCTATAATAAATATCCCCATTTTTTTTAAAGAGGTAATTTTTTCTCAATTTAGGCCGATATGTATTCTTCTACATATTTTTGGTAATAAAAATTGCATTAAGCGTATATTGATTGGTTTGCGCAAAGGTTATAGCGTCTACAAAATAGGGGATAGATTTATAGCATTTTTATTATTATAATTTTTTTTACTAGTAATGGTAGGACACAGGTTGAGGTCAGGACTTTGTGCAGGCCAATCAAGTTCCTCTACCACAAACTCGCTCATCCAGGTCTTTATGGACCTCGATTTGTACACGGGTGAGCAGTTATGTTAGAACAGGAAGGGGCCATCCCCAAACTGTTCCCACAAAATTGGGAACATGAAATTGTCCAAAATGTCTTGGTATGCTGACACCTTAAGAGTTCCCTTCACTGGAACCAAGGGGCCAAGCCCAACCCCTGAAACACAAGCCCACACCATAATCCCCCCTCCACCAAAGTGCACAAAGCAAGGTCCATGAAGACATGGATGAGCGAATTTGGGGTGGAGGAACTTGACTGGCCTGCACAGAGTTCTAAACTCAACCTGATAGAACACCTTTGGGATGAATTAGAGTGGAGACTGCGAGCCAGGCCTCCTCATCCAACATCAGTGCCTGACCTCACAAATGCGCTTTTAGAAGAATGGTCAAACATTCCCATAGACACACTCCTAAACCTTGTGGACAGACTTCCTAGAAGAGTTGAAGCTGTTATAGCTGCAAAGGGTGGGCCAACTCAATATTGAACCCTACGGACTAAGACTGAGATGCCATTAAGTTCATGTGCGTGTAAAGGCAGGCGTCCCAATACTTTTGGTAATATATTGTATCTAGCAACAGGGATTGAGTGAGACATGGAGTATATGGGAGGACAGGATAAGGAAAGTATGGTGCTGAATTATTCCCCATAATGCAGTACTAACCCCCATCACCAATCCTCTGAAACCATCTGATCAGTACAGTGTGGATCAACAATTCAGCCGGCAGTACAAATGATGGGGTCCTCTTTGCCCATTTACTGACACAGCAGGTTTTCCATTCTCTCTCATCACTATTTATAAGTTTAGTCTCCCCTTCCCCAACACTCATATAGGGGGAATGTGGTTGCTATGAGAAACACAAATTGTGATTCTTTCAGACACTTTAAAATTGTTAGGCTCATAATGTTCAGGAATTGTGTGTTTCTTTTTTTTTTTTCTTATTTCCTCAAGCCTCCATCTATTTTCTGCATGGCTTACATTTGCTTGTTGGAAAACATACAACACTGTCTGAAGATTAGAAATCTAATTTAGATGGCCTTAGGAGCTAATGCCATAGATATTGCATTTACAACCTTGATTATTTTTTTTATTTCAGTTCTCCGCACACTCTTCAGAAACAAGATAGATGAACGAGGTTTTGCCTTGAAGTATTTACGCTTTTTTTTTTCCCTGTGGGAAAGCACATGTATGATGCCGTCTTCTACAGATTACATAGGTGCAGAAGATAAAGATCTCTAGTTAATGAAATACAATGTATCTATATTAATAAAGTGATAGATACTTTTTTCCATATAACATTTTATTGTTCTTTAATACTGTCAAGATATTTTGAAGGAAAGCCCCCACATTTAACTGCTTTACATAATCCTCCTCCAACACTTTCCACAATCACCTTGAAATTCTGGCCATTTGCCAAGGTTCTCCTAACATTCTTCATATGGCAGGTCAATAGGCCATGCTAATGCTGCCTTGATTGTTTATACCTGACATCAAGTTTTGTAATGAATTGATTCCAAAAGTGGTAACAGAATACGCTCAGTTGCTTTTTACAAAACACACTTTTTACCAAATGTGATTACCTTGGTTTATGGCCAACCAGGGCAGGCGCAAGGATTTTTGACACCCCTTTGCCCTGTCCATGTAATCTATGTGACCTACCTGACCATCACACTGACCTACCTGACCATTACACTGACCTACCTCTCCATTACACTGACCTACCTACACTGACCTACCTGACCCCTTCACTAACCTACCTAACCACTACACTGACCTACCTGACCACTACACTGACCTTCCTGATCACTACACTGACTTACCTGACCTTTATACTGACCTACCCGACACATAAACTGACCCACCAGACCCTGACACTAAGCTACCTGACACCTACACTGACACACCTGACCATTACACCGACCTACCTGACCACTACACTGACCTACCTGACCCCTACACTGACCTACCTGACCCCTACACTAACCTACCTCACCATTACACTGACCTACCTACACTGGCCTACCTGACCCCTTCACTGACCTACCTAACCACTACACTGACCTACCTGACCACTACGCTGACCTTCCTAACCACTACACTGACCTAACTGACCACTACGCTGACCTTCCTGACCACTACACTGACTTACCTGACCTTTACACTGACCTACCTGACACCTACACTGACCCACCTGACCCCTACACTAACCTACCTGACACCTACACTGACCCACCTGACCCCTACACTAACCTACCTGACAATTACACTGACCTACCTGACCACTACACTGACCTACCTGACTCCTACACTAACCTACCTCACCATTACATTGTCCTACCTACTATGACCTACCTGACCCCTTCACTAACCTACCTTACCACTGCACTGACCTGCCTGACCACTACACTGACTTTCCTGGCCACTACACTGACTTACCTGACCTTTACACTGACCTACCTGACACTTACACTAACCTACCTGACACCTACACTGACCCACCTGACTCTACACTAACCTACCTGACACCTACACTGACCCACCTGACCCCTACACTAACCTACCTGACCATTACACTGACCTACCTGACCACTACACTGACCTGCCTGACCCCTACACTGACCTACCTGACTCCTACACTAACCTACCTCACCATTACATTGTCCTACCTACTATGACCTACCTGACCCCTTCACTAACCTACCTTACCACTGCACTGACCTGCCTGACCACTAAAAAGACTTTCCTGGCCACTACACTGACTTACCTGACCTTTACACTGACCTACCTGACACCTACACTGACCCACCTGACCCCTACACTAACCTATCTGACACCTACACTGACTCACCTGACCCCTACACTAACCTACCTGTCCATTACACTGACCTACCTGACCCCTACACTAACCTACCTGACCATTACACCGACCTACCTGACCACTACATTGACCTGCCCGACCCCTACACTGACCTACTTGACCCCCCTGACACCTACACTGACCTACCTTACCATTACACTGACCTACCTGATTCCTAATACAATGTCAGTGTTCTTCACTCTCCGGGGCTCTACATGCATCTGATGACCCTGCCAGTGCTAGGAACATATCCTGCCTTTGTGCCACCAGCTGTCATCAGCCCCATAGAGTCCACTACTCTGATCCGAATAGGCTATAGCACACGCTGTCACTGTACAGGACAGGCCAGGAGGGAGATCGGCCTATACGAATGACGGTGATACGGCGGGGGGCAGGATCAGGGGGTCACATGACTCGGTATAGGAATCATGTATGGGCAGAGGCAGAGACTCAGAGAGGGAGAGACAGACAGGTCACTGATCATAGAGGCGGTGGCGCGCAGGTAATGTGTGCTTCCGTTCCGTCGGGACACAGTTCTCCAGTGCTGTGCTACACCTCTGACACTACTTACTTACGGACGGGCGGCTGCTGCCTGACTTAGTTACATGCTGAAGACAGAGGCATCCCCTGCATACAGTCACCACTGCACCGAAAACCTACATAGCGTGGACACCGTCGGGAGACGGAGAGTAAAGAAACCTGCATCCGGGCTCTGTAGGTGGCAGTGCGCCCTAGGCGGCTGCCTAGTTTGCCCAGTGGCCAACTACAGAATAGAAACTGGTGAAAGGCCTGGGTCATTGGTTTTACATGGTATTGATAAAAAATGGCGTCTACTGTCAGGGTGTATAAGTTGCAGGTCAAGCTCGGTACACATCAGCCATTTTTTTTTGAGGGACTGGTTTACTAGGTTAAGTGTTAACCACTAGATGACCAACCGCTACAGTTATAGTGCGGCAGGTTGGCTCTCCTGGGCAATTTAAGACCTTTAGGGGGCGCACAATGATATGTCTCCTCCTCCAGGCAGTCCCATCCCCCCACAGTTAGAATCACTCCCTAGGACACACATTTAACCCTTTGATCGCCCCCTAGTGTTAACCCCTTCCCTGCCAGTGACAGTTATACAGTAATCAGTGGTTATTTTTAGCTCTAATCGCTGTATAAATGTCACTGGTCCCAAAAAAGTGTCAAAAGTGTCCGATCTGTCTGCCGCAATGTCGCAGTCCCAATAAAAAGCGCAGATCGCCGCCATTACTAGTAAAAAAAATTAATTAAAAAATGCCATAAATATATCCCCTATTTTGTAGACGCTATAACTTTTGCGCAAATCAATCAATATACTCTTATTGCGATTTTTTTCCCAAAAATATGTAGAAGAATACATATTGGCCTAAACTGAGGAAAAAATTTGAAATTTGTTTTTTTTTATATTTTTGGGGGGGGGAAATTTATTATAGCAAAAAGTAAAAAATATTGAATTTTTTAAAAATGTTTGCAATTTTTTTAATTATAGCACAAAAAATTAAAACCACAGAGGTGATCAAATACCACCAAAAGGAAAAAAGGACGTCAATTTTGTTTGTGTACAGTGTCGCATGACCGCGCAGTTATCAGTTAAAACAATGCAGTGCCGTATCGCAAAAATGCCTGGTCATTAAGGGGGCTAATCCTTCAGGGGCATAAGTGGTTAAAGTCCAACTTGAGCAAAAAGAAAAAAGAAAAAGCAGCCCTGAATGCAAAACTCAAATTTCTTTGGCACTATTCCCAACAGTCTCACTGATCCAGTGACCAGTAACGCCCACTCCCATCCAACACACTGCTTGTGACCCCCTGGGGTGTTAAGGACCCAACCCCTGCTCTCTAATTATAGCACAATACTACAGGGAGCAGCATTCAGGTTCCACCCACCTCCAAAGAATGAAGAGGGTTGTGGAGGAACTTCAGTGGGGGTGGAGGTTAATGGGGGTATGAGAGGATTGAGACTGCTCAATGTCCCAAAGTTATACAGTACATTTGGTTTATGTTCAATGGTTGGCTAAAGTGAATCTGTAGAAAGCAAAGCAACAGGTTAACTTAAAGCACAACTTCACTGAAAAAAGTAAATAAATAGAAACAGAAAACCTGTATATACAAATTATTATACCCACAGTTGATCCAGAGGAAGGCAACAAACCCATAAAGCATGGTCCAATTTCCTCCAACAGGGGAAAAATACATTCCTTTCCAATTCCCCAGACAGCAATCACATATTTCCTGAATCAACAATATCTGGCGTTATTACCTATAAATATTAATATTCAGTTATATTTTGTGTATTTACACACCTCCCAACATTTTGAGATGAGAATGAGGGACACCTACTAACAAACATATGTAGGCATAGGACACTCCCCTTGCCACACCTCGTTAAAGGAAAATTAACCAAAAAAAAGTTAATTACATCCAAAAGGACTTTTTTACCACTACTATTCCTTATATTGGCTCTTGAAATTTACAAATGCAGCAGTTTAGAAATCGGATGAAAGGTTTAGCACTGGGAAACACTTTTTGAAAGATAAAAAGTACAATTTATATACAACTATATGGATAAGACCAAAATGACAGAGGGACATTGCTCCAAATCAGGGACAGTCCCTCGAAATCAGGGACAGTTGGGAGCTATGTATTTCAGAATGCATTCTGCTCTTTTTTAAACAATATACTGAGCTGACCGGAACTAGTTCCTGAGGAAGTCTATATTTTCACGACTTTTACTGTGAGGAAACTTTCCTGTATGTGGAGGTTAAATCTCTTCCACTAGACGTAAGCCTAGTACACATGGGCAGAATGTCGGGCGGCATTGGGTGGTTCCATAGAAGTCAGGCCCGTGTATACTACAGCTGGTCTGACAGAAGTCAGCCGTTTGGCTGACTTCTATCGAAGGGGCATGACCGAAGGAGGCTGAGAGCACTGACCAGAGTGTTCTGGTGGGGGGGGGGTGCCCCCCTGTCAGAACACAATAGCACAGCAGTGGAGATATGCAGCCACTGTGTCCCATCGAATGCAGCCACTGTGTCCCATCGAATGCAGCCACTGTGCCCATCATATGCAGCCACTGTGAGATCATATGCAGCTACTGTGCCCATCAAATGCAGCCTCACTGTGCCCATCAAATGCAGCCTCACTGTGCCCATCAAATGCAGCCTCACTGTGCCCATCAAATTCGGCTTATCTGTGCCCCATCAAATGCAGCCTCACTGTGCCCCATCAAATGCAGCCTCACTGTTCCCCATTTAATGCAGCCTCACTGTACCCCATCAAATGTAGCCTCACTGTGCCCATCAAATGCAGCCTCACTGTGCCCCATCAAATGCAGCCTCACTGTGCCCATCAAATGCAGCCTCACTGTGCCCCATTTAATGCAGTCTCACTGTGCCCCATCAAATACAGCCTCACTGTGCCCCATCAAATGCAATCTCACTGTGCACTATCAAATGCAGCCTCTCTGTGCCCTATCAAATTTTGCCAGTGTGCCCCCCGCCCGCTGTCTGTACTTACCCTGACTCGGTAGCTGTAGGACAGCTCCTCAATGTCTTCTCCCATCTTCTCTTCCCGTCCTCTGCTATGATTGGATGCCTGATAGGCGTCCCCTGCTATTATTGGATGCCTGATAGGAGTCTAATTACAGCGCCTGGCGTTTCAGCCAATCAGGTGATGGGTAACAGATCTGAGCACCTGACTGGCGGAGAGGCGGTTTAATGTTAGGAAAGCAAATATTCATTCGATTTTCTAACACAGCTGAGTGACCTGCGAGCACCCAGTCTATGGCTCTAATCAGGTGCTTCAAAAAATACTCCTGCCACTGTAATTCAGGCGCCCGCCGCCCGAAAAGGGACCGGGCATCTGAATAGGGGGTGGCAGCGGCAGCCATAGATAGATTCATGCAATGCATGAATCTATCTATTGGTGCTAGAGGGGGAGACAGGAGTGAGGGGGCAGCGCCCATGCGCCCTTATAGACGCACCACCACTGACTATACCAGTGCAGTGTGGCATCTGCCTGCCACCTGTACTAACCCTGTCCTGTTTATCAGTCATGATTCTGTCTGACCAGTGACGCTACACTAAGCAATATTCCCTGACCATTTGTATAGAGGCGACCATTACAGTACATTGGTTTTGATATAATTGGTTGATTTTTGTGATACACAACATACAGTGCAGTTGATTTCCTAAAGGCAAATAGACTGTGTTCTTTGCAAGTGCAGTTGCTCCACAGTTTTGTAAATAAGGTAAAGCTTCACATGACAAAAAATACCCAATTACATGCAAGGAAAATAAAAATTGCATTTTTGCTTGCACATGATTGGATGATGGGAATCAGCAGAGCTTCTCCTCATTTACTATGCTCTGGAGCAATTGCATTTGCAGAGTGCAACTGCACACTTGAAACGTGCACAGTCTATTCGCCTTTAGTAAATTAACCCCAATGTCTGGTATATAATCAGTCCCAAAAGTGAAAAAGTCTCACATGTGGTATCATTATACTCAGAACTTGTGGCAAAAAAATTAAGTCTTCAAAAGACTCATTATGCCCCTTAAAAAGTACATTGGTGTATTCACTTTTACAAAATATGGTCATTTTGTGGGTATGTCCTGGTGTTCCAGGGCTTTCAAAAATGTGATAGGTAATCAGGAAATTAGATGTGTAATTTATGCTTCTGTAATGCCTGAAGGTGTCCCCTGGATTTTGGGCCTCTCTATGTAGCTAGGCTGTAAAAAAGTCTCACGCATGTGGTATCACCGAACTCAGGAGGAGTAGCAGAATGTGATTTAGGATGCATTTCTAAGTAGGCCTATGATGTGTGTTATAAATATCGTAATAATTGACAACTTTGCATAATAAAATACATTTTAATTTTTTAACAGCATTTTCCAAAAACTGTCAAAAAATGACATTTTCAAAAGACTGGCCATGCCTTTCAAAAAATACCTTGGACCGTTTTCTTTCAAAAATTGATAATTTTGTAAGTGTTTCTCCTGTCTTGGTACTTCAGGAACTCAAAAAATATGATAGGTATTCAGGAAATTAGATGCATAATTTATCCTCAGTGAAAGCCCAAAGGTGCTCCTTGGATTTTAGGTCCTTCTATGCATCTAGGCTGTCACACATGTGGTATCCTCACACTCGGTAGGTATTGCAGAATCTTGGGGTGTAATTGTAAGTAAACCTTTGCTGCGTGGGAGAATTTAGTAAAAAAAAAAAAAACATTTTATTTAAATTCTTCATTTTCCAAAAAAAGTGACACAAATTACCACTTTATAAAACTCACAACACCTCTTACTAAATAACTAGGACTGTCCACTTTCCAAAACGGGTTTATTTGGGGGGTATTTGTACTGTCCTAGTGGTTTAGGACCTCAAGAAATTAAATAGGCAGTCAGTACATTATGATTGACTAATTTTCAAATATATATCATTTGTAGACTCTCACACAAACTAAATAATATACACTTCAGGATTTTTTTTAACCAAATAAATATAGCAAAATACATTTTGGCCTAAATTTATGAAAACATATTATTTATTTGCAAACTTTTATAACAGAAACTAAGAAAACCAACAGAAACTAAGAAAACTAAGAATAAATACCATCAAAAGAAGGCTATATCTGTCTCAAAAAAATGATAACAATTTCACTTGGGTACAGTGTTGCATGAAGTAATTTCCTGTGGAGATGCTCCAGGAAATTAGAAAAATCTTGCAAAGTGAAGGGAATTTCTCTCTAGGACAGCTTTCAACAGAACAGGTGTCCTAATTGGAAAATTTACCCTCACGTCTTAATATGAGGACAACTGTACTTTTTTGGATCAAAATCTTTATACAACTCTTTTTGGATGAACGTGTTCAATGAATCATAGATGAGCTCATGTTTCCCATGGCCCTGTTCTAGATTTTTGATTTTTTTTGTTAATATATACACTTAGCAGTAAACTTTTTTTCCTGACAGACTCCATGGCAGCCTAGGTGTGGGTTAACCTCGCCTCCTCTCCAATGCTATAGGACACCACAACCATAAATTTGAGCTTACCGCTAGAGATTCCGTTCCCTTATTGTCCTGCTCATTTGGACCTACAAACAGTGCACTTATGTTTATGGACATCCAATCAATCGAGGCTGATGCCGGGCATACCTTTAATGGTGTCAAGATAGCCCAGGGCCCAGCCATGGGTGGGTGCGTGGCTTCAGGTCTCTATGTCCAGTGGTGGGGATGGCTTCTCTATGCCCAGGCATGGATTGGCTGGCAGGTCTGAAGATTTTCTTTTCCATGGCAGCTAGTTTTTGTCTGTACATTTGTCTTGTGTGCCTTCCCTCCCTTCCCCTCTCTGTCATCTATGGTGCATTCCAGGACACGGCTCCCTCTTCTGGGTCGCGGCTCCGGCACACTTCTGCGCATGCGAGATCCTCGGACGAAACCGAGGCTTAGCTTTGCGTATGCACAGTACGGCTGGGGTCGCGGCAGTAGCACAGTCATGGCGGTGACGTCATTACGGCGGGGATATTTAAATCCCTGTGAGCCCCTGTCACACTGGGGATCACTGTGGGCACCTTGCGACAGCTCCTCCATGCACCAGGGTTTCCAGGTTAAGGTAAGCCAGCCTGGGGGTTTATGGTGCAGGGTGAGGGGGGAGGAGATGGCTCTTAAAGGGCAAGCTACATGTTATTTGCTCTCCTCCTCCTAGGACGTTTGCGTGTTCCTTCAAACTGCAGGATCGTCACCTATCGTCCGCCAGGGTGCCATGGACAAATTACCGCCTCCGCGCGGCCATCCCTCACGCTCTAGGTATGTGAAGTGTGTGAGGGGAGGGGGCCAGGTTCACGTTGGATGGTTGTATCCCTTAACGTGATGTGTTTTCTGTTTTTTCTGCCCTTCTCCTTTTTAGCCCTTCCAGGTCGGATAACCAGTTTATTGTCCAAGACAACAGGGACCTTGCCATGTCGCAACGTCAACCTTCCTCATCCAGATGTGAGTTTTCGTCTAGGACCCATAAACAGAGGAGATGCTCCCATTCCTCCTCCCAACACCACACCCACCACCATGACAGCCACTCTGATCGCAGAGCCTGCTGGGGATGTGGGACAGGAGTCCCCGAGGGCAAGTCACTGTGATCCGTGTTATGCCCCGGTGGTTAGGGAGAAAGAGACGGAGAACCAACAGATGGAGTCTCTTGTTAAGTGTGTGGTGCAGCAATCCCTAAAGGAATGGGGTGCAAGCCGCACGCAGAGCCAGTCCACTACTCTATCTGGCTCCGTGGCTGATGGGGCCCAGGAGGATCTGGGCCCATTCCAGGCTTATAAAAATGCCTCCCCCGATTCTTCAGACAGCGATTTGGAGGGAGATGAATTTGTCGGTGCCTTCAACTTCACCCTGGTTTCTCCAGTAATTAAGGCGGTTAAAGAGGCCCTCAAGTGGGAAGATACTTCCACTCCTCCGGCAGCAGAGGAAGTTCTTTAAACATCTGGGAAAGGAACGTTCCAATTTTCCGCTTCTTTCTGAATTGAGGGATATTATTGATGAGGAGTGGAGCAAGGTAGATAAGAAGACTTCCATGTCAAGCAAAACTTCCAAATTATACCCCTTCAAGGCAGAGGAAGTGAAACATCTGGAAAATGCTCCCCTCATATACGCAGCACTGACGCGACTGTCTAAACACGTCACTCTTCTCTTAGAAGATGCTGTATCTTTCAAGGACAGGCTTGAGAGGAGAATAGACCAAGATCTCAAAAGAATTTACGGGTTAGCTGGTATGGCTTGCAAACCCGCTTTGGCCCTCGCAGCCATGTCCAAGGCTATGGAAGACTGGACAGAGAATGTGGACTCTGTACTCAGAGGTATCTCAGAAGATCTGGCCAGGGACTTAGCAGTTCAGGAATTGAAGCTGGCAACAGCCTTCCTGGGGGAAGCTTCAATCGACCTTATCCGCTTGTTAGGACTATGCTATCCTCGGTCACGGCTAAGCAGGCCAAATGGTTGTGCCCTTGGCTTGCCGATCCAGCATCTAAGCAGGCCTGGTGTAGGATTCCCTTTGAAGGGCCCTCGTTGTTTGGCAACAGGCTGGATAGCGCTATAGCCCAAGCCACGGGTGGGAAGTGGGGCGTCTCTTTGGTCAGAAAAGGCCCCAGCGTAGAAGACACAGTACTGAGCATTCAAGGGATGCATGCTCCTATAGGCCCAGCCGGGATTTCAGAAGAAATTGGAGCAGAGGTCAGACATCCTTCTAAAAATTGGCTAAAAGCAAGGCGTTCAGCAGACAAGAGCCGGCTAAGTCATTTTGACAGTTCATCTGCCTTCCATTTCAGGCTGACAACCCCCCCCCCCGAGTCTTTTTGAATGTTCTTCTGGCCGTGGTGGCCCTCATCAAAACAAAAGGGATACGCTTCTACCGCTATCTCGACGACCTCCCGTTACTGTCCCAGGACAAGGAGCGGCTGTTGATCCACAGGGAGCAAGTTATCTCCACACTGTCCGATTTCAGGTGGCTCCTAAACTTTGAAAAAAGCCACCTGGAACCATCCCAATGCCTGCTATACTTAGGGACCCAGTTCGACATGGTGGAAGACACCATCTCTCTCCCACTGGACAAGATCTCAATTATCTGAGGGAGAATCTCATGGGCTCTGAGCTCCTCACACCTAAAGGCCTCACAGTGCCTAGGAATCATCGGCACAATGGTCTCTACGACACCCATGGTCAAATGGTCTCTTTGGAAGTTATGCCCTTTTTAAACAGGGTTCCTTCATCAATGGAATTCAGGGGACGTCAATCAGTCCCTTCACATATCCTCAGTGATGAGGAACAGTCTCTTCTGGTGGCTCCAGCACAGAAATATGCTCACCTGCCACTCCATTGCCCCTGTCTCATGGGCCACGACCGATGCCAGCCGTGTCGGTTGGGGAGCCCTTTGCAGGTCAGCACTTGCTCAAGGCAAGTGGGATGCCTGTCTTCACAACCCTAGCTCAAAGGTCCTGGAACTACAGGCAGCCTGATGTGCCCTCCAGTCTTTCTCTCATCTCCTCAAAGGGGAGTCGGTTTTACTAAAAATGGACAACACCACAGCGGTCCCCTATGTGAAGAGGCTCCAAGAAGTCGAGCCCATCATGTCCTGGGCTCAGAAAAACCTGGCCAATATTTCAGCGATTTTAATCCCGGAGTTCAGAACGTCCAAGCGGACTTCCTGTCTCGCACACAGTTGGACAACAACAAGTGGTCGCTTCATGTGCAGACATTCGAATGGATTCTGTCCTTGGGAGTCAATCCCGAAGTGGACCAATTTGCATCCACCTGCAAGATCAAGAAATTAAGAAGTATTACACTCGGGACCGTTGCAGCCAGGCCTTCGGAGTGGATGCTCTGTCGGATCAGTGGAGCTTCAACAGGGCATACGCCTTTCCCCCGCTCCCGATTATCTTCAAGTTTCTTCGGAGACTCCAAACAGAAGCGGTCGAAGTGGTGGGGATAGCACCTTACTGGCCGAACAGGCCATGGTTTCCCCTCCTGATCCAGCTCAGTTTCCGGGACCCAGTGCCTCTTCCTCTCAGGCTGGACCTTCTCTCTCAGGGGGCAGTCCTGCCCCCTAGTCCTGCGATATTGAGACTGATGGTCTGGTTCTTGAGAGGGAGAGGCTGATATCTCTCGGGTGTGCTTCAGGAGCGATTTCCACCCTCATGAGCTTGAGAAAGGCAAGCACCAATAAAATTTATGGGAGAATATGGGCCAAGTTTGTAGGATTCTCATCTTCCACAGGCAGATCGTTCAGAGATCCAGGTGTTCAGGATATCCTGAGTTTCCTACAATCCGGCCTAGATCTGTCCCTATCCATCAGTTCCCCAAGGGTCCAAGTCTTGGCCTTGTTGACCTTCTCTGGAACGTCATGGGCCGTTCATCCTCTAATCCGTCAGTTCGTCTGTGGGGCAGCAAGACTCAGGCCCCAAAGAAGACCAAGATTTCCCAAATGGCATCTTCCCCTTGTTCTTGACTCAATGTCTGACTCCAGTACCTCGGGGTCCGCCCCACTTTCTGTCAGAAACCTTTCTGCAAAAGTTGCCTTCCTAGTTGCCGTCACTTCGGCCAAAAGGGTTTCTGAGATCGGGTCCTTGGGTCATGAAGAGCTATTTCTGACTTTCTTCCTGGACTGGGTGGTCCTCATCCGTATGCTCAGCTCAAACCCGAAAGTCACCTCAGTGTTCCATGAAAACTGAGAAATTGTCCTACCTACATTTAGGGCCCAAGGGTCCACTGAAGCACATCCTCTGGATGTAGGTGTATTACTGAAGAAATACATGCAAGCTACTTCCTCCTTTAGACGCTCCGACTACCTGTTTGTCTTGCACTCTGGCAGTAACTAAGGGAAGCGAACTTCGACCAGAGCGATTGCGGCCTGGATCACCCATTCTATTCAGCAGGCTTATAGGGCTAAGGGCTTGGCTCCTCCAGAGGTGCTGACAGCACATTCCACCAGGGGTATGGCGGCTTCATGGGCAGCAGCCTGGCATGTGGCTCCAGACATCATCTACAAAGCGGCCTCATGGGCCTCCATTAATACCTGTATGTCACATTACTGTATAGAGCCTGCATCTCTATCTTCTGTGAACTTTGGTTTAAGAGTCCTGTTGGTTGACAGGTTAAATTACATTTTTTTCTTTGATCAGCATACCCACCCGTGTGGACTGGCTAGTTATTTCCCACACGTAGGCTGCCATGGAGTCTGTCAGGAAAACGGAAAATGTATTATCAAATACTACATTGGTCAAGAGTTGGCTAATTACGGAACGCAGTCTCTAGTGGTAAACTCAAATTTATAGGAGTGGGATCCTATAGCATTGGAGCGGAGGCGGGGTTAACCCACACGTAGGCTGCCATGGAGTCCATCAGGAAAGGAAAATTACAGTAAGTACTTGATAATAAATTTTACGTTTAATGTCTGATAAAATATAGCCTTTTCTGTATGTGTTGCACTCCTGAAGTTCTTCCCATAACTGTACCCTATGTCATACTATTTATTGAATAGAGAGAGAGGGATTATCTTGTGTATGTTGTCACTTTTTTGGTCTTTTGACCTTTTTTATTTGCCGCACAACAATTGAACAATTCAATCTTTTTTTCCCTATTAAACAATAAAAATTGACAGGGTTTCTAATCTTTCCCTGCTTTCTATGGCTGGAGATGCACTTTAAATTCTCCCCTTGTGTAAGAAAATGAGGTGAACATGATCATTAGTTTTGGTTCTTTCAGACGTTCCTTGTTTCAGAATATACTGTTTTTTTGATAGGGTTGTTTTTTTTTTAGGGTTCTGAATATGCAATGTATTTTCTTTTTACTTTTTTCCATATTCTTTATCAGTGGGTTGGCTGCCCTGATATTGTTTTTCACTCACAAACATTCAGTAAATTACCATCTAGAAAACAGTTGCGGTAAAAAAAAAAAAAGGACAATTTTAGACATTGTACTTGAATCATCTCCATTAACTATACCTTGGGTAAAGGGCATAAATCAATCAAATGTTGAACAGATTAACTTATCACCTGGTTAAATAGTCTGTCAGCTTGGGATGTCTCTGTATGGCAGGGTGAATTTAAATGCATGCAAATTTCCCCCGTGGCTGCCTAGCTAGTATAGTTGGAGCTGTCAAATGACGATGACATGGAAAAAATACATTATCTTTTTTTGAAGTATATTTAAAAAAGATAGCCAGATTGCTATTGCCATATCTTTCTTGTAGGCACAAGATTGCTCCCCCAAAATTAGATTTTTTTTAAATTCCCATTAATTTTTTTAAAATACATTTTTATAAATAACTAAATCGTTGGTTTCCTTTTTATTTATTATTTTAGACATCTAGGCATCAAACAATTAACAGTTACTACATCAACTGGTTAAGGTCCCATGTGCCATCATTGTTTAAAATCAGTGTTCCGGAAGTCACGCTTGTCACTTTCAGTTGATCGTACAAAAAAATGATTAGAAATTTGAAAAGAACCAATTACGGAGCCAACTGCGTTCTGAACTTGTGAATGTGAAACCACAACGCAATCTTTCTGACATGATCATAATGGAGTGAAGTGGGGAGAATTCATAAAATGTTTTCTTCCTAAACAGGACTGCAAACAAATAATACCGGGCAGATGTTTAGAGGTGACATGGAAAGTTGCAATCTTATAACTCAAGAGCTTTGAGAGGTAAGCAAAATATGGATGTTACAACTAATGTACTTACAAATAGTGGGATATTGTACTGTTAAAGTAGATCTTAAAGTGGTTGTAAACCCACTTTTTTGGGCATACAAGCGCTTTAATAAAAGAATATCTGGAGATATTGCCATGAAAGTCTTTGTACAGGACTGTCCTATTATGGGGTGACAATAGTCTCCTAATTGTACTCTGATGTTGTCACACTGTCACATGAGCCCATGGTGGAGCCCATGGTGGAGCTGTTCCAAAATACATTGCGCAGGTATGATTTATTGTTGCCACTACTGAGAAGTCCATCCAGAGCAATGGTGTACAGTTGACAGAAGAACATGTGTGTGTAGACAGGAGGTGGGCAAGAGAGTTATATAGTTACATGGTTAGTAAGGTTGAATAAAGACACCAGTCTATCCAGTTCAACCTGAGTGAGTGTCTACAATTGTCCCTACCCTCAAGGAGCCCACAATCCAAGGTCCCCAACTCACATTACTATGATAGGGCCAATTTTGGACAGAAACCTACCAGCATGTCTTTGGAGTGTGGGAGGAAACCGGTGTACCAAGAGGAAACCCACGCAGGCACAGGGAGAACATGCAAACTCCAGGCAGGTAGTGTCGTGGTTGGGATACGAACCAGTGACCCTTTTTACTGCTAGACGAGAGTGCTACCCACTACACCACTGTGCTGCCCCATTAGAGTTAGAAGGAGATTAGCAGCAATGCAAAAGAGAGTTTAAAAAACAGTATTAAAAAAAAACTGAAAAAAGTGTAGACCACTTTCTGCTGGACACTCTATGGTGGCCATACACGCGTTGATTTTTTTTATCCAATTGATCCGCGGTACCTTCAAAATGATCAATTCTGCAAAAAATCAAATAGTCGTGACTTTCAATTGTTTTAGACTCAATTTTGATTGGATCCAACTCTGTCAGCCAGGGTGGAAAATGATCAAACATTTTACATTAATTGGCAGCACCAAGATATTTTGTTCATAATTATGATTGTATTTTGATCAATCGGATTATTCAATTGTATGGTGGAAATAGATATGCGATCAATGACTTATGACTGTAAGTTATAATCTCATCTTAACTGTCAATGGGAATCCACTGCCCCATGTGTGGCATTCCGATCAAATGGGTTGCGGATGATAGCTTGATTATTCCAATCAGAACATCAGAAAATAAATCAATCATTTATCAAAGTGTGTATGGCCACCATCAGTCTAACTCCACCCTGCTCCCTGCTTTTTGTGTCCCATTAATAAAACACAGGATGTGGTGTTGATCCTACAGTTTGCTTTACACATGTGCATTACATTCCACTTTCTTCAAGATTCCAAAGAAAGTGGAGCACAATGCACATTTGTAAAGCATACTTTTTTCCTCTTTATGATAGCTGCTTTATAAATAGACCCCTAAATCTTGCTGTTGTGCTACTGCTTAAATGATAAACTTTTTTACTTAATTTCGTGCCTATTAAAAGTTGACAAGTCATAGTTTGTCCTACTTTGTACAGAGCTGTGGAAGAAGGAACAGTTTTATGCTTTGCTGTTGTGGATTATATAACAGGTATCGCTAGACATGTGCGGTTCGCTCCGAATTAATATTCAGACAAATTTTTCGTCATTTGGAGATTCGGATATATCCAAATAACTGAATTACAATATAAACCAATTTTAGCGAATGCTCCGAATAACTTAACAAAATTCGTCCGGAATTTGGAAATTCATACTGAAATTCAAATTGAATTTTACATTGAACTCCAGTCGAATTCTAACTACGAATATTGCTGAAATCAAAGACCGTGTGTGTTATTAGTACCATTTCGAAATAATGCTGTTTTTGTTAAGCCAAAGGTGATTTAAAGAGTCATTGTAACAAAAAACAATATAACATTTTCGTTTCGACCGATTCGAAAATTTATTAATTTAAATATTTCGAATTGAAAAAAATCGGTATATTTGAAGAAACTTTGAAAATTCAGAATACGAATTGAACTAATCCACCGAATTGAACTAAACTAAATAACTAGATTAGCGCATCAAAACTAAACAAAACTATTTTTTTTCATCATGCACATGTCTAGGTATTGCTTCCATCACGTGTAAGCAAAAATAATGTTTTATTTTTTTTTTTATTTTCTTGCACATGATTGGGTATTCTTTGCAAAGTGAATTTCCACCACATTTTCTAAGCCAATAGGAAAATAACAATTCCAAAGAAACTCTACCTATAGCAATATTTACTTGCAACTTTAGTTCCTGTTTTCGAAGTCTTATCATTTCAATGGGTGATAGTACAGAAGTAAAAGATATGGGTCCCATGGCAGAGCTTTACCTAAGCCAACTTTAATTTACCAGTTGAAATCAGGGCCATATATAGACGCCCTGCTTGTAGGCAGACTTGAATGATGGGAATGTTTTTTTGCAGGAGGCTCATCCCTTGTGTTATGAGATTGGTTTAGTGAAAACATTTGGTACAAGGAGACATTGGAAAAAGTATGCTAAATACTTTTTGTGCAAAGCTACTTTTTAACTAAACAGAGAAATAAGAGATGGCTTCCTAATAGCTGAACAATAAATTGTCTTTTTACTGGCCTTTTACTGTACTACCAAGTACAGATTAATGGATTACCTTTATGGGACCTCAGAGAAGTGGGAGCGATGCTGTTGGAGTGCAAGCGCTTACTGTATTCTGAAAAAGTGGGATCAGAGAGCTGTCTTCTTTTTTGGCAAATAATTGTTTGATCACAGCAATGGTTGCTGAGTATCCTGCTTGGCTCCACTCACTGGAGGGTTGTTATGATACTGATTATAGAACTGCTTAAAGAGGGCCTATACTGTGAAAGCAAAAAGTCAAGTGAAGGGCAAAGGCTTAGTCACTGGTATGACCATCTCCCTAATACTAACTTACATAATTCCACATTGTATCTCAGTGTGGATCCAGCAACCTTAGAAGAGACAAAACTCATGCCAAAGATTTTTCCCTGGTATGACTGGTGTGTAAGCAGCAGGACAGATGGAGAAAGCCCAGATTCTTATACATGAATGTAACAGAAGCAGAGAGATGCTAAAGCCTCGTACACACGATCGGATTGTTGGCCAACCAAACCGTGGACTTTTGTCCGAAGGGAGATGGCCCAAACCTGTCTTGCATACACACGGCACACAATTGTTGGCCAACACTCACGAACGTAGTGACATACTACATCGTTTTTCAGCTCTTTAGCGCCACCCTTTGGGTTCCTTCTGCTAATTTCTTGTTAGTAGAAGTTTGGTGAGTGTTGATTCGCGCTTTTCTTTTCACGCTTTTCATTTCGTGCTTTTCATTCCGTTTCTGAATGGCCACTCGTCAACCAGACATGTTGCGGAATCGGAGGAGATAACGTGTTATTTGTTATTGGCCTTGGAGTTATTGCTTTGACCTTATTGTTTTTAGTTGAATAATAATGATTTGATTTGTTATATTCTCTATATTTTTGGATGCATAGAATGCACTTTTTGGTTAAGTTCTATTGGCAGATAGCATGTCTAATTTTATTTGTTTTCTTTTTTTAATGCACAATAGAAAAATTGTGGAGAATAATACTTGGCTATGTGTTTTACTTCAAAAGACATTTTGGGAGTAGGCAGTTACATTTTAAAAAATACAATGTAAAGTTGACAAGGGACACCAACATAGTTGCATCTTTGATCTTAAAAACTACGGGATAATGGTGTTGTGGTAACTTGCCCAAATAATAAAAAAAAAACATAATAATATTATTCTTGATATCACTAGAAAAAAAAAGCCTTCGAAAATTTGCTTGCAATAACTCCATCAGTATCACCAGCAAAGCAGCTTCATTATTATCTAATTAAAGAAGAAGAGAATTGTGCGCTGCATTTAGATAATTTGCCACGTCACGATTGTCAATTCTCCATTACAAACGCTAGTTTACAAGACCGATCGCTTCTGGCTCGTCCTTGCTTCTGAGCATGCGTGTTTGTACTTTGGACTTTTGTCCGACGGACTTGCTTGGAAAATCCAACAACAGACATTTGTACGCGGAAAATTTTAAAACCTGCTATCCAACATTTGTCCTCAGAAAATCTGACAATTGTCTGATGGAGCGTACACACGGTCGGATTTTCTGCCAACAGCCTGTCATCACACATTTCCCGTCGGAAAATCAGGTCGTGTGTACGCACCTATACACTACAGATCCTAAGCTACAGATTCCTCTCCATGAAGAAGAACAATGAGCAGCACAGTAGTTATATTACAAATTTGAGGAGACTAGAGGTCAGAGGCTTCTTAGATGGTCTCACACTCTAGATAAACTGTTATTTTTCCAATTATTATTTCTATAGTGCTATTCTCCCTAGGAACTCAAAGTGCTTTATCTGCTGTTGGGGAAAATAGTGAGGCAGTCAACATGGGCATGCTCAATAAAATGTCATACTAGGACCAATTTTAAACAAGAACCAATAAACACACCAGCATGTTTTTGGAATGTGGAGGGAAACTCACATAGGGAGAACATACAAATTCAATGCAGATACTGTCCTGACGAAGACTCGAACCAAGGACCCCAGTGGTGCAAGCTAAACTCTAAAACACTTTGCTTCCCAGTTACATTATGAGGCTACAGAACTGGAGGGCCAGGGGAAATCACATGTCAGGAAGTGCACTGCTATTTTTCAGACAGATTCAAAGAATTCAAAGCAAAAGGTAGATCTTTCAGGCAATTGCTCAAGTATGAATAACCTTTCTAGAAATTCCCTATGAGATAGCAAATTTCCTTTAAAGCAGACATTCGGCCACATTCAAGATATCATCCTAACAATCCACCGTGCCTATTACACATTTGGATTTTTTTCATTATTTTTTGGGGGGTAGCAAGCACCTTTTTTCAGTAGGTACTTATTCCCACCTCCTCACTCGGGCAAGTATGACATAGCCCTTGATCTGCTCACCCCTACCCACAGCCCAAAAATCACACATCCCAGGAAGCTTCAGGATAGTCTTCCCCAGTTGGCAGAACCTGCACTGTAGGAGACCAGCTGTGAGTGATCATAAAGTCCCAAGTTGGCTCTCAAACCCAAGATGTTGGCATGGGAATTAAAACGGCAGTGATGATTTTAGGTTCTAGAAAGACAGCACTGAACTCCTTGGGCTGGTAAGTATGCGTATTTTAAAAGTCAGCAGCTACAGTACATCTAGCTGCTGAATTTTTCTTTTTGGGTAGTTGCTTTTTAAGCATACGTTCATGTTAAAGGTGTTGTAAGTGAATGGATTATTTTTCCAAGACATTTGCTTACTACTGCTGCTTGTGCACCATGTAGTGATATTTCAGTTTTGGAAAGATGTGAGTAATAAATAAAGCTCCCCAGGCACTCCGGTAGGGGGATCTCTGCACCTAGGCTCTCAGCTCCACCCACTTCTTATGGCTATTAAAAAAGTCATACCTGTTGGACCCTTGGAGTTACTTTAAGTTACATTAACCACTTGCTTACTGGGCACCTAAACCCCCCTCCTGCCCAGACCAATTTTCAGCTTTTAGCGCTGTCACTATTTGAATGACAATTGCATGGTCATACAACACTGCACCCAAATGAAAGTTTTATCATTTTTTTTTCCCACAAATAGAGCTTTCTTTTGGTGGTATTTGATCACTTCTGGGTTTTCTATTTTTTGTTAAAAAAAATTAAAAACACACAGAATTAAAAAAATAAAATAAAAAACTGATAAAATAATAAAAACTATTTTTATTTTGTTTATAAATTTTGCAAAATGTTTCAGTGCACTTGTGGGCACTGATAGGTGGCACTGATTTCTGGCACTTACGTACTGTGGGCACTGATTCGTGGCACTGTGGGCACTGATTCGTGGCACTGGCAGGTGGCACTGCCAGGTGGTACTGGTGGGCACATATGAGGCTCTTCCTCTTCGGGACCGATGTCCCTTCAAACAGAAGCCAGTGATCGGCTTTTTTTCTCCTCACGCAGTCAGCGTGAGAAGAAAAATAAGACGTTTACCGATCTTCTGTTTACATCACGTGATCAGCTGTCATTGGCTGACAGCAGATCAGGTGGTAAGGGGCCGGATAAGGGACTTGGATCTGTGATCTCCCGAGTCTCATTGACTCGGGGGATCACAGCGCGCACCGCGTGCGCCCTTCAGGGGGGCATGTTGAGCCTGCAAAGTGGAGGCCATCAATAGACGTCTCCCGGCAAAGCTGATCCACGCTGTAGCCGTCATTCGGCTATAGCGCGGATCTGAAGCAGTTAAGGAGCAGCAGTATTAACAAAGAAAAATAGAAGAGTGACCGTTCTTTCTTCAGCATTTGTTGCTTCAGCAACAGTGATTTCATCAGAGGCTTCAAAGCAGGTAGATTCAACCTACTAGCCTCTTTTCATAATCAAATTAGCAATATCAATGTATCAGGAATCGGATGACTCCTTGAAATAAACTGATATTTCTCTTTTTGTAAATGTTGGAGAGTTACACAATCTGACAATATCTTATATCACTCAGTAATTATACTGTATTGTTGAGATATCTGTGTTTGAGTCTCTGGGTCTGTGCACCTATCAGCCAATAACAGATGCTGAAACATGCAAAGGTGGGCCACCAAAAACTCTCTGGTGAACAGGAGCAAGGTTAGGAATGATGGCGGGGAGAGCTTGCGGTTGGAATAATTCAAAAATGTATAATATAAATAATATATAAGCCAGGGGATATATAAGCCCACCATGCACCGAATATGATTAAACTATTACTATTTGGTGAATTGATTCTTTAGATGATCTTACTACTAGAATAGTTATTATTTAATTTTAACTAATAATATAATAAATGTGCCAGGAAATTTATAATTTTACTAATTTTGTTATTGGTGTAAATTATCTACCAGTAAGGGTTCTCATATTTTAGAAACCATTAAGAAATGGTCACAGTTGAATTAGGAGAATAATTGCACTGAAGGGAATATTGCTTTTCAAAATACAGGGCCTTTTCCCAGGTCTCCAGTGGGTTTATATATATATATGAGGGTTTTTTTTTCTTTTTTGCAGATACCAACTGTCTGCCAAAACAAAATGTTCTTTTTTATAGAAAAAGGCACTGGTCCACACTGGTTACTCTTTTCCTCTTATGGGCAATAACCAAGTATAGTAGACATAGATGCTGGATAGGTTAATTTGGATCTTTCATTTGCACATGTAGCTCTAGCGATTTGTAACATATACTGGGACTTGTTTAAAACGTATTTTAAAAAGTCAGCTCGACTGTCAAATGTTCTAATTTTCTACTTCTTAAATTAAATTAACCTTGCCTTTCAGCTTATGTGCAAAGCTAACATATTCCTTTTTTTATTTAACTTTATTATTCAAAGCTTTCTGCATTAACATTTCCGAACAGCCAACCTTAAATAATTCCTAGCCTAGCGTCTCAATTTTAGGCGTAATTGTGGAAATAAACACATGACAAATGGCAATCATTAAATATGAATAAGACACAATTGAAACTTAAGTGTTACGTTTTCTTCGCTGTCTTTCAAAATCTTGACAATCAAAATAGCAGTTTTTAAAATTTTAATGAGAGCCAGTAAGAAACAACAATACAAACCAAATTAATTTAGGAAAAAGAAGACAACCTACTCCATTATGTCTTTTTTTACATACATTTCCCATTTGCGAAATGTATAATAATGCATTTTTAATTAAATCAAAGTTTCATTTATTGTTTTGATGTTATATTTAATTTATCTCAGAAATAATGAATATAAATGGCAATATAAAAAAAATGTTAACAGAAAAGACATATTTTATCAATTTTGTGTAAGAAAGTCTAAAATATTTCATTTTGTGCTTAAACTGCTCTTTTATTTAAAAGCTGAGGCTTCTTGAGTTTCTTTTTTTCAAGGTTAAAAGTGGAGGAGATTTAGTAAAATTGCTTTTTTTTTTTTCGATTGGGCACAAAAAGTACTGCACTCCATGCCTGATCATTTCAGATAGTGTATTAATGAATCCTTAATTTTATTCACGTACAAAATATTTATTAGGTTTTTTTTCTGTACTGAAATAGCAATATGCTGATCGTGTGAATTTTCCATAAAAATACAGAATAATTTATTTAGCTGTTGAAGTTACTCTACAAATGCATCGTTATTGTGAGCCAGCAAAGTGTCAAAAACACAAATTGAAGTAGAGCAGAAAGTTTTGAAGTAAGGAAGATATCTAAATTTACAAAGATGTTTTGATAAATGATTTATCATCCGATGAACGTTCACTTGCCAAGTATTCAGATATTTTTTTCCTTAACTCTTCTGTAGACCAGTCAAAAAAGACAGTGGAGAATTTAAAGAGTAAAAAACTTACTTTAATATGTTTTAAAAGTTAAATTCAAACTGTACTTCTTGGAAGAAAATTTATTGTCTTTAAATATATATATATATATATATATGTAAATTAGTGTTAATAATATTCTCAGTGTATGTTAACTCGACATGTGCACACTAAAATATTTTGTTTTGGAATTTCATTTTCGTCTGAAAAAGAAATTTATTTAGTTACTCCCGAAATTCGTTTTTATTTATTTTGCTTCGTTAAAAAATGCATTCGTCCGAAAATCCGAAATAATTAAGGTCGAATCTGTCATTGAAGGCTTATGGTGTCTGTTGAATGTTCTAAGAAGATTTGACGGAGCAGCTAAACTATACAACGCCGCAATCGTACATTTCCTGTCGAATGTTCTGCCTTCAAGCTATAGTAATATTCTGATGTTGTATTACACTAGTAATAATTATATTTATTAATTATTATTACTAGTCAACCAACATTAGAATTCTTCTACAGCCTATGGGCGGAGCATTTGACCATAAATGTCCGCTCGCGGCGACTGCTTCGTCGAATCTTCATGTCGAATCTTTTCTCTCTATGTAGAATAATCTTGGACTAATAGAGTTAAGGTTAGGCACATTCGATCACAGGTTTGATGGACACAGATCGCTATTGTCAGCGTCATGTCGAATCTCCTATCTGTATCGAACTGTTGTCACAACGAAAACGAAAATAAAGAATTTGTTTATGTCGGATCTTTCGGTTTTCGGATTCTGAACGTTTGTTATCGTTTGTTAAGTTGATAACAAAAATACCCAAAATTCGGATGAAAATGCATTCGGACGAAAACGAATGCACATGTCTAGTGTTAACCCTTTTGTGACCAAAGCTCAATGATGTCTAGTTAGCCCCCCAGCCAAACTTAACTACGACAGCATGCATTGGTTAACTCATCAGTTATCAAAAACTCTTTGACAAATTTGCATAGCTACATATTTTTTTTTTTAACTTGGTTAAACTAAAAATGATAAAAACACATCGCATTTATTACAGGCTGTCAAATGCGCAAAGATGTTTAAAAATTTTTTTACAATATTTTAAATTAATTAAATAATTATAATTTTTATTAGTGAAACTGATGAACACTGCAGCTTGAAGGATTTTTTTTGTCAGCCTGCAAGAGATCACTATCTCAGAGCTGACATAATCAGGATCAGGAACTTCTCTGTTTGGTCCCTGATTATACCGTGTTTCCCCGAAAATAAGACATACCCATAAAATAAGCCATAGCAGGATTTCTAAGCATTAGCCCAATATAAGCCATACCCCGAAAATAAGACGTAGTGATGGGCGTGGCTATGCGTACCGGCGCGGAGCGGTAAAGAAGACGTATGACATACCTAGTGATACAGTAGTGTTGTGGAGCGGTAAAGAAGTCGGGCAGCCCTTCTCATCTGCCCCATCGTGACAGCTGCTACTGTATCTCGGATGTGACCTGTGACCAGCCTCATCAATAAGGTCTGTTCCGCCTGTCAGGTCGTTCTGTGAAAGTGAAAGTAAAAGTAAAAGTCTCCTCAGACTGATGTGAGGAGCAGGACGCTCTGTATTGTGTATCCTCAGGGGAAGAAGTAAAGCTGCTCCCCAGCACTGAGCAGCAACAGTCTGTGGGTCTCTCTCACCCCACACAAACACCAGGGGATAGGGGAAAAACTTTAGCAAGCAGTCTGCTACTGAGCCAAGAGACCCCATAGAGATCATCCCAGCTCCACTTTGCAGTTCTCACTGGATCCCTGATAAATAAGCCAGCCATTACACATCAGCTTTGCTGGCCTATCTCTGCTTTTCCTGAGTATCTGTACAATTAGACAAGATGAGTGCAAAAAGAAAGAGTTATTCTGTTGAGTACAAGAAAGGAATTGTGGAGGACTCCCAGGGCAAGAATCTTACAGCTTTCTGCAAAGAGAAGAAGTTGGATATCCGAATGGTCCAAAAATGGCGAGCAGAATATGATAACCTCAGTCTACAGGTGGACAGAGGAAATGCTAAGAAGCGCAAGTGTGGTTCAGGTCGGCAACCTTTATTTCCTGAGCTGGAAGACATGATCAGTGAATGGGTTGCTGACAGGAGAGCAAAGGCTTTGGTTGTGCGCAGGGCTGATATTCAAGCATTTGCCCTTGCAATGGCACCACAATTCGACATATCCCCAGAATTCAAAGCATCACAACACTGGCTGGATGGCTTCCTTCAGCGATATGAACTGTCTCTCAGAAAATCAACAACACTGTTTAAGTTGGAAGATGCTGAAGTTATTAAGCGAGCACTTGCATTCAAGTCCTTTGTTGATGGCATCGACTTTTCTAAATACCAACTTTGCAACATGATTGCTATGGATGAAACAGCAGTGTTTATGGGTCAAGGAGCCCAAACGACAATTGAACAGAGGGGTGCCTCCTCAATCTACGTTCCCTCCACTGGTCACGAAAGTTCACGTGTTACCTGTATTTTGGCAATTCGTCTGGATGGAACGAAAGCCACACCTGTTATCATCAGTAAGGGAAAGAAAGATAAGATTGAACGTGTTTCTGGCATTTATGTTCTTGAAAGCGAAAAAGCCTGGTGCACACAAGCAGTTATAAGGAAGTGGCTTGATTTAATGCTGCCACTTGTTTTGCGAGGTGGCCAAAGAGGTCTGCTGGTCTGGGATTCAGCCAGTACTCACCGTGCTAAGGACATGAAGAACTTCCTTGCAGAGAGAAGAATAGATCAAATAATGATTCCTGCTGGAATGACTGCCTATCTGCAGACTCTTGATATTGCAATAAACAAGCCATTCAAAGACCATTTGCGTATGGAAATTAACGACTACATTGAAAATAGAATGACAAGAAATCAGCGTGGAAACTTTGTGAAACCTAGCCTGCAAGAGGTCGTGATTTGGGTGAAGAATTCATGGGATAAAATCACTGACAGTGTTGTTGCCAATGCACTCCGAGCAGGTTACATGGATAAGAGCTGCTCATTTCATGAGAGCTCTATTGCTCGACATGAAAGATTGGGGCCAATGGTTCTAAAGGAAATGGAGTCGCAAGAAATTCAGGATGGTATTCCAAGTTTGGAGAGTTATGACGATGTTCCAGAAGAAGACGACTTAACTGTAATTGAATAAATGCTGATTGTTGTACCATACTTAATAAAAATAAGACACCCCCTGAAAATAAGCCATAGTGTGTTTTCTTGAGGAAAAATAAATATAAGACGATGTCTTATTTTCGGGGAAACACGGTAAGTGGGGACTCGCCTGTCAGTGACAGATTGTATTATAGTGGAACTGAAGTTCCACTGTAAAAAACTGCGAGCAGGCAGGCTTTTATTGAAGAAGAGACATGCACTGTTTCTTCTGCAATAATATCCCCCTACAGTGCCTGTTTGCTGTCTCCTCCAGCACTGTAAACTGAGCTGTGCATGCACAGCTCAGCTTACAGCGCCGGGCCGGTCTCTGAGTGCTGGGATGTCAGCCTCCTGCGCATGCTTAGAAGTGGTGCTAACCCCTGCTGGCCAATAAAGCAGTTCAAAGGCCGGCACTCAGAAGAAGATGCCAGTACAGGATCATTGGACAGGTAAGTATGGAGACTTTAGTTCTGCTTTAACCTCCTTAGCGCTATTCCCGAGTGTGGCTCGGGGTGGATTTTCAGTACCAAAAGCGGTAACACCTGAGCCACACTCGGGATCGCATCGCAGTATCCTGGTACACTTACTTACCTTGTCCCCAGATTCCTGCGATGTCCTCCCGCTGTGTCCGCGGGCTGTGTCTCCACTTGATGTATCACAGTGCTGGGCTCCATTCCCTGCGAGCGTTGCGACACACGGGGACGAAGAACGGCGACAAATTCAAAAAGTGAAAAACACACAATACATACAATACACTGTAATCTTACAGTTTACATTACTGTATCAAATAATTTCACATCCCTTTTTTCCCTAGTGGTTTGTCCAGTGCCCTGCATGCAGTTTTATATTATAAATACTGTTCTTTCTGCCTGGAAACTGGAGATTGTCCATAGCAACCAAAACCGTCCCTTTACATCAAAAGTGGTTTTAGACCAGCTAGAAAACAGCGATAATAAATTAAAATCACTTGTAGAATTGAGCGATAGTGATTTGTGGGGAGATCCGTCATCAAATACTGAAAGTAATGACAGCGACAATTCTGCAACTGAGCAAATTTCTGTGTTTTTGATTTGATTACATTATTGAATAATTTTTATTATTATTATATTATCATTTGTTATAATTATTTATAGTTATTTATTATATTATAATTTATGAGTTCGTGTTTCACACTTTATCATACCCGGGCTGTCTACTAGACTCTGGTTTGGACAAATTTAAGTGCGTTATTCCTAAGAATTACAGGCCTACAATATAAAACGCCAAATTTCCATGCAAAACAATTGTACCGCTTTCAGCATCAAAAATCTGAAATAATCGCCAGGGAGGTTAAGAGCCAGCAGCCATCATGAAGTAAAAAAAAATGTAGTAAGAAATACATTTAATTTTAGGGTACAAAAACACAATATATACTTAATTGTTTGGTAAAATATAAAAGCTGAGGCTGCGATGAGTAAATAGATGCCAAACATGTCAAGCTTTAAATTTGCACACACCTGCAAAACAACAACAAAGTTTGGTGCTCTATATTTTCCATAGGTGATGCTTTAAAAGCCCCTACAGGTCATCAGTTTAGACTTAACTGTGGCCTTATAATCATTGCTGACACTCCGGCGTGTGCGGCAATATGTAACATGTGTATCGCAAGTGACCTTTTCTTATGTACGCGCCCCTGATGAGTGGGTTTATGTTCATGTGGTTATGCATGTGGGGACAGGGGCAGCTGAAAATCTTTGGGGGGGGGGGCATTTAAGTGCTTGGTGTAACTTTATTTATTTTTTTTAGATTTTTTTACTTTCACTAAAATGTAAAATATGTTTAAGACAGGTTCTCTTTAATGGGAGATGTCTCTCCTGCCTTCCACTCAAGATAATGGAGTGCAGATCACCCTTCATTAGGTTTTTCCCTGGCCCTTGCGGGTCACCAGAAACCAGAAGTGATGTTTTTCAGTACATGCTGCTTCTGCAGGTTCATTCTTGCTAGGGGAGATCAGCAAACAGATGTCTCTGGCATCCCTCCCGTCCACCTGACACTACCCACCAAGTGGGTCCTGGCTTGGGGAGGGACAACGGGTCCAGGAATCATGGCAGTGGGGGGAGGTTCAAACCAGCTGTCACACTCCAGGGGTCACAGACACCAATCCATGAATTTTACAACCACCGGAGCACTTTCATAAAGCAAATAATTAGCGGGGTTGGGGGTGTCAAGCTGGCCTGCCCAGAAAAATATCCAACAGTTGGCTTGTGGAGTGCACACTCCCAGTGGCTGCACCAGGAGTATGAGTAAAACCCCCCCACCACTACCACCTTAGGGCGGTGGCGGTAAAAGGGTTAATACTGAGTCCTTATAACAGGTTTTTTTTGTTTCTTTTTTTGAGAATGGTATTAAACAGATGCATATGGGAAGGGGTTAGTGTTTTAAAGTTGTTTTTTTTTGGCAAAAATATATATGCCCATGGAGACAGCCATATTTGCTCAAACGCAGGCTAAGGTTATACTATACTGCTTATTCTCCCAATGCAAGTTTATAAGATTGATTAACCTAAAAAGGAAGGGACTGTTCAATAAGTTAATGTTAACTGACTTTAGAATAAGGTTACATTTATAAGGCGGCACAGTGGTGTAGTGGATAGCACTTTCGCCTAGCAGTAAGAAGGGACACTACCTGCCTGGAGTTTTGCATGTTCTCCCTGTGCCTGCGTGAGTTTCCTCCGGGTACACCGGTTTCCTCCCACACTCCAAGGGCATGCAGGTAGGTTAATTGGATCCTGTCTAAATTGTCCCTAGTATGTATGAATGTGAGTTAGGGACCTTAGATTGTAAGCTCCTTGAGGGTAGGGACTGATGTGAATGGACATTGTATATGTAAAAGCTCTACGTAAATTGATGGCGCTATATAAGAGCCTGAAATAAAAAAAATAAAAAAATTGGGTTGAATTCCCATGAACATGATTAGATTATTTGAAAGAGAAGTTTAGGAATTTAAAAAAACAAACACACATACTCACCTAGGTGGATGCAGCATCGATCCGATGCTGCATCTGTCCCCCGCTGCCTCTAAGACCTGAGAACTGAGCAATAAACACCACTGATCGCTCAGTTCTCAATCTTCAGTGACCAGAGAGACTGTGACAGTCAGTCACCATTCTTTGTTCTGTCCCTCCTGCGCTCACTGAAGCGCCGACCTGTGGAGGGGTGGGAACAGCTGGCTCGGTCTCCCAGTGGCTCACTTGGAGACTGAGCCAACTGACGGTCCAGGCATCTGGATGGATCCCGACATTAAAGTCATGACATCAGCCAACAGTTGACTTTAGCCCACTGTCAGCTGAAAACAGATCACAGGAGTGGAGAACGAAGTGCACTCCTATGATCCCCAGGAAAAGTAGGGCCAAAAGAGGTTTGGCCCTATTATTCCTTTGAAACAACACAGCTTTGCCTTGTTTACTAAGCAGAGGGAATATTCACTTTGCAAAGTGCACAGCCAGTACTCCTTTAGTTAACCAACCCTAATGAGTCAGTTCATTTATTGGTTGATAGTTTATTTCAACAGTTGTTAGATAGTTTGGCAGAGCTATTATCATGCCTTGTCTATTTCTGATGGATAATCTAAAAAACAGAATCTTCTATACAGTAACTAAAATGATGTGCAAGCTTGTAAAAATAATAAAGTCATATAACAATGACTTTAAAAACTACTGGCTGGGTTCCCCCTCCCCCCTTTCTTGGAGCACCCCCTCCTTCTTTATTATGAAAAATAATCTGTATACGTATCTTTTTTAAGCAGTTTTTTTATCTGGTCACATGACATCTGGGGCCCATTTTTTACTAATTTTCCTCTGGCGATGGGCAGATCCTAAATGCTGCAAAGAATGGTGCCACATAATGATGTGGAGTTCTATTGGCAGATGGATAACATACACCCAGTAGGTGGGTCTATGTCACCCTGGGCTCACAGGAAATGGGTTAAATGATGCTGGGAATTGTTCAGTCTTGAAGAGGACCAGGGATGAGCTTAGAACACTGGCTGTTCAGATGTTCATCTAAATTTTGAATGTTTGGGGCATTTGGTGTGGATGAACGTGACAGCTTCTTGCTGTCAATGGTTGCTAGAGAAGCAGCAGGTGCTTGCATTTGAGGCATCCTTACCAACCACTGACATCACCTGGCCTATGCACATACATGGTCTGGAATCCCAAACAAATGGGATGGCAGTGATCAGAGGTGTTATATCATTGCCTACATTTGTACCCTGTGACTCAGTTGCGCTGAGTTTGTAATTAAAGGCCTCGCTAGGCATTGCTTCTTACAAGAGAAAATTACGGTAGGCGTTGTGTTTATGGAAAAGCACTATACCTTTCCTTAAAAGAAGAGACAACAAAGCATACACCTTTTCTTCAAGCTTTATTTAAACATTTGCTAAACAAAATAAAAAACAAAAATGAAGAAACCTACAAAAAAAATGAAGAAACCTACAAACCTACAAACACTTACTGCTAAGCATAAAGAGAAAAAAATGTATTTTTCCATTAACACAGCCAATGGTTTAATTCGCTATCAAAGGCCAGGAATGCAATGTGCATAAACTGATGTAAGTTTTGCTGTTTGATTAACCATTACTAACTAAAGCTGAACAGAACACAAGAGTGCACAAAAGCACCCAAAATACTGTCCAATGCACCAGCAATTCTGGCAAATGCCAATGTTGACACACTGCCAGTCTGGGCAACATTTCCTTTGCAAGCACATCGTTTCTTTAGTGTTGTTAATCTTCAGAACAACTCCTGTTTAATTATGTTTAAGTACTGTATATATATATATTTTTTTACAGATACAGTTCAAACAAAAGTTAATAGATACACCAAACTTGCTTTTTTTAATCAATTTTAAATGAAACGTGAATTGTTGTAACAATGACAAGTACTACACCTAAAGCAAAAATGAATTACAATAAGTAGTTAATGTCATGCATTCATTGTATATGAAAGATCTACTGTACAAATGGAGCCCCTGTTTTTCTGTATCATAAATAACGTGTAGATCTGCTTTGAAAGTAATGTGACTAATCAAAACTGCTACACCGCTGATTCACTTAATTAGCTCTTGGGTTTAGTTTCTCCAGATCCTGATTCACATTTTTTGGAACACAAATGGCACTTTAGGAATAAGGAATGGTCTGAAAAATTTATTGCTGTATGTGGTCGGCTTTTTATCTCAAAGCAGCCCTGGATGAATCATATTGGAAAAACTTGCTGCAAAAAAAGCTGATTAGGTGAATCTGTGATTCATTTCAAAGAAAAGAAAATTCCCATTCAGCCTTTCCTTATCCAGACCTTACATTGTCCAGGCTCCTCCTGTCTATGGCTCATCTGCTGCCTTTTGTTTTTGGCCAACTAGGCTTCTTATAATTACATGCTGCTGGCCTAGTCATGATCTCAGAGTGGAGATGATGACCATTTAGCTGCAGACTTGGTTTGGTCTTAACTACACTTCTTAATGCCAGCGCTGTGATTTGTGCTCTTGCTAGAAATGACTTGGTTATACTACTGCTTGAACTTGTTGGATAAGTCTGGTTCTACATTTTTCCACCCATTTGTTGTTCACTCAGACCCCACATCACATATTTCCTGGACATGTTCATGGGGTGCTAAGCCAAATCACTCAATTATTTTATATCAATTGCCAGGAGCTTTGAATCATGCAATTCCTGGTAGATTGATGTTATGCCACTTTAAGAAGACTGGAGCAGAGAAGGTGGATTCTCTCTGCTCCCTAGTTTAAAAAGCAGGGGCTACAGCAGGAAGACTAAGTGAGGGCACACATGCAGATATCTCCAAGTGGGGTCTGGGTGAGCAACAATGTTGGTAGAGGACATTGCAGGACCGTAGGAAAGACAGCACCCTAGTCTACTGTGTTCAAATAGTGCTATAGACAAGTCCTGACTAGGATCAGCACGAGTGGATCTCAGCAGTAGCATGGAGAAACGCAGTCAAGACCAAGTCAAGTCTGCAACTGAACGGTCAATACATCAACTTTCAGATCTAGGCCAGGTCAGCAACAGATAGCCAATAAAAAATAAGCACCATTTATTAACTTGACATTTTGCCAAAATCTTGATATTTTGTGGAAATGTAGTCATTTTGGTTTAATGCATTGGAGTCCATGGGGTAAAGTGGTTTCATGCATACAATAAGCTTTAAATGGCTCCTTATGGTTGGTGAAAGAAGAGTGGTTCAAAATTCCAGTAAAGAGGTATAAGAAACTCAAAAAATAACCAAAAATTTAAAATAAACCCAACTAAGTACACATTATGAAATAATCAAAACTAATCTAACTAGCCACAAATCCTCCTAAAAAGAACATCTGCGTAAAGAGTAAAATTTGTTTTTCAAGAAAATTAGAAGCAGCTTAGTGAGTAAAAATAAATCAGTTTTCAGAAGCCAATTTGGACAGGCTGGTCTAGCACAAAAGGCAGCAGACCAACTTTAGACAAAAGGAACCTGGATTGTATAAAGCCGCGTACACACGGTCGGACTTTTCGTCTACAAAAGTCCAACGGACGCTGACGGACTAAAGCTGGCTGGTAATCCGATCGTGTGTGGGCTTCTCCGGACTTTCAACGTACTTTTTTAGCCTCAAATCCGACGTACTTTAGATTTGAAACATGCTTCAAATCTTTACGTCGTAACTACGACGGACCCCGAAATCCGCTCGTCTGTGTGCTAGTCCGACGGACAAAAACCCATGCTAGGGCAGCTATTGGCTACTGGCTATGAACTTCCTTATTTTAGTCTGGTGTACGTCATCACGTACGAATCCATCGGACTTTTGTGTGGTCGTGTGTAGGCAAGTCCGTTCGTTAGAAAGTCTGCCACAAGTCCGCCGCAAGTCTGCCGAAAGTCCTCCGGAAGTCTGTTGGACAGGCTGTCGGACTTTTGTAGCTGAAAAGTCCGACCGTGTGTACGCGGCATAAGGATTTGATTAGGAAATACTCTGAGAACAAGATTGATTAAAATATCCCTTAGCAACTGTTCTGTGCAGGCATGTGTTTAAATAGCCTATTTTGTTAATGTTATATAAATAATGTTTGTTGGTGCAAACCTCTACAAACCAGGATATACTGTGTGATTGTGTACATGTCAAGGAGAACACCTTGTTGCAGTCGAAAAACACAGCCATTTCCACATAAATGACAGGTCTCCCTGGCAAAAGCAGATATATAGTCATGGCCAAAAATATTGGTACTCCTGCATTTCTGTCAGATAATGTAGCACTTCGCCCAGAAAATTGGTGCAATTACAAATGTTTGGGCATTCTCATGTTTATTTCTTTTGTTTATATTGGTATGACACAAAAACGTAGAGAAACAAAAAGACAAATCTTACAAATTCCACGCAAAACTCCAAGATGGACTGGACAAAATTATTGACACCCTCAATTTAATATTTGGTAGCACACTCCTTGGAAAAAATAACTGAAATTAAAGGCTTCCTGTAACCATCAATGAGTTACCACTTTACTGGAGTTTTGGACCACTATTCTTTCGCCAACTGCTTCAGGTCTCTCAGATTGGAAGGGTTACTTTTCTCAACTGCTGTTTGGAAAACTCTCCACAGGTGCTCTATGGGATTTAGATCTGGACTCATTGCTGGTCAGTTCAATACTCTCCAGCACTTTGTCTTAAACCATTTGCTTTTTAACTTGTGCTTTTGGTCATTGTTCTGCTGTAAGCTCCATAACCTCTGACGGAGACCCAACTTTCTGACACTGGGCCCTAATGTACATTCCCCCCAGATTTCTTCGGTAGTCTTCAGATTTCATAACGCCATGCGCACATTCAAGACATCCAGTGCCTGAAGTAGCAAAGCAACCCCAAAACATCAGTGAATTTCCACCATGTTAGACTGTAGGGACTGTATTCTTTTCTTTAAAGACCTAATTTCTTTTTCTGAAAACAGTAGAATGATGGGCTTTACCAAAAAGCTGAAATTTTGTTTCATCCGTCCACAGCACATTCTCCCAAAAGGATTTTGGCTTCCTCAGGTAAGTTTTGGCAAACTCCAATCTGGCTTTTTATGTTTCTGTGTCAGCCGTGGGGTCCTCCTGGGTTTCCTACCATAGCGTCCCTTTTCATTCATATGGCGACGTTTAGTGCGAGCTGACACAGTTGTACCCTGTGCCTGAAGTTCAGATTGAATTTGTCTGGAAGTTGATCGAGGTTTCTTATCCACCATTCAAACAATCCTTTGTTGCAATCTTTGATCAATTCTCTTTCATCCACCTCCAGGGAGATTGGCTACAGAGCCATGGGTTGTAAACTTCCTGGCAATGTTGTGCACAGTGGACACAGGAACATTAAGATCTCTGGAGATAGACTTGTAACCTTGAGATTGTCCATGCTATTCTAAAATTTTTGTTCTCAAATTCTCAGACAATTCTTTGCTACTCTTTCTCTTCTCCATGCTCCGTGTGGCACACAGAGACACACAACAGAAAGGCTGAATTAATATTTCATCATTTTAACTGGTTTCTGGTGTGATTTCCATATTGTCAGCACCTGTTAATTGATACAGGTGAGTTTAATTACAAATTACAGGGGCATCACAAACTTGGAATGCAATTATTTCTTACAGTTTTGAGAAGGTGCCAATAGTTTTGTCCAGTCCATTTTTGAAGTTTTGCATGGAATGTGTCAGATATGGCTTTTTGTTTCTCCACTTTTTTGTGCATACCAATACACATAAAAGAAATAAACATGAGAATGCCTAAACAATTTTCTGTGGAAGTGGTGCATTATCTGACAGAAATGCAGGGGTGCCAATATATTTGGCCATGACTGTACATACCCATGTATAGGAACATATAAAATACCAGGTCACCTAGAATGTATTAATGTAAACCAGCCTATGTTGAGGGCTCAGTTCTCAATAAATTAAAGGTCAATAATTGCTTCCCTGCAATAAAATAATTTATGCCTTTGGGAAGAGGATTAATAAAACTTGAGTTAATGTAGGGTTTTGGTTTAAAGGGCCAGTTCAGGTAAAAATTCTATTTTTGTTTTAGGTTTAATCTGGTTGGTTTAATCACTGTGAAGGGTCTCCAACAGCAAGAACTCCCCATCATAGTTCCATCCACCTTGGAGTGTTCTAACCCCTCCTATTGCATATTATTAGCAGGGCTGTCTTTAAGGCAGAGCAAAAGGGGCAGCTGCCCTGGGCCCATCATTGTTGTGGGGTCCAAAGCAGCTGCCTCATACTTGCCAACTATCCTGGTTTAAATTCCCTTGTCCCTTGAAGTTTTAGTCCCGTGTTGTTTCCCGATATCTCAGTGTGAAGTTCTGTTACTAATGCTGCCCAGCTCTGCCCTTTTGCCATTTACAGATGACCCACCTGCAGACCCTGTGTTTACATGTAAATAACCTGAATTGATATGTAAATAGAGCCAGCATTAATATGCAAACAGCTGCGGACAGGCAGCATTGATATGTAAATAGCGGTGGCATTAATATGTAAATAGACGCAGACTGGCAGTAACCTCTAGCAACAAATCAGTGAGCAGTAATAATGTGCAGTAACCTCTAGCAACCAATTAGTGAGTGGTAAGGCTTTCCATTAACCTCTAGCAACCAATCAGTGAGCAGTATTGATGTACAGTAATCTCTAGCAACCAATCAACAAGCAGAAGTCATGTGCTGTAACCTCTAGCAAATAATCAGCGAGCCATAATGTGTGCTGCAACCTATAGCAGCCAGCCAGTGAGCAGTAATGATACCTCTGGCAACCAATCACAATTGCTGCCTGATCTGATTCAGTAAACGGATTTTGAGTCTAGCTGCTATTTATTGTATGTCTCAGAGCAGGTGGAGAGCAAAATTGCATGGGGGGGGGGAGAAAATGTTTGCCTAGGGTCCAATCAATATTAAAGACGGCCCCGATTATTAGTATTTATTATTATGCAATAGGCAGGCTCAGAACACTCCAAGGTGGATGGAACTATGATGGGGATGTAATGCATTATTAAACATCCAATGGGGAAGTTTGAATTCCCGCTTAATTGTTGTTTGCAGAAGTGCAGACCTGTGAACGTCAATTTCTCACCGAGAGATAGAAAGAACCTGTTAGATCATTTATGTACCAGGCATCTACCGAAAGCTGAAACTGCTGTTTTGGGTGGACTGAGCCTTTAAATTATTGTCATTCATTCAGCCTAAGCAAAAGAGGCATAAATACTTCATCCCCATATCTGGGAATCACTGCCAAAAGAAATAAATAAATAAAATACAAACAATTCTATAAAACGTAGAGAAACAATAATCAATTTCGCTACAAACCTTGCAAGTCTATTTTTTTTCTTCTGTTTTTAAAGATTTCACACCTATTATCAAAGAGCAGCTACATGTGGGAAAATTATCTTGGAGGCAAAAATCAATGATAATTCTGGAAACGGCACAGTACATAAAACATAAGATGCATTATTGTATTTTAGACCTGAACCCAAAGGATTTGGCTTTTGAAATCTATATTGCCTGAAAAAAATGTTTTCTTTATTAAAAATTATTTTCACTTGTAATATACATCAGACAAATAATGATTTCTGCCATGATACATAAAACAATATAAACAGAGTCAAAGAATCATTCACTACAGGCAATAGTAATAAGCACAGAAAATAATAATTGAAAGTTTGTCACGGCTGATTTTTATACGGCTGATCGGCTGTGTCAAGCGGGTGACATAAATATTGCTGTGGAGAAAACGGGACGCTAATCTATTCATCATCTACTTTCTGTTTAGTGCATTGACATTGTGTCCTACAGATGAAATTACTTTTATTGGAAAGCTTAACAACTGAATAGGTTACAATCCAGCAATGACATGTCCACTTTGCCATAATACTTACATGTTACGTGTAACATCTACAAGGAAGGTGTTCTGAGAGCAATATACTCACCGAAGGAGCTTTCCCATCACAACTATGAATTTTCATTGTATTTACATTCCTTAACCGCTTCAGCCCCAGAAGATTTTACCCTCTTCCTGACCAGAGCACTTTTTGCGATTCGGCATTGTGTCGTTTTAACTGACAATTGCGCGGTCGGGTGGCGTTGCACCCAAACAAAATTGATGTCCTTTTTTTCCCACAAATAGAGCTTCCTTCTGGTGGTATTTGATCACCTCTGCGGTTTTTATTTTTTGCGCTATAAACAATAAAAGAGCGACAATTTTGAAAAAAAAAAGCAATATTTTTTACTTTTTGCTATAATAACTAACCCCCAAAAAAATATAAAAAAACAATTTTTTTCCTCAGTTTAGGCCGATATGTATTCTTTTACATATTTTGGGTTAAAAAAAATCGCAATAAGCGTATATTGATTGTTTTGTGCAAAAGTTATAGCGTCTACAAAATAGGGGATAGTTTTATGGCATTTTTATTAATATTTTTTTTTTATTAGTAATGGCGGCAATCTGCGATTTTTATCATGACTGCGACATTATGGCGGGCACATCGGACACTTTTGACACTATTTTGGGACCAATTAAAAATGCACTGATTACTGTGTAAATGACACTGGCAGGGAGGGGGTTAAACACTAGGGGGCGTTCAAGGGGTTAAGTGTGTCCTAGGGAGTGATTCTAACTGGGGGGGGAATGGGCTTCCACTCACATGACAGCGATCACTGCTCCCAATGACAGGGAGCAGTGATCTCTGTCTTGTCAAAAGGCAGAATGGGGAAATACCTTGTTTACATTACCCAACATTTCCCCACATTCCCCGTTATGTGGCTACGTGACACGATCGCCAGGAAATCGGCGGACATCGAGTTCGCGTGTCCCGCGGGCACAGAGACGCTGTATGCCGTGGGCGTGCCGCGCCCACTAGCCCCGCCAATTAAAGGGGACGTACAGGTACGCCCATTTGCCCACCGCTGCCATTGTGCCGACGCATATCGGCGTGCAGCGGTTGGCAGATGGTTAAAGTGACCCTGCCACTCATTTTTTTTTAAATTAAGTCAATACCTGTAAAAGCATGCAGTAGATTAGTGATTCTCAACTCCTGTCCTCAGGACCCAATAACAGGCCAGATTTTAAGTATTACCTTGGGATGGGGAGATGCAGACTAGAATACTGCAATCACTGAGCAGCAAATGATATCACCTGTGATGTATTTCAGTTATCTTGCAAACCTGGCCTGTTAGTGGATCCTGAGGACAAGATTGGAGAACCACTGCAGTAGATACTCATCTTCTTTTATGACCATGCTTCCAAAGTCAACTCCAATCCTGGGAAATCTTCAGTCGAAGTCTGAAGGGAAACCAACATTTTTGGAAGTGTCTTACTTCTGGGTGTCCCACAGCTCTCAGTGGTTCCTCCCTCTGACTGCCAGACTTTACCCACTCTTTGCTGACCGCCTCACGCACATTTATGCCGGCAAAGTGGCACGTTCCTGCAAAACGACATACCAGCCCCTTTAAGAGGCATAGCAGGCGCACTCGCCCGCTGCACGACAGCCTCCCAATGCGCATGGCCGACGGGCGCAATTGCAACCCCCGATCGCAGGCACGGGAGCCAGAACAGGGATTTGTGTGTGTAAACACACAAATCCCTGTTCTGACAGGGGTGAAGCGACACATCTGCTGTTTGTAGTAATTACGAACAGCGATATGTCTCCTCCCCAAGTCAGTCCCATCCCACACAGTAAGAAACACTCACAAGGGAACACATTTAACCCCTTGATCGCACCCTAGTATTAACCCCTTCCTTGCCAGTGACATTTACACAGTAATTAGTGCATTTTTATAGCACTGATCGCTGTACACATGTCAATGGTCCCAAAAATGTGTCAAAACTGTCCGATCTGTCCGCCGCAATGTCACAGTACCGCTAACAATCACAGATCACCGCCATTACTAGTAAAAAAATAAATAAAAATGCCATAAAAATGCCATAAATCTTTTCCATAGTTTGTAGATGCTATAACTTTTGCGCAACCAATCAATATACGCTTAGGGAGGAGTTTCTGGGGGTTGTCTATCCCCTAATTGGTTTTATTTCACTATAAATATTTTCAGTCTGATTATGGTCACCTATGATTAGGCATCTATATTGATGTGAAACGCGTTAGCCTGTCTGTACCTTTCATCACCATGATGTGAGAGATTTTGGTTCTTCTATAGTGTTTTGCCACGTATAAAAGGTGTTATTCGGAGTGCGGCCGTTCCGCTGTTTTCTTCAATTTTTGAGCTTGCACCTCCAGTTGTGAGTGGGGAGGGCGGCGATTAGAGACACCAACACGCTTGGAGCGGCATCGCTACCTCATATTTTTGACTAAAGCAACGCAGTGTCGTATAGCAAAAAATGGCCTTGTCATTAAGGCAGCAAATCTTCTGGTCTGTAAATGGTTACAGAAGAGAAAAGTGGCATAGAGATTGGCTGGAGAAACCATTGAGAGCTGTGAGGGACCCAGGAGATAAAAACTCCTGGAGGTGTTGGTTTCAGTGAGGATTTAACCACTTAAGCCCCGGACCATTTGGCTGGCCAAAGACCAGAGCACTTTTTGTGATTTGGCACTGTGACGTTTTAACTGACAATTGCGCGGTCGTGCGACGTGGCTCCCAAACAAAATTGACATCCTTTTTTCCCCACAAATAGAGCTTTCTTTTGGTGGTATTTGATCACCTCTGCTGTTTTTATTTTTTTTTGCTATAAACAAAAATAGAGCGACAATTTTGAAAAAAACACATTATTTTTTACTTTTTGCCAAAAAAATTTTCCCTAAAAAATATATAAAAAAACATTTTTTTCCCTCAGTTTAGGCCGATATGTATTCTTCTACATATTTTTGGTAAAAAAAATCACAATAAGCGTCTATTGATTGGTTTGCGCAAAAGTTATAGTGTCTACAAAATAGGGGTTAGTTTTATGGCATTTTTATTAATACGTTTTTTAACTAGTAATGGCGGCATTCTGCGATTGTTATCGTGACTGCGACATTATGGCGGACACATCGGACAATTTTGACACATTTTTGGGACCATTGTCATTTTTACAGCGATCAGTACTATAAAATTGTACTGATTACTGTAAAAATGACACTGGCGGTGAAGGAGTTAACTACTAGCTGGCCAGGAAGGGGTTAAGTGTGTCCTAGGGAGTGATTCTAACTGTTAGGGGGCGTGGCTACGAGTGACACATCTCTGATCACCGCTCCCGATCACAAGGAGCTATTCTGCCGACAAATATGTACATGCGGTGTACATGTGGTGGTCGGCAAGTGGTTAAGAAGAACATTGGATAGCAGTTCAGGAATGTGGGCAGCAGGGAATGCTTCACCAGACTCATCACATACTCATTCTGAATGAAAGGGTCTTGTTCAATATTAATCAGCTGATGCACTTTCTGTGTTCCAATGAGGAAAGCTGCAGTGTCTGCATCAATTTAGAAGTGATTATATGGTTCAGGGCCGCCTGATTCACACTTATGCAGGTTGCAGTTTCCATATTGCAGGTGTATTTTGCGATTTTTCAATACACATTTTTTGATCCATTGAAGTCTATGGAACCAAAAACCATAAAAAAATCCCTGGCTTTTTCCATAAAATGCACAGATGTGAACTACATCCATAGAAAACCATGTTAAATGGACTGTAGTGTGTTTCTGCAAAACTGAAAACCCACTACTTGATGTCTGCCTCTGATCCTGAGGAAACACACAGAATGGTGAACTGCCTATGTAAACAAGGCAGATTGGCTTTCTGGAAGGAGGGAAGGGATGGAAGTTGTGTCCCTGCAAAGCAAGGAACAAATTCCATCTCTCCCCCTAGTAAAAGCACCACCCACAGTACACTAAAACCCTGACTAGGAACATGGCTAACCCGTTACTTGCCCCTGATGTTTAACCCCTTCCCAGCCAGTGTCATTAGTACATCGACAGTGCATATTTTTAGCACTGATCATTATGATAGTGTCATCGGTCCCCAAAAAGTGTCAAAAGTGTCAGTTAGTGCCACAATATTGGTGTCCCGCTATAATGCCGCGTACACACGAGCGGACTTTTCGACCGGACTGGTCCGACGGACCGAATTCGGCGGACAATGTGACCGTGTGTGGGCTCCATCGGACCTTAGATTTGGAACATGTTTCAAATTTGTCGGACGGACTCGAGTCCGGTCGAAAAATCCGCTCGTCTGTATGCTAGTCCGACGGACCAAAACTGACGCTAGGGCAGCTATTGGCTACTGGCTATCAACTTTCTTATTTTAGTCCGGTCGTGCGTCATCACGTACGAATCCATTGGACTTTGGTGTGATCGTGTGTAGGCAAGTCCGTTCATTCGAAAGTCCATCGGAAGTCCGTCAAAAGTTTGTCGAAAGTCCGTCGGAAAGACTGTCGGACCTTTGTTGCCGAAAAGTCCGCCCGTGTGTACAGGGCATTAGTCACTGGTTGCCACCATTACTAGTAAAAAATAAATAAATAAAAAATACCATAGTTTATAGACACTATAACTTTTGCGCAAACCAATCAATACACGCTAATTGGGATTATTTTTACCAAAAATATGTAGCAGAATACATATTGGCTTAAATTGATGAAGAAATTTGTTTATTTTATTGGATATGTTTCATAGCAGAAAGTAAAAAATATTGTTTTCTTTTTCAAAATTGTCTGCCTTTTTTTGTTTATAGTGCAAAAAATAAAAACCACCCAAAGAAAGCTCTGTTAGTGGGAAAAAAAGGACAATTTTATTTGGGTACAGTGTTGCATGACTGAGCAATTGTCAGTTAAAGTAACACAGTGCCATATCGCAAAAAATGGCCTGGTCATGAAGGGGGGTAAAGTGGTTAAAAATGAACCCCAGACATGGTATATTTTTACATGGCTAAATTGGTCCAGCTTGGCCCAATGTAACTATTTATATACCATATCTGGTTGATGCTCCTGGAAGCTGGAAATCACTGAAGTAGACAGCGCTACTCAAGATTTCTTCACTTGCTTCCGGGTCCCATGCTGAGCAGTTGACCTGATGCGTTGTGTATACAGGAGGTCAGACACACCATTTAGAGAATGCTTTGCACCATCTGAATGATTGCAAAGCGTTCTCTGATGTGATGAGGTGGAGAATGTGACATTAATGCCTCACTTCTCCATCTCGTCCAATCAGAGATCCCTTTCCAGCAAACTTGGCCAGGTATAACACACTGGACCAATGTAGCTATGCAAAAAGAATTACACCAAAACTTTAGGTTTAAAGTGATATTTTTGGTGTCTCATGTCTTTACATGCCACCACTTTGGTGTTTTCCAGCTGCTGCTGGTATTTGATACTTCCAGGTATGATTCTTCCTGTCAACTCATGCGTCCTGCAGTGATATTCACTTTAAATATACAGTTGAAGAACATATATTTAAAAAAAATACTCCTGCCTTGCAGCAGTAGGGTCCTCTAACCTCCACCAGGACCCTACCTGCATTAAATTTCCATGTCCTCCTTGTGTTTGCATTGGTTTTGTCTAGGTACTTGGGTTTCTTCCCACACTCCAAAGACATGCTGGTAGGTTAATTGGCTCCTGTCTAAATTAGCCCTAGTATGAGTGTGCATGTGTGATAGGGCCCTTGAAGATAGGCATTGAAGGACAACAACATAGAACAACAAGTTCAGAACCAGGAATTTTCCTGGCACCACTACAATGCTCCACCACACTAATGCTGCTCTGTCTGAGCTATCTTCCTCATGTAACCCCACCTCAAATTTTCAACCGCAAGTCTAATCTTAATTTACAGTTGTCACCTGGCAGCACAGTATAAAGACTGATTTAGGTAATTTATTTAACTGAGCTGAGAAACAATTTCCAGGCTTTTCAGGGAATAGAATAAGTGAGGTAAAGGATACTTTTAGTCTTTGTGCACATGGGTGCATTTGCCCATGCATCGGAAACAAGCTGCATTTTTTTGGTGTACCGGATGTCCTGGATCTGTTTCTATTAGCGTGAGGTAGTGCATGCTCACACACATATTGGGGTTGATTTACTAAAGTCAAAAAGAATGTGCACTTTGAAAAGAATCTACAAGTGCAGTTGCTTCAGAGCTTAGTATATGAGGTAGAGCCTCACTTTACAAAGAATCACGTGGAAGGAAAATTTCAAAAATATGGATTTTTTGCTTGCACATGATTGGATGATGGAAGTCAGCCGAGCTTCTGCTCATTTACAAAGCTCTGAAGCAACTGAAAAGTGCACAGTCAATTTGTCTTTAGTAAACCCTATTGTTTCAAATACACCCTACTTATGTTTGTGCACTACTTTACGCTAATAGCTGCGCTTAGCTGTGTACAGCCGCCTTCACCCAATCATGTCTTTGGTCAGCTGCACGCAGCTGCAGGACACCTGGGGCATCAGAAATACGCAACCTGTTTATGCTGCATGGGCAAATGCACCCATGTGTACGTAGTCATACACATTTGCCCGGAGTTATTACTTAATTGTGTGTCATTTTGACGTTGCCTTGTTTATACAAACGATTTCCACACTTTTTGCAGCTTTTTCTTGTTAACCTCCTTATCTGCATGAACTTTCCTCTTTTTTACGCTACGTCTGAGGAGCCTTCTGAGGGTTGGGGACGTTCCTATACGTGGCAGGTGAAATTCTGTGTCCAGGCAACCTCATTTGCCTGAGGCTCCGTTCCTTCACACTCTTGTGCCCAGCAGTTGCAGCTTATTCCATTCTCTCCTCAGAGCTTCCTCTAATGTCTACAACACCAGAAAACAAAACAGATGGGATGGTGGAAAATGAATAATTAGCCTCTGCACCAGTGAGTTCAAGCTAATACTCTGAACCAGGTATGACATCAAATCTTTTCCGGGGGGACGACAAATCACAAATGTCATGATGGAGATGAGAAATTTTCAGATGCCTCTTGTCACAAGCAAACACGAGAAAGGTTTTAACTCTTCCAGTCGTTTCGGCGTCCCTGAGGTTGTGTTTGTTGGTTACAGCCTGGAAGTCACCTCGTTTTCTCCACAGCAATGGCTGCTACTAGCTTCCCTGGTTCCCACAGGACGCACCATTCTTTCTTGAGGCCTAAAGAGGTTTTATTTCTTTTTTTTTGTTTTTTGCCTACAAAGTCTTGACAAATGTGGTGTTTTTTGCAAGAAAATCTTGCCGTTTCTAGGAAAAAGACTTGTTTCAAGGCTCAGAAATGGTAATTTGCTTTTTTTTTGTAAAGCTTCAGGCAGATATATAGGACAACAATTAATACAGCACTGTAGAGATGAACTTCTTGTGGCTCACGTAATGCATATGTGCGCTGAACATACTTGTCTATGGGCGGCTGAGTTTTATGTGTGGAGAGCATACTGTAATCATTTCATGCTCTCAGCGCAGTGACCGAGCTGTCACAGACCAGTAATGATCTCTAGTAATGATTGGGAGCTGAAGGGACTGGTTCCTGACCATGTGACCACCGTGAGAGCCAATCTCCGTGGTCATGTTCATAGCCAGTTAAAGGAATTTTTAGACAGAAAAGGTTTGATACATCCTTAAATGTATTTTTATTAAAGCAAGCAGTTTAAGTACCTACATTTAACTTGGTATCACTCTCTTGTAGTCCCTGCACAGTAGAACTCAGATTAAGTAAACAACACAAGGAGCCAATCAGTTTTGTTGCAGTGCTAGGAGCATGCTCATAAGAAGGAGAGAGCAGAGTGACATAGAGATGATCTTCTCAGTCTGCTTTTTACTGTCCAGTTACAGGTTGGGGGAGGGACAAGACTTGTAAGTTTTACTGAACAGGGCTTGACTTTTAGGGATGGGCCAAACAGACCCCTGTTCAGTTCGCACCAGAACTTCCGAACACCACGAAAGTTCGGACTCAAAGTAACAAACCCCATTAAAGTCAACGGGACCCAAACGTCAAAAATCAAAAGTGCCCATTTTGAAGGCTTATATGCAAGTAATTGGGAATACGATGGTTATAGGGGCCTGGGTCCTACCCATGGGGACATGTATCAATAAAAAAAAAAAGTTTGTAAAAAACTGTGGGGTCCCCTTAGTCTACCTGAAAAGTGGAAGATCTGTACCATGTCTAGAATCTGCTGCAGTAATAATTGCAATTATAAAGCCCTTACATTTAAATGCCCATCAATGCAGCCTCATCAGTGTCCATCTGCAGCCTTGTCAGTGTCCATCTGTAGTGTTGTCCCTGATTGCAGCCTTGTCCCCCATTGCAGCCTTGTCCCCATTGCAGCCTTGTCCCCATTGCAGCCTTGTCCCCCATTGCAGCCTTGTCCCCCATTGCAGCCTTGTCCCCATTGCAGCCTTGTCCCCCATTGCAGCCTTGTTAGTGTCCATCTGTAGTCTGTGCATCTTTGAAAATGGCGCCGCCGTTCTCGGCCGCTTTTGGCCATTCTCGGCGGCTCTCAGCCGCTTTCGGCCATTCTCGGCGGCTCTCGGCCGCACTCGGCTTTCGCCGGCTCCCGCGGGACTGCGGAAGGCGCCGAGAATGGCCGAAAGCGGCCGAAAGCCGTCGAGAATGGCCGAGAGCCGGCAAGAATTGCCGAAAGCGGCTGAGGGCCGCCGAGAATGTCCGAAAGCGGCCGAGAACGGCGGCGCCATTTTCAAAGCCGCCGAGAAAAGCTAAAAGCCACTGAGAGCGGCCAAATAAGCTTACAATCGTCGGGGGATCGGCGTATAACACGCACCCACGATTTCCCCCTGATTTTCAGGGGAAAAAAGTGCGTGTTATACGCCGATAAATACGGTAATTTTCCCTGCAAGCTGCCTTTATTTTGCTCAGCAATAGCTGGGGAGCCACTGTGAATGATGAGGCCACAATTTAGTGCACTGGGAACAAAATTAGAGATTTTTTGGATACATTCTGGTGTCACTTTGACTTTAGATAGAAGTAACGGGTGCGTAAAAATTGGTCTTTGGGTGTCGGTGGCGCCTTCCCACCATAACCCTATAGAGGTAATCTTGATGAAAGCAAGAATTGGCCTTGCTGTAAAATTGCAATGATATGCACCTGTCAAACAGGTGCAGAAAAATTGGTCTTTGGGTGGTAATTATGCCCATAAAACCTATACCAAAAACATTCTTCCAGATGAAATGATTGAACACCCTCAAAGCTAGGTAGCCTCGAAGTCCTGCAGAGATTCCACATCCCAAAAAGATTTAATCAGTGACATCAGCATCAGGGGCTTCATAGCTCCAGGACTGATTCATTTTTATAAAAGTCAAACGGTCCATGGAGTCTGCGGACAGACGCGTTTTATGATCAGTAATGAAATCTCCTGCAGCAATGAATGCCCGTTCTGAAAGTATGCTGGAAGCAGGGCAGCCCAACAACTCAATAGCATACTGAGGATACAGTGGTCTATTTTCATGACCCAGTAAGTCAGTGGATCATCAGCTGGAAAGCTCTCCATCTTTGTCTTGACCCTGAGGTAATCGTCCACCATATGATGCAGACGCTGCTGATGGGATGTGGAAGCTGATAACCCTGGGCCACGAGGACTAAAAAATTCCAAAATGCCTCACTTAGGCGGACGCCTTCTCCAGAGCTCCTCTCTTGACCAACAGGAGACTCAAAACGACGTTTTCCACCACACTGTCTCCTTTATGCCACGTATTCTTGGGTCCTTTTGCAGGCTTTGAAGCATGAGGTTGCCCATGCGCCTCAAATTTTCCAAGGCTTGAGCAGCAGACTCCTCGGGGTCACTCAGGATGACAGCATCTGGAACTTTCTCCTCCCAGCCACGTACTACTCCCAAGGGTCCTGGGGTTGGAAAACCATCGCTTATAGATTGATGCATGTCTTCCTCTTCTTCAAAGCCTATTAAAGTGCCAGAATCCTCCTCCTCATCCTCCTTCCCTCTCTCCTCCTCTGTGTTCTGTGACATAGAAATGATAGTGTCTGGATAAAGTGGGCCTTGAGAGGAAAGGAAGTCCTCCTCTTCCTCCTGCTGCTCTGCCTCCAGTGCCCTGTCCATAATGCCATGCAGAGTCAGCTCCAGCAGGAACACAACAGGGATTGTGTCACTGATGCATGTACTGTCACTGCTCACCATCCTTGTGGCCTCCTCAAATGGTGACAATGCAGTGCATGCATCCTGGCGTTAGAAAAAAAGCAGAGTTGGCCTGAGCCCTTTGCTGCATGTATAGCTGCTGCAGCATTGCCAAAGTCGAGTTCCACCTGATGGGCATGTCACAAATCCGGCGGTTTACGGGCAGGTGGAATTCCTGCTGAATTTCAGCCAACCGAGCACTGGCTGTGTATGACTGCCTGAAATGGCTACAGATTCTTCTGGCCTGTTTTAGTACATCTTGCAACCCTGGGTATATACTTAGGAAATGCTGCACCACCAAATTGAGGACATGTGCCAGGCATGGCATGTGTCAACTTTCCTTGTCTAGGGGCTGATCCATTATCGGCACCACCATTCCTGGCTCCAGCTGGCATGGTGTGAACCACCTCTGGGCCTGCACCTGCAGAGCTGCAAGAATCTCTTCTCCAGTATGGTTCCTGTCCCCTAAACACACAAGCTTAAGCACTGCATGGCACCTTTTAGCCTGACTCAGTGGATTAGCCCTTTGAACGCTTATGGGGTACCTGATGTTCATAGGACAATTCTGCAGAGGAGGTGGCGGAGGAGGAGGAGGGGGTAGAGCTCACAAGTCTGGCATCATCACCACCAGCTGTATGGAGATGTGGGGGCACAACAAGCTGCAGCACCGAGCCCTGTCCTGCATCCTTTTGAGTTGCAAGCAGCGTTACCCAGTGTGCTGTGAACTAAATATATCTTCCCTGCCCATGCTTGCTGGACCACGTGTCAGCAGTGGATTTTACAACTGACTGCCTTGCCCAAAGATGCCAGGACATTCCCTTCCACTTGATGGTAGAGGGATGGAACGGCCTTACGTGAAAAATAGTAGCGACTAGGAACCTGCCATTGTGGTACAGCACATTCTGCAAATTCACAGAAGAGGAAAGAATCCACCAGGCTGAAAGGCAGAAGTTGGAGAGCCAACAGCTTTGACAAGCTTGCATTTAGACACTGGGCATGTGGGTGGCAGGGACTGTATTTATTTTCCTGCTGCAGCAGATGGGACAGAGAAATTTGCCAGCTACAGTCTACAACTGGTGGTGTGCTGCTGGCAGATGTGCTGCTAGGACCTGGGACACCCTGTGTTATACCATCATCCCTGTCAGTGGAGGCTATTGAGAGGTAATGACTCGGTATAGCAGGGGCAGACTGAAGTGGGTGAGGAGGAGGAGGGACAGATTTGGGCCCCTTTTGTGTGGCTTTTAGGGGGTCTTGTCCACAGGCTGAGTGATTGGACGTTAAATGCCTTGTTAGGCATGTGGTACCCAAATGGTTGGTGTTTTTACCATGTTTGATGTGCCTGACACACAGTTTGCAGATAGCAACAGTGCGATCTGCTGCAGATGTGCTGAAAAAGGCCCAGACAGCTGAGCTTTGGGAAGTGGGCTGGGAGATAACAGTGCAGAATGTGATGGAATAGGGTGGCTGCTCTCTACTCTTTCTTGGTGTCGGCCTCCTTGGGGTTGGGCCGCCTCACCTTCAGTTTCCTCCTCTGCTCTCTCTGGCACCCAAGTCGCATCAGTGACCTCATGATCATCATCATCATCATCTCCATCTCCTCCAACTTCATCATTACCACTGGAAACAACTTGGCAATAGGCTGCAGCTTGGGGAACACAAATGCCAATTTGTCTGCCAGTGTTCCTCCCTCTCTCTAGGCTCATGTTCCTGTCATCCTCAACCTCAGAACCAACATCTGAATCCAGTAATAGCTGGGCATCATCAAGGAGCAAGTGACTGATGCTGTGGTCAAATAACTCAGCTGGCTCCTCAATGGCTGATGTTAGGGCTATGGCAGGAATAGATGTGGACAAAGAGGCAGGTTTATCCACTCTGGCAACTACAGGGGACTGCACACTTGTCTCTGCTTGCGTGACAGAGGATAAAGAGGATGAGGAAGGTTTAGTAAGCTAGTCCACCACCTCCTCTGCATGCTGTGACTGGATAGCACATGCAAACTCACTAAGGAAATGATTCCCTGCCTGAGGAGTGACCACAATGTCCACCTTTGCCTGTGGACACATTTGTTGCTGGCCCCCTTACAGTGCCAAGGGAACGTCTGCCTCTCCTTATCCTCCCAGACATTATTGGGATGGAGGGGGCGGTGCTTATAAGCAAATATAAAGAAGAAGTTGAAATCTGTATGTAGATGCACTTTAATCAATGTAAAGAGGTGTTTGGTGCACTTTAATTTGAGTACTCAAGCTACACAGACACACTCCACGGATACACTATAATATACTGCAATATAATGTGCCAAACGTACAATGGTGCACAGAACTATATGGCGTTAAACTAGCAGTAACACACACAAAACGATATGGCATTAAACTGGAAGGAAACGCACGCAAAACTATATAGCGTTAAACTGGCAGTAACGCACACGGAAGTAAATGGCGTTAAACTGGCAGTAATGCACAAAACTATATGCCGTTAAACTGGCAGTAACGCGCACAGAACTATATGGTGTTAAACTGGCAGTAACGCACAAAACTATATGGCGTTAAACTGGCAGTAATGCACACAAAACGGTATGGCGTTAAACTGGTAGTAACACACACAAAACAATATGGTGTTAAACTGGCAGTAACGCATGCAAAACTATAGTGCGTTAAACTGGCAGTAACGCACAAAACTATATGGCGCTAAACTGGCAGTAATGCACACAGAACTATATGGTGTTAAACTGGCAGTAACGCACACAAATCTATATGGCGTTAAACTGGCAGTAACGCACACAGAACTATATGGTGTTAAACTGGCAGTAACGCACACAAAACTATATGGCGTTAAACTGGCAGTAACGCACAAAACTATATGGAGGTAAGCTGGCAGTAACGCACGCAAAACGATATGGCGTTAAACTGGCAGTAACGCACACAAAACTATATGGTGTTAAACTGGCAGTAACACACACAGAAGTAAATGGCGTTAAACTGGCAGTAACGCACAAAAATATATGGCGTTTAACTGGCAGTAACGCACACAGAAGTAAATGGGGTTAAACTGTCAGTAAGGCACATAAAACTATACAGGGTTAAACTGGCAGTAACGCACACAGAAGTAAATGGCGTTAAACTGGCAGTAATGCACACAGAACTATATGGCGTTAAACTGGCAGTAACGCACGCAAAATGATATGGTGTTAAACTGGCAGTAGCGCACTCAAAACTTTATAGGGTTAAACTGGCAGTAACGCACATAGAAGTAAATGGCGTTAAACTGGCAGTAACGCACACAGAACTATATGGCATTAAACAAACTGCCAGTAACGCACACAAAACAATATGGCGTTAAACTGGCAGTAACGCATGCAAAACTATAGTGCGTTAAACTGGCAGTAACGCACAAAACTATATGGCTTTAAGCTGGCAGTAATGCACACAGAAGTAAATTGCGTTAAACTGACAATAACGCACAAAACTATATGTCGTTAAACTGGCAGTAACGCACACAGGACTATATGGCGTTAAACCTGCAGTAACGCACACAAAAGTATATGGCGTTAAACTCGCAGTAACACACACAGAACTATATGGCGTTAAACTGGTAGTAATGCTCACAGAACTATATGGCGTTAAATTGGCAGTAACGCACAAAACTATATGGCGTAAAGCTGGCAGTAACACACGCAAAACAATATGGCATTAAACTGTCAGTAATGCACAAAACTATATGGCGTTAAACTGGCAGTAATGCACACAGAAGTAAATTGCGTTAAACTGACAGTAATGCACAAAACTATATGTTGTTAAACTGGCAGTAACGCACACAGGACTATATGTCGTTAAACCTGCAGTAACTCACACAAAAGTATATGGCGTTAAACTGGCAGTAACGCACACAGAAGTAAATTGCGTTAAACTGGCAGTAATGCACAAAACTATATGGCGTTAAACTGGCAGTAATGCACACAGAAGTAAATGGCGTTAAACTGGCAGTAAGGCACACAAAACTAAATAGTGTTAAACTGGAAGTAACGCACACAGAACTATATGGCGTTAAACTGACAGTAACGCACGCAAAATGATATGGTGTTAAACGGGCAATAACGCACACAAAACTATATGGCGTTAAACGGGCAGTAACGCACACAGACGTAAATGTCGTTAAACTGGCATTAACGCACACAGAAGTAAATGGCATTAAACTGGCAGTAACGCAATCAAATAGACAACATGTGTTCAACATACACTGACGCTATCTGAACTGTCCCTACTCTAGCTATACACTAATATCAAGATTACTGACACGGTCTCACTACACTAGACTGAAACTATATGAGCTGTCCCTACTCCACACTAATGTATGTATGAATGACACGGTCTCACTACACTACAGTGAAACTATCTGAGCTGTTCCTACTCTAGCTGCACACTATGCAAAGCTGAATTATGGTCCTCCTCACTACACTCACACTATCCCTAGACTGACACTAAACTAATATTCTACACTGACAATTGAAGCAAAATAGCACAGTATAGCACAGTAACTAACTGATAGCACTGAACAGAGCCCTGTTCTATCTCTCTCCACACTGAAATCACTCTGAAAATGGCTGCCATTGAAAGTGCTTCAGCCAATCAGGGCTTGCAATGCACTGATCAGCACCGCAATGCATTGTGGTTGGTTCGTCGAATGTCCGAACAGCTAAAGTTCAGCCCGAACTTATGCTCTGGCCGAACCGTTCACCTATCCCTATTTACTTTATGGTAGATTAGATGGAAAGAAATACAAATCCTTTGGCAGGTAAAATTCCCGTATACGTATTTCATCTATATATTTAATTGTTTGGCATGAGTTCCTTTAAGTGTGGGTTGTTGGTTTCAAACCTCAAAGCACAAGTATAAGGCCCCTTTCACCCGGATGTTCCAAATGGGTCTGCCTGTCAGTTTTTCAGGTGGACCCAAAGGGAACCTCCATTTTTCTCTATGGAGCGGTAGGTGTAAACGGACATGTGTCTGTTTACACCTGCCTCCATCCAATCTGATCTGATCCGCCAAAAACAAACGGATGGGATACCTTCGCCATCCATCTGGCGGATTGGATGGCAGTCGTCTGTCCGTTTACATCCGGCGGCCCATAGAGAAAAGTGGTCTGTGTCATCTGAACAAACAACAAAAAATTTCCACTTAATCCAGCGCTAGGGGGTGATGGCTACAAACCACTTGAGGCATTCCTCATAAAAATCATAAAAATGTCTATGCCAGGGTTTGTGATAAAAAGATTTATTTTAAAATCAAAGTCAATGGATTCCAAGAATGGAAAGAGTTCAAATATGGCTGACAGACAATCAATGTTAAACATCATGCTTGATTATGAACCTCGATCACCACAATGAGGTTGGGAGGGACGACAGACCACTGGTTGAACCAGTTTTGGGCGTGGCCCTTTATCAATGATTTATCAATGATTATGATTTGATAAGGGGGCCACGCTCGAAACACGTCATGATTGCAGCCTGCTGACAGCTTTCCATCCACATCTGTGTTCCATCCCAAGCATCATTGTGGATCAGTTGTTATGACATCGCTCTGTGTTGGTGACTTCACATCCAGCGCTCCACCCGACTAAACCAGTTGCACCATCAATTTGGAGTCCTCTGTCATTGGGGGCCTCTCCCTTACAGGTTCAACCAATGGTGGTCTGTCTTCCCTAATTTCTTGAGACCCTAACATGCCAGAAAAGTACAAATACCGCCCAAATGACCCCTTTTTGGAAAGAGGACATTCCAAGGTATTTAGAAAGATGCATGAGGAGTTTTTTGAAGTTGCAATTTTTTCCCACAATTCTTTGCAAAATCAAGATTTTTTTTTCTTTTTTTTTTCCACAAAATTGTCTTATTAGCAGGTTATTTCTCACACACAGCATATGCATACCACAAATTACACCCCAAAACACATTCTGCTATTATTCCCGAGTATGGCAATACCACATGTGTGAGACTTTTACACAGCGTGTCCACATACAGAGGACCAACATGTACGGAGCACCTTCAGGCGTTCTGGAGCACCCAGGCCAATTCTGACATTTCTCTCCTGCATGTAAAAATCATCATTTATTTGCTATAAAATTACATAGAACCCCAAAACATTATATATGTTTTTTTAGCAAAGACCCTAGAAAATATAATGGCAGTCATTGCAACTTTTTATCTCGCACCGTATTTGCACAGCAATTTTTTGACCGCATTTTTTTTGAAAAAAAAACAGTTTTGTGCTTTAAAAAAAAACAAAACAGTAAAGTTAGCCCAATGCTTTTGCATAATGTGAAAGTTGAAGTTATGCCGAGTAAATAGATACCTAACATGTTACCCTTCAAAATTGCACACGCTCGTGGAATGGCGCCAAACTTCGCTACTAAAAAATCCCCATAGGCGACGCTTTAAAATTTTTTACTGGTTACATGTTTTGAGTTACAGAGGAGGTCTAGGCCAAAATGATTGCTCTCGCTCTACCGATCGCAGTGATACCTCACATGTGTGGTTTGAACACCGTTTTCATATGTGGGTGGGACTTACATAGGCGTTCGATTCTGCATGCGAGCACACGGGGACAGGGGCGCTTTAAAATTATTATTTTTTTTTATTGTTCATTTTACTTTATTTATTTTAGTTTGATGCTTTTTTCCAAAAAATAAATTTTTTGATCACTTTTATTCCTATTACAAGGAATGTAAACATCCCTTGTAATAGGAATATGGCATGACAGGTCCTCTTTAGAGTGAGATATGGGGTGAATAAGACCCCACATCTCACCTCTAGGCTGGGAAACCTGAAATAAAAAAAAAAAACAATCCTGGCTTCGATCGTAGCGGTGAGTTGGTAGAAGCACCTGAGGGCGGCGGGAGGGTGGGGACGTCCCCTCTCGCCTCCCGCAAGAATGATCAAGCACTGTAACAGCCCCTATGATCATTCTTATGGTGTAGGTAATTGCCGGATGAAAAAGCTGATAGATGTAACTGCAGGCATCATTCAGATATCCCCGCACAAAGTCAAGAACTTCGTATGATGGCCGGCGGGCGGGAAGTGGTTAAAACGCATTTTTTTAACACAAAGTTGTCGATTTATACAATATTTCTAACACATAGCATATACATACCAAAAATGACACCCCAAAATAGATTCTCCTACTTCTCCTGAGTACGGCGATACCACATGTGTGAGACTTCCACAGCCTGGCCACATACAGAGGCCGAGTACAGTTGAGTATGGCTGAGCATGGCTGGGTATGGCTGAGTATGGCAGGGTATTGCAGGGTATGGCTGGGTATGGCAGAGTATGTCTGGGTATCACCAAGTATTGCAGCGTATGGCTGGGTATTGCAGAGTATGGCTGGGTATCACCGAGTATTGCAGAGTATTGTTGGTTATGGCAGAGTATGGCACGGTATTGCAGGATATGGCAGGGTATTGCAGAGTATGGCAGGGTATTGCATAGTATTGCAGATTATGGCACTGTATTGCAGAGTATGGCACGGTATTGCAGAGTATTGCAGAGTATGGCATGATATTGCAGGGTATTGCAGGATATGGCAGAGTATTGCAGGGTATTGTGGGGTATTGCAGGGTATTGCAGAGTATTGCTGCAGAATATTGCAGAGTATTGCAGGGTATTGCAGGGTATTGCGGTGTATTGCAGAGTATTGCGGGGTATTGCAGGGTATTGCAGAGTATTGCAGGGTATTGCAGGGTATGGCTGGGTATTGCAGAGTATGGCTGGGTATGGCAGAGTATGGCAGGGTATTGCAGGATATGGCAGGGTATTGCAGAGTATGGCAGGGTATTGCACAGTATTGCAGATTATGGCACTGTATTTCAGAGTATGGCACGGTATTGCAGAATATTGCAGAGCATGGCATGATATTGCAGGTTATTGCAGGGTATGGCAGGGTATGGCAGAGTATTGCAGGGTATTGCAGAGTATTGCTGCAGAGTATTGCAGAGTATTGCAAGGTATTGCAGAGTATTGCAGGGTATTGCGGGGTATTGCAGAGTATTGCGGGGTATTGCAGGGTATTGCAGAGTATTGCAGGGTATTGCAGAGTATTGCGGGGTATTTCAGGGTATTGCTGAGTATTGCGGGGTATTGCAGGGTATTGCAGAGTATTGCGGGTATTGCAGGGTATTGCAGGGTATTGCAGAGTATTGCAGGGTATTGCAGGATATTGCAGAGTATTGCGAGGTATTGTGGGGTATTGCAGGGTATTGCAGAGTATTGCAGGGTATTGCAGGGTATTGCAGGGTGTTGCAGAGTATTGCAGAGTATTGCAGGGTATTGCAGGGTATTGCAGAGTATTGCAGGGTATTGCAGGGTATTGCAGAGTATTGTGGGGTATTGCAGGGTATTGCAGAGTAGTGCAGGGTATTGCTGAGCATGGAGGGATGGCTGAGCATGGATGGATGGATGGCTGGATGTGACTGCATTTGTCACAGAGCAGCGCTGTGGGCACTACACATTCCGCCCACAGCGCTGCTGCCATCTGATCTCTCCCCCTCTGTACCGATCGGATTGTTTACATGTGATCGCTCCGTCATGGCTACTTCACCCTGTAGCCGTCATTCGTTTATGGGCCGGTTGCTAAGTGGTTAAGAGGAACCTTTCGTTGTTTGTTCTTTTGCACAACACCATTCTGGTGTTTTGGTTCCCCTCTAGCTGCAGAGGGCTAACATTCATTACACAGACTGCCATATATTGGTTCTCCAAACAACACCTGAAATTTTAAGTAGTACATTTACGGACCTGTCATCTGCAGGCTTAGCAGGGATCAGTAGAGAGGTCCCCTGCTGAGCAAGGGATTGCAGTCGCATTCCGCCCCGTGTGCAAGTGGCCTAAAGAATAACAGAATAGGAAATATAGGTCCTTTTGAGTCAAAGCTTTCCAATCAATGGGACATTAACTTCTCAGATTGCAAAGCTTTGGCCCTGACCCACCAGAGGATGTATCAGACCTCTGCAGAGAGACCACTACTTCCACACAAAGAGCACAGGTGCTTCCCTACAGCATGCTGGTAGGAGACACATTCTAAAGAAAACTAAAAGTTTGCACACCTTTTGTTTTGATGCACCTGAAAAGTATTTAGCTGATTTAAAGTTTAATTGGATTTTTAGGCAAACTGAATGGACTTTCTTTACCTGCAGTGTTGTCAGGATACCATTAGGACTTCACTAATTGACTTTACTTGTTATTTGGAGTTGCTCTTCAAGAGCAAATCTCCCTCTGCTGACTTAATAAATTAAATCCTTTTCTTTGTCAAATGTCAGAAAGATTCTCTGTTGTCTTAAATAGGATAAGAGGTAAATCCTGAGCATCTGGTCCCTAATTGAGTTCACTAAAGTCTCTGACATTTCCCACTAGGTGATGTGAATCAACACAAGATGCCAACATGACTAGCAAATAATACATATCTAGGTTTCAATGTGCTCGCTGTGAGCGCCCCACCTGCACCTCCAGTGATTAATTGCTGTCCATGAAGGCAACACTCCTGATAGAGTATTGAAAGAACTTCCAGGAACAGTAGAAGAATCATTTCAGTCCATGTGCACAGTCACTAAATCGTTGTTAAAGTTTTTTTTTTTCAGGCCTGTGCTAGGTAACATATTCAGATATGTTCTTTTTAAATTAAAGTGTATCTAAAGTCAAAACCTGTATATATTTTTTTCACACTGTGTTCATGTTGGGTAGATTCACTCTCTGTCTTTGTACTGGTAACAATTGTCACTGGTGCTGAAAGTGAAGGGAAATTAAAAATGTTGAGCTGTCATTGAACAGGAATAAAGGGGAAATCTTTCAATGAAGATAAAAAAAATGCAAATACCTCCTATGATACATAGTTACATAGTTAGTCAGATTTAAAAAAGACACAAGTCCATCTAGTTCAACCAAAAAATAAAAAATAAATACAATCCCATATACACAATCCTATTCCCATAATTGATCCAGAGGAAGACGAAAAACCCCAGCAAAGTATGATCCGATTTGCTACAGCAGAGAAAAAATTCCTTCCTGATCCCCGAGAGGCAATCGGATTTTCCCTGCATCAACTTTACCTATAAATGTTAGCACCCAGTTATATTATGTACATTTAGGAAAGAATCCAGGACTTTTTTAAAGCAATCTACTGAGTTTGCCAGAACCACATCTGAAGGGAGTCTATTCCACATTTTCACAGATCTTACTGTGAAGAAGCCTTTCCATATTTGGAGATTAAATCTTTTTTCCTCTAGACGTAAAGAGTGCCCCCTTGTCCTCTGTGATGACCTTAAATTGAATAACTCAACACCAAGTTCACTATATGCACCACTTATGTATTTGTACATGTTGATCATATCCCCCCTTAATCTCCTCTTCTCAAGAGGGAATAAATTCAGTTCCTCTAATCTTTCCTCATAGCTGAGCTCCTACATGCCCCTTATCAGTTTGGTTGCCCTTCTCTGCACTTTCTCCAGTTCCCCGATATTCTTTTTGAGAACTGGTGCCCAAAACTGAACTGCATATTTCCAGGTAAGGTCTTACTAAAGATTTGTACAGGGGGGTAAAATGATATATCTCTCTCTGGAGTCCATACCTCTCTTAATACAAGAAAGGACTTTGCTCGCTTTGGAAACAGCATCTTGGCATTGCATGTTATTATTGAGCTTATGATCTACCAAAACCCCCAGATCCTTCTCCACCATTGATTCCCCCTGTTGTACTCCCCCTAGTATGTATGATGCATGCATATTCTTAGCCCCCAAGTGCAGGCCCCCTTAGCCCCCAAGAGCCCCGTGTGGGGAACTGTGTCAAACGCTTTTGCAAAATCCTAGTATACCACGTCCACAGCCACCCCACTCTGTCCAAGGTTTTTTTTACCTCCTTATAAAAATAAATCAGGTTTGTTTGACAACTTCCGCCTTTCATGAATCCATGCTGTCTGTTGCTTAAAATATTTTTTTCCAGCAAGAATTCATCTATGTGGTCTTTTAATAAACTCTCCAGTATCTTCCCGACTATAGAAGTTAAACTAACAGGTATAAAGTTACTTGGTAAGGACTTTGATCCCTTTTTAAATATGGGCACCACATTGGCCCTATGCCAATCCAGCGGTACCATTCCAGTCATTACCGAGTCCCTAAATATTAGAAACAATGGCTTTGAAAGAGAGCTCAATTCTTTTAGGATCCGTGGGTGGATACCATCCGGTCCAGGTGCTTTATCCACCTTTATTCTGGCTAAATATTTCTGGACCATATCACTTTTGAGCCATTGTGGATCATTTGGGGCTGTGTCAATACCATCCCTATTATGGACATGAGCTCCCCCATGCTCTTTTGTATACACAGAGCTGCAGAAAGTATTTAATATATTTGCCTTCTCTTTGTCCCCAGTCACCTACTCCAGATTATTTTGTAAAGGGCCTACATGCTCAGACCTGACCTTTCTACTATTAATATATTTTAAGAATTTTGGGGGGTTTGTCCTACTATCTTTTGCAATCTGTCATTCGTTTTGAATTTTTGTGTCCTTGATTTCCTTTTTACATATTCTGTTATATTATTTGTAACATTTAAAAAATGATTGCATTTTTTCAATTTATATTTTTTAAAAACTCTTTTTTTATTATTTATAGCCATTTTAACTTTGGCCGTGAGCCACATAGGTTTTATTTTTAGCCTTTTAAACTTTTATGCCCATGGGAATATACTTTGCAGTGAGTTTACATACAGCCACTTTAAAGAATTCCCATTTCTGTTCTGTGTCCATTGATGGCAATATTCTCTCCCAGTACAAGTCCTGGAGAGCAGCCCTCATCCTCGGAAAATTTGCTCTCTTAAAGTTAAGTGTTTTTATCTTACCCGTATATGTTTATTGGTTACAGATAACATTAAATGAAATCATGCTATGGTCACTGCTACCCAGATGTTCTTTTATATGAATATTGGTAATAATCTCTGCATGGTTTGAGATTACCAGGTCTAGCACAGCTTCATTCCTAGTCGGGGCCTCAATAAACTGGACTATAAAATTGTCCTGCATTAGACTAGATTAGAAATGTTTTCCCTTTTGCCCTTTAAAGGGGTTGTAAAGGTAATTTTTTTATTGTTTAAAAATAACAAACATGTTATACTTACCTTCACTGTGCAGCTCGTTCTGCACAGAGTGGCCCCGAACCTGCTTTTCTGGGGTCCCTCGGCGGCTGTTTCAGCTCCTCCCCGCAAGAACTATCCACCTCAATGCGAGCTCCCTCGCATGGTGGTTAGTTCTTGCGGGCGCGCTCCCGTGATACAGCCGGCGGCTATAGCCGCTCACTGTATCACTCGGCCCCGCCCCCGGCGCGCCATGTCATTGGATGTGATTGACAGCAGCGCGAGCCAATGGCTGCGCTGCTTTCAATCCATCCACTGCAGCCAATCAGCGACCAGGCTGAGCTGCAATAGAGATGACGGGAACGAGCAGCGAAGATTCGAGGTGTCAGGTAAGTAAAACGGGGGGGCTGGGGGTGGCGGTATTGTCAAAAGTTTTTTCACCTTAATGCATAAAATGCATTAAGGTGAAAAAATTTTTACCTTTACAACGCCTTTAACTAATCCAGCAGTGCCATTACTCCAGTCAACTTACGGGTAGTTAAAACCCCCATTATTATCACCGTTCCAGCCCTTGCAGCCCTTTCCATCTGTGCAAGGAGCTGAGTCTCCACCTCCTCACTAACACTGGGAGGTCTTTATCAAACTCCAATGACAACCTTTGTAGTGTGCGCACCCATGTACAGTTCCACCCATAATGCTTCAGACTCATCATACTCTCCATCAACTAGGTCCTCTCACACTTTCTTTGAGATCACTTCTCACATAGAGACAGGCACCACCACCCCTCTGTTTGTACAGAATTATTATATGTTCAGATAACATAAAATAAGTCCTACAAGTCCAGATTCCATATGCCCATAGAACATGGAGGTACATTTCACCCAAAGGGCTGGCAGTTGGCTGAATGAATGAACAAATGGCAGCACCAATCCTCATATGCGGACTCTGGAAGAGGACTGGTACACAGTGCAGAGCAACAATGTAATGACAGGTAAAAATACCTTTATTGGCAAAGAATATCCTTTGCATAAAATCCTGTAGAAAGCACAGAGGGTTACCCAGGTGATGGAACCACTGTCCTTCACTTTACTGTGGCCCATGGTGTATGATGTTACAGTGGCTGGGATTAAACTAAAGCAGACCCACACAATGATGGAGGGAGTCAGCATCCTGTTTGCTGTAGCCTGGCTTTGCCTGCTTACAAAGCATCTACTTTTTCCCTTACTTTGGTTTGATTTCTTATCATTTCCTGTGGTGTCTATGGGAAAAATTACTATAAACTGCAACCTATACAAAATTAAAAAAAAAAAGTTTGGTTTTCAATATGGTTTAAGGCTGGGTTTACACTTAATATGGATATAGCTCACAGCAGGGGTCAGGTGCATCACTGTTCTTCGTTTCAGGGTTGAATCAGGCCCGAATTGTGTGCCTGGGGGACCTTTGGAGTGGCTTTGCTTTGGTCCATGTCTCCCTGAAACACACAAACTCCGGGAACCTAGGGCCTGGATACAGATTTGGGGCCCATGTTTTTTGTTGGGGTATGGAATCCGCAGCCCAAGCCAGTCTTGACTGGTTCAACCCCCTCCTAGACTGAGAGACTCACAGTAGAAGATTATATTCAGTTCAAAAAAACTGATTCTGGTGTCTCCTGCTGATTGTGTAAATCTGTTTATTAAGGTGTCTTTTTTATAATGTATAATTCCCCCCATTGTGTGCCTCCTAGGTGTGAATTCCCATTGTTAATTAAGTCACCTATTGTTTCTGTCTGACTGCTAATCCTCTTGGAGATGTGGTTAGTATTGTATCCACATTACCTTGTTTCTGAACCTTTGTGGGATGTTTATGTGTTTGTGTTAATGTTTATGTTAGCTGGTTATTAGATGTACTGATGATATTACTGTTTAAAGTTTGCATTGTTTGGGATAATGTGATCAAGCTCCTATCTGATTTTGTGTGGTATAAATTCTGTGTGAAATTACAATAAAGAGGCCAGTTTGCAACTAAGGCAGGCCATACACGGTGCACATGTCTGCAAAGTTTGCAACCACAGGTTGCAGGAAAGAAATTTGCACGATTCCCCAATCAACGCAATTGTCTTCTACTAGCAGGGAGAAGACAGTGATTATTTCCAGCGTCTAGAGCAGCTGCTAGCGATAAGAGAATTCATCAGGCTGGCTGTACCCAAGGTGATCAATCACTCAACTGGGTACATTTAGACTGCCCATTAACAGTTCTTGTTGAACCAGACGAGATTTGAACCGTGTATGTCCGGCCTAAGTTAGTATCGTCTAGTTATTGGGTGCAATATTCAACTATAATAACTGGTTCCTGCTTCCAGAGTGGAGGAAGCTGTATCTTGGCGGAGTCATCCAGACGGGACTCAATGCAGTCCATCACAGAGACATTCTCCAATCAAGGTATGAGGACACTCCCTTGCTGGTGACAGTCCACCCTTGTCACTTCATCATGCCCATTGTTAGGGTTAACCCTGAAGCTGAACTCCAAAAACAACTAAAAACAAAGATGAAATACATATATAGGAGCTGTTTTACCTGCCAAAAGATTTGTGCTTCTACCTATTTAAGAAATAGTAATGACATTAAGGTCAGCAGGAGGAGAGTGAGGAGTGAGACTGTGGAGGACCGAGGGGACCCATGGGATCGACACTACCAAAAGTATTTCCTAGTACACTTCAAAAAGTATTTCCCATTAAACTTCAAAATATGTTTCCCAGTGGACATCAAAAAGTGTATCCCAGTAGACTTCAGGGGACCATTTTTAAAAATTGGCACCACGGGCTATAGATAAGGCGAGTATTTTTATTGTACTGTTACAAGTATGTCTTTAGTGGAAAACTTTTCTATAGCAACTGGGGAGCTGTAAGGATAGGTTTACTTTAGAAATACATTGTTATCTTAAGCGCTGAAAGTTGTATTAATTCTGCTTAAAGCACAAAGTACTCATTTGGCTGGAAATATTAATTTTGGAATCTCGAAATCAGAAATAAAAACCTCAGACTGGGTCTTTTTTAAATAAATAAACATAGATATCTAATTCCTTTAGCTGAGACTCTTTTTCTGTTCCAGCAAAATGGGAATAAAATTAGTAATAACACTGATTAAATTTAATGATAAATAGTTGTAAGGATCAGAGGCTGAAAAAAAAGTAGAAAAATAAATGAAAAAATTGCCTGCCAGCTTCAGATTACGGCACTTGGCCCTGGTCTTTATGGCCAGAGAGCTACGTTGGTCCAGTTGGCAGATTTTGATCTGTGCATAAATACAGAGCGGCAGTGTGATTATGTGTGAATATCATTTCTGTGTTTTCCAATACTTGACAAAATATATCTCTGTGCATAAACTGCCTTTTCAGTAGTGATTGGATATAGATGAAATGTTTTTTTTTTTTTTTTTTTTAGGCATTAAGACACCTCAGTGTGTTAAGAGGCCTATTTATAAGGCCTGGTGAAATAAATTTTATTATGTCATACTTTGACCTACTTCAGACAAGTATACCACTTTTAGAAGACCTATCATTAAAATTGGTCCATGCACGTAAAAGCAACAGGTCCACTTTAATGTCTACCCGTGTAGCACATGCAAAACTTCCCTCCTTTCCCCTCGCTGCTGTCTTCCCTCCTAGGAAGGATGCCTGCAACCGGTAGAAGAGCTCACCCACTAATCTAATGTCTGTAGCATCCCTTGTAAATAAAACTATTGTTATGCTTTCAAACTACATGCTAACAATTTTTTTTTTGTTTGCAAAGCCTGTTGGGCTTTCTAATGTAAAAAAAAAAAAAAGCCCAGCACTACTTCTGCACTTTTTGTCTGCTTCCTTCTCAATGACTATCCATACAGGGATAAATCAGCAGACTAGGCGATGGGGTGTTTTTCTCGTCTGATGCATATATCATTATGTAAATATGTGGTTGCTGCATAACTAGAGATCAAACCATACCCCAATATTCACGTTCTTTACATTACATGAGTACAACACTGCAAAACACCTCCAAGCAGCAAACTCTAGAGCTCCTTCTTGCTGCCCGCAAGTGTTAAATAGTAAAGATTAACATGCAACATTTTAAATATATCTAATAAAAATAAAACATTTTTGTTATAGTTCAACTTTTTTTAACAAAAATAGATACATAAATAAATGCAATATACAGTATACAAAAGCACCGCAAATGTTCTTATTCTTATTATATACATAAAAAAAATTATTAAAGGAAAAAAAAAGTCAACATTTTGTGTAGCCACCATTATTTTCCAGAAATGCCTTAACCCTCTTGGGCATGGAGTTCCCCAGAGCTTCACAGGTTGCCACTGGAGTCCTCTTCCACTCCTCCATGACGACATCACGGAGCTGGTGGATGTTAGAGACCTTGCACTCCTCCACCTTCCGTTTGAGGATGCCCAACAGATGCGCAATAGGGTTTAGGTCTGGAGTCATGCTTGGCCAGTCCATCCCCTTTACCCTCAGCTTCTTTAGGAGGCAGTGGTCGTCTTGGAGGTGTGTTTGGGGATGTTATCATGTTGCAATACTGCCCATTTGTCTTTGCACACCTCACCTGGTTGCCACCACACACACTTGACACCATCTGAACATCTGAACCAAATAAGTTTATCTTGGTCTCATCAGGCCACAGGACATGGTTCCAGTAATCCATGTCCTTAGTCTGCTTGTCTTCAGCAAACTGTTTGCGGGCTTTCTTGTACATCATCTTTAGAAGAGGCTTCCTTCTGGGACAACAGCCATGCAGACCAATTTGATGCAGTGTGCAGCGTATGGTATGAGCTCTGCCCCCCCCCCCCCAGAGGCTGCCCCCACCCCTTCAACCTCTGCAGCAATGCTGGCAGCACTCATAAATCTATTTCCCAAAGACAACCTCTGGATTTGATGCTGAGCACGTGCACTCAACTTCTTTGGTCGACCATGGAGAGGCCTGTTCTGAGTGGAACCTGTGCTGTTAAACCGCTGTATGGTCTTGGCAAACTTGCTCCAGCTCAGTTTCAGGGTCTTGGCAATCTTCTAATAGCCTAGGCCATCTTTATGTAGACCAGCAATTCTTTTTTTCAGATCCCCAGAGACTTCTTTGCTGTGAGGTGCCATGTTGAACTTCCAGTGACCAGTATAAGAGAGTGAGAGCCATAAAACCAAATTTAGCACACCTGCTCCCCATGCCCGCCTGAGACCTTGTAACACTAATGAGTCACATGACACCGGGGAGGGAAAATGGGTAATTGGTCCCAATTTGGACATTTTCACTTAGGGGTGTACTCACCTTTGTTGCCGGCGGTTTAGACATTAATGGCTGTGTGTTGAGTTATTTTGAGGGGACAGCAAATTTACACTTTTATACAAGCTGTACACTCACTACTTTACATTGTAGGAAAGTGTCATTTCTTCAGTGTTATCACATGAAAAGATATAATAAAATATTTACAAAATGTGGGGGGTGTGCTTACTTTTGTAAGATACTGTATATTCCATATATTGGCCCTCATAAAAAAAAATATATGTATATATCTATATATATATAGATATATATTTTTTGTTTTTTGTTTTTTCACATTTTAGAGCTTTTTATTGATTAGTAATTGTATTCTCTTCCCCTTGTCACTGTATTGTTTTTGATCCACCGGCTGTCTAACCTTGAAGGTTACTAGTTGCATAAACCACCAAACTGGTGCGGATCAGATGGGAAGGACTGAATGATTTAATCACGACCCTTTCAACTGATGTTTTCTTATTTGGTCTGGTCAAGATGTCTTGCGGTATCTAGAAGAGATGCTAATGCATATTTTATTGAGTCGGTGTGAGAGAAGGTAATTGCCTGTCAAAAGTGCTATTACTGACCTGAAGAATGGGAAAAGACAGCTAGATGTGTACGGGTTAACAACAAGCCTGGTGTTAGGACAAGGTTAACTCGTCATCCATGCAGGCCACGTATAAGCACCGGAGGGTTTAGGATGCATAAAACTCTATGAGTTGTGGTGTGTTTCCTGTAACATATTGAAGCATATGTTTTCAGTAGGAAAATTTAATAGATTTAGATTAGTTCTCAGTGCACTTTAAGTAAGTATCTCATGGTTCATTACATTGTGACATTCAGGATCACTTTTACAGGTGCACCAAGATGTATGACAGATGGTGCTTTGTAAAGCCATGTGAAAAGTTCTATAGGAAGTATATTGTTTCATCCTAATTCAGATTTACTCAATCCAGGCGAGGATCAAGGACAGGGGAGGAATTAATGGAGATTGGGGTAACCTCTCACTCCAGTGCATGTTGGCCACTGAAGCACTTAAGCAGACTCTGTCACCCATTTATAGTTAAGTGATAGGTTCTCATGAAAGAACAACCCCTCCCCTACTTACATGCTTACCTTTGCTGTGCTTTCTTGCCAATCTATTACCCTAAAGGAGCCCAAGATAAATAGCCCAAAGTAAATACCCTCCCCCCCTTCCTCCCAGGATGTAGTTCTCATGGCTGAGCGGCAACTCAACAGACTCAAACACAGCTTTAATACCATCCAAAACAGAACTTACAACAGGGTTTGGACCTTCAACTCCAACAGAGGAACAGAGTAATGGGGGAACGTGTCAAAGTATCGGTGTGTAAGGGAGGGTTATTCTTACAAGAGAATATGTTGCTTTGCCCTAAATGGCCAAAATGACAGAGTCTCATTACATTCCTAACCTGGTCATTTATAAGCCCAATGGCCTTTGCATCTACATTTCACTACAGTTTTTCCACTGATGGAAATATGAAAAAGGCCTGGAAAGAAGAAAAATTGTCCCATGCCAGCCATAGAGGGCACCATATAAATTAAGATTTTTATAATAAAAAATCACCATTGGCCATTTTAGGACCAGTATTGCTTTTGTCCATAGTGCATCCAGGCCCTGGTCAAGTTAAACAACTTGCTTTAACTAAATAGACCACAATTCATGGGTCCCATTGACCTGCAGAGAGGTTCGTACACGCGGTCAGATTTTCCGACGGGAAATGTTCGATGTGAGCTTGTTTTTTCAGAAAGTCCGTCCGTGTATACGCTCCATCAAACATTTGCTGTCGGAATTTCCACCAACAAACATTTCTCAGCAGGTTCTCAAATTTTCCGCCAACAAAACTTGTTGTCCGATCGTGTGTACACAAGTCCGTTGCACAAAAGTTCACGCATGCTCTGAATCAAGCAGAAGGAGCCACACTGGCTTTTGAACTTCCTTTTTCTCGGCTTGTTGTATGTCTTGTACGTCACTGCGTTCTCACGTTCGGAATTTTTGGCCAACATTTGTGTGACCGTGTGTATGCAAGACAAGTTTGAGCCAACATTCTTTGAACAAATATCCACGGTTTTCTTGTCGGAAAATCTGATTGTGTGTAAGCGGCATTATAGCTTTGCTCCAAGCTGTAATTAGTCTCTAGTGAGTACCTGGGTTCAGGGGGCCCCCAGGAGGCACAGGCGATAAAAAAAAAAGGAGGCACATATACAGTAACATATATTTACAGCACCTAGTGGTGCCCTCTATTAGGAGAATATGCCTCTCTGATAGCTGTGTTGTAGCAGTGGGTTCAGATTCAGTGGCCTACAACAGTTTATCAGGATGATTAATAAAGATTATACCTGCGATTTAAAGACAAAGAAAACAAAGGAGTTGATTTACTAAAATTGGAAAGTGCAAAATCTGGTGCAGCTCTGATTAGAAACCAATCAGCTTCCAGGTTTCATTGTCAAAGCTTAAATGAACAAGCTGAAGTTAGATGCTAATTGGCTACCATGCATATCTGCACCAGATTTTGTGCGGGAGTTAGGATTGCCACCTGTCCGGGATTCACCAGGACAGTCCCGTTTTTTTTCAGGCGGACTGAAACCCTGACACATTATTCAGATCGGACTGTGGCTCCCCAAGTAACCAAGATAGCCACACACAAATTTGTTGCCATCCAGGAGCTGTGGGCGGCTGTCTGGGGGGCAGGTTCAACATCACTGGGGGGGCAGGGTGATGATGTCAGCAAGAGCAATTTGGCCACACCCACTTTTCACTGCAGCATGCTATGCTCAGCGCATTACTACTTTCCTAGGGTCACCCAAAGGTTTCCCAGGCCGCTAAAGTGTTTGGGTTGGTTTGAAGAAAAGGTGGGTACCCTAGCGGGAGTGCGTGTAAATCCCACGTATTCCCACACCCTCAAGCAGCACAAAAAATGCTCTGCTTTTAAGAAAACACACGAGGGTGCTAATAACTCTTAATGACACTCCCATGTACTAAAAAAACATGGTATGCATTTAGAAAAAAGGTTCAGAGACCTTATCCCTGCAGGAAACACAGGTACAGTCACCCATTAAAATGAGGCACACAGAGCCACAAAGATGTGAACCTGGGCTGAGAAAGCTTCTTTGTGTTGATTGGATGGCATGAGATTTCTAACTGCTGTTGGCTGTGTAGTGCGACCCCCAAAGGAGCCACTGGATTTCAGGACCTTTCCCCCCCACACAACACCCGCAGCCAGGCAAGACAGCCTAGGGGTTTTAGTTTAGGCTGTTTATTTAGGGAACGCTGAGCTTGGGATAGGGTTTGGCGTAAAACTGCTATAGGGCGGCCATGAAGTGGTTAAAATGTAGTCACTGCCGGGATAAATGTCATTACATGAGCACATCAATTGCAAATTATTTACTGATGTTTCCTTGCGTTTACTGTATAAATATATATATCCTTGTATACCTGTTGCACATGCTCTGAGTTATGTGATTGAAGTTTAAATTATCCTCATGGTATTGCTGTAATGATTGGGTTTTGCCCTTTGTTGGAGTTCAATAAAAATTATATTTGAAAAAAAAAAAAAAAATTTCTATCTAAAGCAACTAGCATGCGGCACATATTGTATAGGACTAATTCTGGGAAGCAATGCAGACATAATAAGCAGGCAGCTAGAATTTTCAGGCCAGCAGTGGCCACCTATATGCTTCTTTCATGGCAGGGATCCTTTAAATTTAGAACATAGTTCTGTAACACCATATAGTCAATGATGATGCCCAGTGTATGTTTTTTAGCAAAAACAATTTGCACACACTTTGTAACATGAATACTAGTCACTAAGTGAAGATGACGTCTATATAAGGTTGCTACCTGTCCACCTGTCCAGGATTCATCCGGAAAGTCCAGGTTTTGGATCATATGTCCGGCATGGTTATTTTCTTTAGGGGGGGGGGGCGGCGGCAAACAGTACCACCCCCCCCGGTCCGTCCGTTGGTCAGCTGGGTCTGATGCACTTACCCCATCCCAGGCTTTCGGCGATAGCTCTCCAGTTCTCCTGCTCTCCACGGGCATTGGATCCTCCCTCCTTCTCGGCGGCCAATCAGGGGTCTTCCCTTTTCAGCCAATCAGAAAATGGGTCTCAGGCCTTCTTCTGATTGGCCGGATTGAGGATCAGTGTTACAAAGGCTAATATTCATTCTCTGTTGTAACACCTGGATGGGCTCGTAGCACAGTGCTCTGCTCTCAGAGTCTGCCCTATTTTGAAGTCTATTAGAGCCTGTGGCTTTAATCAGGTGCTTCAAAAAAACACCCCCCACCGCTGAAATTCAGGCGTTGTCAGAAACCATGAAATCAAACCGAGACAGAAGTACAGTTAAATCACACTTGTTTAATAATAAAAGTAAAAAGAACAAACATAGTCAAAGTTCAGTAACACCAGAACGGATAGTCAGCCAAGCCAGAAGTCAGGGATAAATGTAGTGGAACAGCAAGCAGGATCTGGAGCCAGAAGGGATTTTAGCAAAGCAAGACTTTAAACAGGAACGCAGGAGATCGTCTCTGTGATGTTGACCAAGGTGAAGGCAGAGATCCTCTGGACTGGACGGCTTAAGTAGGCAGGACTGATGAGCAGGATATCATCAACAGCTCAGTAACTGTGGAGAGAGCTGGCAATTAGCCGACAGCTAAGCGGACAGCTAAGAGAAGGAAGGGCTAAACCCAGCCCTGCATCTGGCACCCAGAAAGGGGCTGGACACCTGAATAGGGGGTGGCCACGGAGGCTAAAGGGAGAGAGAGACCCCCTTTAACCACTTCAGCCCCCCCTCCTTCCTGACCAGACCATTTTTTGCGATATGGCACTCTGTCAATTTAACTGACAATTGCGCAGTCGTGTGACGCTGCACCCAAACAAAATTGACGTCCTTTTTTACCCACAAATAGAGCTTTCTTTCGGTGGTATTTGATCACCTCTGCGTTTTTTATTTTTTGCGCTATAAACAAAAAAAGAGCGACAATTTTGAAATAAAAACAATATTTTTTATTCTTTGCTATAATAAATATCCCCAATTTTATTTTTTTTTAAACACATTTCTTCATCAGGTTGGGCCAATTCTTCTACATATTTTTTGTAAAAAAAAAATTGCAACAAGCTTATCTTGATTGGTTTTCGCAAAAGTTATAGCGTCTACAAAATAGGGGATAGATTTTTTTTTTTACTAGTAATGGCAGCGATTTGCGATTTTTAGCGGGACTGCGACATTGCGGCGGACACATCGGACACTTTTGACACTTTTTTGGGACCACTGACATTTAGACAGCGATCAAAGCTAAAAATAGCCACTGATTACTGTGTAAATGTCACTGGTAGGGAAGGAGTTAACACTAGGGGGCGATAAAGGGGTCATCAGTTTGGGCCAATATGTATTCTTCTACATATTTTTTGCAAAAAAAGAAAAAATTGCAATAAGCGTATATTGATTGGTTTGTGCAAAAGTTGTAGCATCTACAAAATAGGGGATAGTTTTTTTGTTTTTTTTACTAGTAATGGGGAAGGAGTTAACACTAGGGGGTGATCAAGGGTTTATCAGTTTGGGCCAATATGTATTCTTCTACATATTTTTTGTAAAAGATAAAAATTGCAACAAGCGTATATTGATTGGTTTTCCCAAAAGTTATAGCGTCTACAAAATAGGGGATAGATTTTTTTTACTAGTAATGGCGGCGATTTGCGATTTTTAGCGAGACTGCGACATTATGGATCAGACAATTTTGACACTTTTTTGGGACCACTGACATTTATACAGCGATCAGAGCTAAAAATAGCCACTGATTACTGTGTAAATGCCACTGGCAGGGAAGGAGTTAACACTAGGGGGCGATCAAGGGGTTAAATGTGTTCCCTCAATGTGTGTTCTAACTGTGGGATGATGGGAGTGACTAGAGGAGGAGACCGATCTTTGTTCCTAAGCATTAGGAACAACAGATCTTTCTCTCCTCTCCTGTCAGAACAGGGATTTGTGTTTTTACACACACAGATCCCCGTTCTGTCTCTTGTGCCCGCGTGTGGCCGGCGGTCATCGGATCGGGTGCCCCGCCGTGCAGCGGGCGCGTGTGCGCCTGCTAAGGCTCTTTAAGGGGCCCACATATATATACGGCGGTTTGCGCAGCGCAGCCAACCTGCTGCCGTATATGTGCGTGACACCGTCAGGAAGTGGTTAATTGGACTTCACTGATGCACACTGTTACTTCTTGAAGCATATTTATAAGAATCTTCTCTGAGACATATGGGAAACCTCACAATGGATCTTTGCTCTGACAGCTGTGCCGTGTTCAGTGGTGGAGGAATTCTAAGACATTACCTTATCAAACTGGCAGAAAGTTTTTTCTTTTTTTTTTTTTTTCTTACCCTGCTCAGAAGGGCACATTGAGTCATTTGCTACCTATATGAAAATTCAAGAGTTATTAGATCCAAGCTGATTAACCAGACAGTTAATTTATATAGGGGCCCAATTATGAGCCGGCTACACTTTGGTGGTTTTCTTGTTAAATCGATGCCTTTTCTCCTCCATTTGCTACGACAACATAAAGAGTCGCTGCCAAGTGCAAGTATGGCTGATGTCAGGGGGAAGAAAAAACTATTTCTGATCAGAGTAGCATTGCCGCAGTCCTTTCTCACTAAAGGACAAAAACCTGCTAAGGGCCTTTTAAAGGCTGCAGAGCATCTCAGATGGATTGTCACTTCGGGGCATGCAGATTGCAGCTCACAGTAACCTCAGGGAAAAGCAGTTTTTGATAAAGTGATTGTAAACGATCACCTTGTAAAACAACCCACTGAGTTTAAAATAGAAATGAAAGGCAAAACATTTTTGTATAGATATAAAAAAAAACATTATAAATACCTTTTTTCCCTTTTTTTTTTATAAGTGATCACATTCCCTCTGTTCTCAGCTGCATAAGAGCTGGGAGGAGGAAAAACAACAGTGCACTGAGCTTCCCAGTGAATGGCTGTGCAGGGGGAGGGTGTCAGGGAAAATCTGATCATTGGAGGAGAGCAGGCTGAGTTTTTCAGCATAGCTAGAGAACTGACCACGGTGTGTTCTCCTGCTTAGTGTGGTCAGTTTTTAATAGAAAAGCAGAGGGACTGGCAGGAACACCAGGGATTTTACACATGGAAGCAATACAAAGAGAACAGGAGACTTTCTCATACAATACATGGTACAGCAGGCACAGATCAGTGTTGGGGTAACAAATGCTTTAGGCATTCTTAAAGCGGAGTTCCGGCCGAAATACAACTTTTAAGATAAAAATACCCCTAGAATACTCATGCCTTGTGCAATGTAGCAAAGGTATGCTGTAAACTATGCCCAGTTTTCTATCTGTGCAGCATTGTTTTCTTACTTTGTGAAGTTTCTGCACAGCATCTCCAGTGTGGGCACCTGAAGCTACAGTGTCCTTCTTCCTGGATACCGTGCATGCTGGCTACCCAGCATGCACCTGCCAATCTCGCGCAAGTGCAGTGTGGTGCAATTTTGGTCAGCTTGCCAAGCTGACCAAAATTTTCCATAGATGCCAATGTTAAATGTTACTGGAGCCGTGCAATGCCAAGCTGGCCAAGAATCTCCATAGACGCCATGCCAAGCTGACCAAGATCTCCCAGGAGCCAATGCAAAACTGGAAATGATGTCTGCGGCCCTCTAGCCACTTTAAGACCAGCCTCGTTTTGGGTTTTAGGTGTTTACAAGTTTAAAACAGGTTTTTTTGCTAGAAAATTACTTTGAACCCCCAAACATTATATATTGTTTTTTTTCTAACATCCTAGAGAATACAATAGCGGTCATTGCAATACTTTTTTTTGCACCGTATTTGCGCAGCGGTCTTCTAAGCGCACTTTTTTTGGAAAAAATTCACTTTTTTGAAAAAAAAAATAAGACAACAGTAAAGTTAGCCCAATTTTTTTTTATATTGTGAAATATAATGTTACGCCAAGTAAATTGATACCCATCATGTCACGCTTCAAAATTGCGCCCGCTCGTGGAATAGCGTCAAACTTTTACCCTTAAAAATCTCCATAGGCGACATTTAAAAAACTCTACAGATTGCATGTTTTGCATTACAGAGGAGGTCTAGGGCTAGAATTATTGCTCTCACTCTACCGGTCGCGGCGATACCTCACATGTGTGGTTTGAAGACCGTTTTCATATGCGGGCGCTACTCACATATGCGTTCGCTTCTGCGCGCGAGCTCGTCGGGACAGGGCGCTTTAAAATTTTATTTTTTTTTTATTATTATTTATTTTATTTTATTTTATTTATTTTTTCACTGTTTTTAAAAAAAAAAAAAATTTGGATCACTTTTATTCCTATTACAAGGAATGTATACATCCCTTGTAATAGAAAAAAGCATGACAGGTCCTCTTAAATATGAGATCTGGGGTCAAAAAATCCTCAGATCTCATATTTAGACTAAAATGCAAAAAAAAAAAAAAAAAAGTCGTTTAAAAAAATGACACTAAAAAAATTGTGCCTTTAAGAGAAGTGGGCGGAGCCGTCGTAATGACGTCGCTCCGGCCGTCACATGGTATGGAGACGGGTGGGCGCCATCTTGGCCTCACTCGTCTCCATACCTAAGCAGGGAAAGGACCCGATCGCCTCCGCCGCTACCGACGGCTTCGGTAAGCGGCGGAGGGTGCGGGAGAGCGGCGGGAGGGGGGGTGGCACCTCTCCCGCCGCCGATAACGGTGATCTCGCGGCGAACCCGCCGCGGAGACCACCATTATCGTGTACGGAACCGCCCGCTGAAAAGATGGATACCTCGGTTGTGGCAGCAGCTGCTGCCGTTACCGAGATATCCATCTTCAAAAAAATGACGTATATATACAGTGGGCGGTCCGGAAGTGGCTAGAGGAGGAAGTGAAATTAGATACAGGCATAAATCAGGTAAGTGAACAGAAAAAATATAATCAATTACCAATTCATTTTAAGGGTGCACATGAGTGCTGCATGGTGAGGAGTGAAAAATGTGGGTGCAACTCCGCTTTAACCGGTTCCCGGCCAGCCGCTGCAGTTATTTGGCGGCAGAATGGCTCCCCTGGGCGAGCCGTCATAGCTGTAAGTCGACCCCTTAAGATGCTGCAGGAGGCGCGCGCCCACGGCGTGTGCCCGGAGCTGATGCGAGTGGCCCGGCGATCATCGAGCCCGGCGGGCTCTATGATCACCGGGCACCCGGGATCGCTTGTGACAGAGGGAGAACCGGGATCTGGGTGTGTAAACACCCAAATCCCGGTTCTCTCAGGAGAGAGGAGACAGATTGTGTGTTCATACTATGTATGAACACCGATCTCTCTCCTCGCCTAGTCAGTCCCATCCCCCCCAAAGTTAGAACACACTAAGGAACACAGTTAACCCCTTGATCGCCCCCTAGTTTTAGCCTCTTCCCTGCCAGCGACATTTACACAGTAATCAGTGCATTTTTATAGCACTGATCGCTGTATAATTGTCAATGGTCCCAAAAATGTGTCAAAAGTGTCGCAGTCCCGATAAAAATCGCAGATCACCACCATTACTAGTAAAAAAAAAAATAATAATAAAAATGCCATAAATCTATCCCCTATTTTGTAGACGCTATAACTTTTGTGCAAACCAATCAATATACACTTATTGCAATTTTTTTTTACCAAAAATATGTAGAAGAATACATTTCGGCCTAAACTGAGAAAAATATTTGTTTTTTTGAAAAAGAAATTGTTTTTTGAAAAAAAAATGGAGTATTTATTATAGCAACAAGTAAAAGATATTGTGTTTTTTTTTTCAAAGTTGTTGGTCTTTTTTTGTTTATAGCGCAAAAAAATAAAAACCGCAGAGGTGATCAAATACCACCAAAAGAAAGCTGGTAAAATGTCAGGTTTCTGTGCTGTAAAAAAGTGAGACAAAGATAAATAATTTCAGAACTTTTTCCACCTTTTATGCGACTTATAAACTGTACAACTCAACTGAAAAACAAACTGAAATCTTTTAGGGAGGGGAAGTAAAAATAAAAAACTAAAAAAATGCGGTTGCTTAAAGCGGAGTTCCACACAAAAATGGAACTTGCGCTTTTCGGAACCCTCCCCCCCTCCGGTGTCACATTTGGCACCTTTCAGGGGGGAGGGGGGTGCAGATACCTGTCTAAGACAGGTATTTGCACCTACTTCCGGCATAGACTCCCATGGGAGTCTATGCCTCTTCCTGTCCCTCCGCGCTGTTTCCTGGGAAACACACAGCCCCCAGGAGATAGCGGGGACCACTTACGATGCGCAGCGCCACTCACGCATGCGCAGTAGGGAACCACTTCCTGATTCCCTCACCGAGCGGGTTCTCGGCGTCGCCTGCCGACATCGCTGGACCCTGGGACAGGTAAGTGGCCATGTATTAAAAGTCAGCAGCTGCAGTATTTGTAGCTGCTGGCTTTTAATATTTTTTTTTTTGGTTGATGTAGGTGGACCCCCGCTTTAAGTGTGCACACCCTCTTATAACTGGGGATGTAGATGTGTTCAAAATTAAGCAATCACATTCAAACTCATGTTGAATAGGAGTCAGTACACACCTGCCATCATTTAAAGTGCCTCTGATGAACCCCAAATAAACTTCAGCTGTTCTGGTAGGTCTTTCCTGGCATTTTCTTAGTCGCATCCTACAGCAAAGGCCATGGTCCGCAGAGAGCTTCCAAAGCATCAGAGGGATCTCATTGTTAAAAGGTATCAGTCAGAAGAAGGGTACAAAAGAATTTACAAGGCATTAGATATACCATGGAACACAGTGAAGACAGTCATCATCAAGTGGAGAAAATATGGCACAACAGTGACATTACCAAGAAATGGACGTCCCCTCCAAAATTGATGACAAGACGTGAAGAAAACTGGTCAGGGAAGCTGCCAAGAGGCCTACAGCAACATTAAAGGAGCTGCAGGAATATCTGGCAAGTGCTGGCAGTGTGGCAATCTCCCGTATTGTTCATATGTCTGGACCATGGGGCAGAGTGGCAAGACGGAAGCCTTTTCTTACGAGAAAAAATAACCAAGCATGGCTAAATTTTGCAAAAGAGGAAGTCTCCCAAAAGAAAACCAAGGTTGAACTTTTTGGCCATAATTCCAAAAGATATGTTTGGCGCAAAAAACAACACTGCACATCACCAAAAGAACACCATACCCACCGTGAAGCATGGTGGTGGCAGCATGTTACAAAAGGTGAACTTATCCTTTAAGTTATTTTTAATTACTCACCTAGGGCCTGAGGACCAGTTTCTATTGGGAGGATGCTGTTGCAGCATCTAGTGCCACCAACAGCAGTACTTAAAGGATCCATTGACATTGGGAGGTTACTAGTAAAGAATTTAAGGCCACCAGTTAGCTGTTCTTAAATGATGCATATGTAACTCTTTCACCCATTTTCGCCTACTCCAGGGTCAACTGTACATAATTGCTTATGACCGGCTTCCTGATAGTGCTATGTCTGTGCAATGTGTCTCAGCAGAGCAGCTTGAAATCTCCACCAAGGGCACATATGTCTAAGTGAAAACACAAGAACACAATTGGGGGGCAAGTACAAAGTGTTGTCACCGTATAACAGGAAATGCCTTAACACAGACCTTCATGGCAGGACCTCCAGGTATACATTTGTTAAAAGTTACAGACTATCAAAGATGAAATCTAGTGGTTGGGGAGTGTGACAATTTAATTACTGGAATGGCTGCGGCGTAGCACTATGGTGGTGAGTCACACAGCCATTCGCACGTGAGCGTGTACTGACATGTTCTAAATTTCACTCGCCTGGGTCACAGACCAGTTGACTCAGTGTTTACAGACTAGTAGAAGAAATAACATGTGTGTGTGCTGCGCAGTTGGCAGAAAATGAGGGACAGGAATCTTGAGCAGCCGGATTAACATCAAATTTTGCTTGTGAAAGTGAAACTTTTGCTCTATTACAATAGGCTTAGGGTGAATGTTCCATGAAAAAATCAAATGTTTTTGAACGGCATAGGCAGTTTAACCGCTTGCCGACCAGCCACCACTGTATTACTGCGGCAGAATGGCACGGCTGGGAGAAACGACATTACCTTAAGTTGCTTCGCCTTTTGGCCACTAGGGGTGCGGGCGTGTGCCCGGAGCTGATGCGAGTGCCCGGCGGGCACTATGACCGCCGGGCTCCTGCGATCGCTCGTGACAGACCGAGAACTGGGATCTGTGTGTGTAAATACACAGATCCCGGTTCTTTCAGGGGAGAGGAGACAGATCGTGTGTTCATACTATGCATGAACACCGATCTCTCTCTTCTCCTAGACAGTCCCATCCCCCCACAGTTAGAAAAACACCTAGGGAACACAGGTAACCCATTGATGGCCCCCTAGTGTTTAACCCCATCCCTGCCAGTGACATTTACACAGTAATCAGGGCATTTTTATAGCACTGATCGCTGTATAATTGTCAATGGTTTCAAAAATGTGTCAAATGTGTCCGATGTGTCCGCCATAATGTCGCAGTCCCAATAAAAATCGCAGATCACCGCCATTACTAGTAAAAAAAAGTAATAACAAAAATGCCTTAAATCTATCCCCTATTTTGTCGATGCTATAACTTTTGCGCAAACCAATCAATATACGCTTATTGCGTTTTTTTTTACCAAAAATATGTAGAAGAATACATATCGGCCTAAACTGAGGAAAAAAATAGTTTTTTGATAAAAAATGTGTGATATTTATTATATCAAAAAGTAAAAGATATTGTGTTTTTTCAAAAATGTCGCTCTTCTTTTGTTTATAGTGCAAAAAAATAAAAACCGCAGAGGTGATCAAATACCACCAAAGGAAAGCTCTATTTGTGGGAAAAAAAGGACGTCAATTTTGTTTGGGTACAACGTCGCACGACCGCGCAATTGTCAGGTAAAGCAACACAGTGCCGAATCTCAAAAAATGACCTGGTCATTGAGCAGCCAAATCTTCCAGGGCTGAAGCGGTTAAGGAGGGGTGGTAAGATGTCCACGATGGTGCAAGAAGTGAGCAGTCATCCGGACAGCGGTGGCCCGACCATTAGGGGTGCCCAGGCACCCCCCCCTCTCTCCAGGCCACCCTCTATAGCATGTATCTATCAATGGCCGCCGCGGCCACCCCCTATTCATGCGTCCGGCCCCTTTCAGGCCACCAGGCTCATGAATTACAGCAGCTGTTTTTTTTTTTGAAGCACCTGATTAGAGCCAACGGCTCTAATAGGCTTCAAAATAGGGTGGGCTCGGGTCGCAGAGAATGGAACCGGAGCCCACCCAGGTGTGTTATGAATATTCGCTGATGTTCATCAGAAGCGGATGTGAGACCCATTTTCCGATTGGCCAAAAAGAGAAGACTCCCGATTGGCTGCCGGGGGGGAGGGAGGAAACGGAAGCTGCCGCCACCGTGATGACCCATGGAGAGCAGGAGAATGGGAGGCCGCCACCGCCGAGCAAGGGGAGCCACCGGTGATGGGGTAAGTGCCACCGACGGACCGACCGGGGGGGTGGCATACTGTTTGCTACCCCCCCCAAAAAAAATTCCACCGGCCTCCACTGCACTCGGATACAAGTATGTGAGTTTGAACCCTCATACACTAAGGCTTGTGTGTTTTTTGATCACATGGGGATAGTTCACTACAAGTTCATAGAACATGGTACAATGGTCAACCAACATTGTTACTTGGAAATTCTGAAAAGGTTACTGGAATCTGTTCGGAGGGAAAGGCCCGGGACCCTGGCCTGACAAGTGGATTCTGCACCATGACAGAGCTCCTGCACAAACATTTTTTTACAGTACATTCCGGAAATTAAATGATCACAACTCGTACTTTAAACTTTCAAAGCTTATTGGTTGCCTTGAATGTCTGAAAAATGTAATTAAAGATGGAGTTTAATCTGCCTATATTTTGCTTTTCTTGATTCCCCCCCCCCCAATAACATGCTAATGATTGTTTTAAATACATCTTTCTATTTTCATGAGTCTGGAGGAGTTCCCAGGCAGGCTACATTTGCACACAGACAGCATAAAGTAGCATCCAAATTTAATGTTGATGCTCAATGGGTAAAATAACTAAAAATCCAATGAATGAAGGGGTAGTCAGACAAGGAAAGAAAGGGCTGGATGATGCTGGATGTTGTATAGCCAGGGCATGTGGCAGGCTCTATCTGACCTACGGCAGCTTCAAATGCACACTATGAGAAGCTTACAGTGTGCAGTGAAATCAGAGTAAGCAGTTTCAGTACCGGAGAGAAACCTCAAGACTAAAAGTAAGGTCGGAGTTCAGCTTTAAATAGCCATCATTAACTTTGCACTTTCGACCTTCCTTGAAAACCATTGGGAAGGATGAGATTTTGGAAATCTTTTTTGGGACCAACGATAACTGGGAGAGAAGGAGAGCTCTAGCCATTGATTTACGATAACAAGATTATTACCGCACTGCCCAAAGTGGCTTTTTCTTAATGTATAATCATGTAGCAGATCATGTATTCATTTGTATTATTAAATAAAGACTAACATAGTTGTACACCCAGTAGAGCATACGGAATGCACAAAGGATCATGGGTTCCCATAATCCCTTGCTCCCTCTTGGAAAGCTTGTGACTCATTCCCTAAGCAATCAGTGTTGTGTGCCATTACAAATGGGATGGTTAATAGGCCTGCATCCATTATCATTAGTGCATCTCAGCATGCAGGTACATGATGGGTCTTGCCAGAACGTTTGCTCCAGCTCACTGAGCCAAGGGCCATGCTCCATTGCAAATGAGGATGAGGAACACCTGCTCCAGGGTTTTTCAGCAGACCAGCGTCATCCTTCACATCTCATGCAACACTTGTTCTGTCAGAATGCAAGGTTGGCACAGGCCAAAACAGCGATTTGCCAGCCGTCCAACTAAATATTATAGACTTCCCTGTGGTCTTCTGCCGAAGTTCAGCTTTGAATATTTTCAAGCAGACCTTTTTAAAAATTTAGCATCTCCGGTATTAGGAATTCAGTCATTATGTTGAAAGTTAAAAATAAATCACCTTTTGTAATCCAAACTTTTTTTTTCTTATCTTTTACCTCTTCCTAAACAACTTTTTATTTTAGCTTTTATTCACGCAGAATATATCAATTTCTTACAGCAATATAGAGTCATATAAAAATACATTTACAAGATTGATGGGAGAGAAACACCAAGTCTGCCTTTTAATAACTTTCTTTAACAGTTTTCTTTTCTGTTTACATTTTTTTTTTATTCTATTTTGTCTGAGGATACGTTTTAAGACAAAAATTTAAAAAGAGTTGAATAAAAAAATATATTTAGTAGAATAACAATAAGGCATTTGTTGTCTTTAATTGCATGTCTGGTTGGTAAAGATGATAATCATCAGTAGAAATGTTTTCTAGACTTAGTGCCGGTTCACACAGGGGCGACTTGTCAGGCGACCTAGTCGCCTGACAAGTCGCCTCCCGTTCTGTACAATGGAACCGTTCTAATAGGAGCGACGCAAGTCGCTCCGACTTAGAAAAAGGTTCCTGTACTTCTTTTGGGGCGACTTGAGGCGACTTGCATAGACTTCTATACAGAAGTCGTTTTGCAAGTCGCCGTGGATGTCGGTGAGAGGACCTGCAAGTCGTGCCGCCCCTGTGTGAACCGAGCCTTAGGCTTCATGTGCACTGCTGCTGGTAACCGGACGTTTAGGAGCAGTTGGGCATTTTTTTCAGCTGCCCCTAAACTCTCCTCTATGTTATCTTATCAGTACATGTACACTTTGTCGTTTATAAGTCGTTTCCAGGCATTTTTTTGGAACGCAAAAAAAATGTGTTCAGGATGGATGTTCAGAAGCATTTGAAACGGCAAATGCCTGTAACAGCTTGTAAAAGCGTAACTCGCATTTAGCCACATTTCGTTTACAGGCGTTTTTCATTTTTGACAATTTAAAAAAATAAAAAAATAAAAAAATAAAACGCTCCTAAACGCAAACGCGACTAAACGCCGCATGTAAATGCGGCAAAACGCACGTTTTTAAATGTCGTTTACTATCTGTCAAGTTATATCGTTCAGGAGAGGTTTTAAAACGTCCCGTGTACATTAAGCCTTACAAAGCAAAAAAAAACAAAAAACAACTCACAAAATAAGTAAAAAAACAACATAAGTTGTGGTACATCCAAAAGATATATACATATACTATTATTATTATTATTATTAAAATACAGGATTTATATAGCGCCAAATGTATATACAAATATATAGGCAGTTCTACACCCTAATTTTTCTTTTTCCACTTGTTTTTTAATTATTGGACTTTTACATTCTTGAACTTTTCTTTCATTTGCATTCCTTTTTTGTGTTTCTTTATCTCTTTATTTTCATTTCTCCATTTTGCCATTTTAGATTTTTTATACCTGTTTTCTTTTTCTTCCTTCCTTCCTTCCTTCCTTCCTTCCTTCCTTCCTTCCTTCCTTCCTTCCTTCCTTCCTTCCTTCCTTCCTTCCTTCCTTCCTTCCTTCCTTCCTTCCTTCCTTTCTTTCTTTCTTTCTTTCTTTCTTTCTTTCTTTCTTTCTTTCTTTCTTTCTTTCTTTCTTTCTTTTCTTTTCTTTTCTTTTCTTTCTTTCTTTTCTTTTCTTTTCTTTCTTTCTTTCTTTCTTTCTTTCTTTCTTTCTTTCTTTCTTTCTTTCTTTCTCTCTCTCTCTCTCTCTCTCTCTCTCTCTCTCTCTCTCTCTCTCTCTCTCTCTCTCTCTCTCTCTCTCTCTCTCTCTCTCTCTCTCTCTCTCTCTCTCTCTCTCTCTCTCTCTCTCTCTCTCTCTCTCTCTCTCTCTCTCTCTCTCTCTCTCTCTCTCTCTCTCTTTCTTTCTTTCTTTCTTTCTTTCTTTCTTTCTTTCTTTCTTTCTTTCTTTCTTTCTTTCTTTCTTTCTTTCTTTCTCTCTTATTTCCTCTCTTCATTTTTGGTTCCTTCTTTTGTTTTACCCTTTTAATAACATTTGAACTTTCTTTGCTGATGTATTCTGTAAAAAATATATAAACTAGCCACACAAAAGTGCTGGATATATATTTTTTTCTTGGATGATGATTACTAAATTCTTGTATCGTTCTGTTTGTTTTTAGCGCTTTATTTACATGTACATTTAATGTTGGGGCACTTATAATTATTTCTATCCTCTCCTGCTTTATGCCACCTGGGTCCAGACAAATAAACATCAATCACTCAGATACCACACGAGGAGGATTTAAATGGATTCTACCCATTCCTAAATTCTTTCACAAATGATTCTGGCTTGGTGCAGCATGTTGGCAGACTATCAGATGGATGATGTTGTCCTCCCTGCTCTCTAAAACAAACAATATTGGTGAACACTGGAACATCTCGCAGATTACCTTGCACGGGAAAAATAATAAATTGTGCACTTCAACAGTTCCAAATCTAATAATTATGTTCAATTTATTAAATAATGATGATGATTAAAATATAACACACAATAGAAATAGCAGGTAAACTTAAATGGATTTTAAGGGTTTGTTTTTTTTTGTTTTGTTTTTTGTTTTTTAAATAACAAACACATCATACTTACAAGTTTATTTTTTAATTATTTGTATTTATTGCAAGCCTAAGCATAACTGCCCTAAAGGTTATCAATCTTTGTTTAGCATGTCATTTTAGACCCAGTGCTATAAGCTGCAGTGCATGCATAAGCCTAAAGCCCCCATGAAGGGCACCTATGCATGTGCATGTAGAGGTGGATTTGACTACTTATACTTGTGAATGTGTGCAGATGGAAAAGCCACCGAAGACTCAGTAACACTAGATTCACATCTATGTGGTTGCGGTTGATGTGGTTTTCAGGCGTGTTTTTAAACCTACGTTTTTTATGCATTTTTGCATGCAGTTTCCATGCACTTTGCGTTTTTTTTTCTCTTTAAACACACTGTGTATAGCTGATTGCTAAGAAGCGGGCCAGGAAGCCGCATCTTTACTAAACTGATTATTCATCAGCTGTCAGCGGGGTTCCTCGCTGACAGCTGAATGTAAAAAAAAAAGAATGGCCGGCAAAAAAAAATCGTGAAAAACTACGTGGCCCCCCAATCCATACCAGAGCCCCCCCTGCTCCAAAGCACCCCCCCATTTTGAGGACATGTGGCCTGGGATGGTTCAGAAAGGGGGAGCGCTCGCTCGCCCCCTCCCTTTCCTGACCTGCGGGGCTGCATGCTCCGATAAGGCTCTGGTATGGATTTTGGGGGGAGGGGGACCCCACACCATTTTTTTTTTAGTTTTGGCATGGTGTTCCCCTCAAAACCCATGCCAGACCCAAAAGGCCTGGTATGGATTGGGGGGAGACTCCACGCCATTTTTTTGCTGATTTTTTTTTCATTGCCGACAATTTTTGTTTTTACATTCAGCTGTCAGCGGGGAAGCCTGCTGACAGCTGATGACTCATCAATTATTAAAGACGCGGCAGCCGGCTTCCCGGCCCACTCCTTAGCAACCAGCTATACACTGTTTGTTAAAGAGAGAAAAAAAGAAGCAAAAAGGATGTAAAAACAAATCAAAAATATAACACTTTCATTTTTGGTGCGTGTCCATTGAAGTTTATTACACGCGAAATGCAATCTGCTGTAGGAAAAAAGTCCCTGACCTTTTCACAAAAATGCGTGTCTGCAAACTGCAAAACGCACTAAAAAATGCATGGGTGTGAACGTCGGGGCTGCACTCTTCGCAAGGTTGGTGTCCTTCACAGGCCCTTTCTGGCAGATCTTCATCTTTTGATTGGTTTTCTGGTAAAGTGGTTCAGTATCATGATATCTGTTGTATACTGATTGCAAATTAAATTTGACTTTTGTTCGCTCCTTAGCTTGTTGCTTTGATTTTGGGTACTGATAAACCCTAATTTTTATTCCCTACTACCAAGAAATAGTTTTACCATGGCCTGGAAACAGCCTCAATATGCAGAAAAAACTAAGCGTGGGTAAGACGTTAGATGTAATAGTAATATTTAATAATGTACCATCAGTGACAATGATAGCCAATAATAAACTATGCAAAGAGAAGGCAGTGGAAACTATAATACATAGTGTGAAGGAATATACATTGTTGTATCTATTACCCTAGACTAAAAGGTGATTCCAGGACTGGGGCAGAGGTAAGCCAAAAGGGCCACCAGTTAGGCACGATTGTCTCATAGAACTGATTAATGGTTAACCCAGACTTGAAGTCAATATCTCCTTTGTCTTCATGTCACTCACGTGCCTCTTGCAGTTGTATGTAAGATGACACAAGGGACAAGGGACACACATGGACATCAGTAAAGGCTTTGAAAGTTCAAGGCATACCACTAAATAGAGTATACCAAGCTACAACTAGAAAACACTTTTCTAAAGTGAAAAAACCATACACAGTGCAGTCCCAAATGGTATACCGTCTATAAAATACTTATGCCGCATACACACGGTCGGACTTTCCGGCGGGAGATGTTGAATGTGAGCTTGTTGTCGGAAAGTCCGACCGTGTGTATGCTCCATCGAACATTTGCTGTCAGGATTTCCGCCCACAAATGTTTGAGAGCAGGTTCTCAAATTTTCAGCCTACTTAACTTTGTTGGCGGAAAGTCCGATCGTGTGTACACAAGTCCGGTGCACAAAAGTTCACGCATGCTCAGAATCAAGCAGAAGGAGCCGCACTGGCTATTGAACTTCCTTTTTCTCGGCTTGTGGTACGTCTTGTACGTCACCGTGTTCTCACGTTCCGAATTTTGGGGCAACATTTGTGTGACCGTGTGTAAGTTTGAGAAAAATATCCTTTAAACAAAAATCCGCGGTTTTGTTGGCGGAAAGTCCGATCGTGTGTATGCGGCAATATTCCTGGTGCTGCCAGATAAACAGTGTCTCCACCCTACAATCTCAAGTAGTCTCCACCTGAATGGGGTCTTGATAACATCCTTCTGTGAGCACTTGTCCTTATGCTTGGTAGCAACTATCAACTCTGTGCTGCTCTCTCAGGCATGCTTTGATGTCCCCTCACTGGCCCTCAGCTCCTTTTCTGGAACCTTCATGACCAATCAATTTAGAGATAGGTTCCAATGCTGGCAGGGAAAACCTCTGAGCCCCAATCCACATTTACCATGGATCTGCCACACTCATGCATTCCTAGAACTACTAAAGTCACAATCCTTTGCTTTAGTGCACTTACCTAAGATTCCAAACACAAACAATAAGTAGACTCCTGTGGAGTAAAATGTATTCCCTTAAAGATTTTAGGTATTTCCTAAAAGTTGGATTTTGTTAAAACTAATGCTTGGAGAAAAAGAGTTTCCTTTGTCGCACTCAAACTACATAGAAGCCCATGCCTTGACTCCTCACTCCAACGAAAGGTCCTCCATAGGATCTAACTAATATATTTTGTGGAAAATAGATTATTCCATCATGAGTAGATACTAATTTACTTTGTATTTTTTTCCAATAATTAATTCAAAGATATTGTGACGTTCTTAAATTGCATCTATCTATATACTACTTGCAACAAGAAATAATGTACTGAAGCTGTTCGTGTCCACGCGTGTGTGCACACTGATTTGGTTGGAGGGCTTTTTGATTCATTTACTACCTTTTCCCAATACCATGCATGGTTATACTGTCTCACTGGGTCTCAATTCCTACTCCATAGAAGCCATGGTTTTCATACATTGTACTGATGATGGCCAAAAGGACTGAAGCAGCTATATGCAGTTTGGAATAAATGGCTCTATAATAATGGGCTATATTTGTGCACTGTACACTAGTGGTTTGCTGGATGTGCATTTGGCTGTTGGGGCATAGAGGAGTGATTTGTGGTTCTTCCCATTGTCCTCTTAGAAAATATTTTATATACTGTATATAATATATATATATATATATATATATATATATATATATATATATATATATATATATATATATATATACATATATATACTGTATGCATATACAGTTGTGCTCATAAGTTTACATACCCTGGCAGAATTTATGATTTCTTGGCCATTTTTTAGAGAATATGAATGATAACACAAAAACATTTCTTTCACTCATGGTTAGTGTTTGGCTGAATCCATTTATTATCAGTCAACTGTGTTTACTCTTTTTAAATCATAATGGCAACAGAAACTACCCAAATTACCCTCATCAAAAGTTTACATACCCTGGTGATTTTGGCCTGATAACATGCACACAAGTTGACACAAAGGGGTTTGAATGGCTATTAAAGGTAACCATCCTCACCCACAACTGCAAGGAAAATTGTTTGGGATGCAAAGAAAAACCCACAAATAACTTCAGGTGAAATACAAGACTCTCTGAAAACATGTGGTGTGGCTGTTTCAAGATACACAATAAGGAGGCACTTGAAGAAAGATGGGCTGCATGGTCCAGATGCCAGAAGAAAGCTATTACTACGCAAATGCCACAAAGTATCCCGCTTATAATACGCCAAACAGCACAGAGACAAGCCTCAAACCTTCTGGCACAAAGTCATTTGGAGTGAGGAAACCAAATTTAAGCTTTTAGGCCACAACCATAAACTCTACATTTGGAGAAGAGTCAATAAGGCCTATGATGAAAGGTACAGCATTCCTACTGTGAAACATGGAGGTGGATCACTGATGTTTTGGGGATGTGTGAGCTACAAAGGCACAGAAAATTTGTTCAAAATTGTTGGCAAGATGAATGCAGTATGTTATCAAAAAATACTGGAGGAACATTTGCATTCATCAGCCAGGAAGCTGCGCATGGGATGTACTTGGACATTCCAACATGACAATGATCCAAAACACAAGGCCAAGTCGACCTGTCATTGGCTACAGCAGAATAAAGTGAAGGTTCTGGAGTGGCCATCTCAGTCTCCTGACCTCAATATCACTGAGCCACTCTGGGGAGATCTCAAACATGCAGTTCATGCAAGACAGCCCAAGAATTTACAGGAACTGGAGGCTTTTTGCCAAGCGGAATGGACAGCATTACCATCTGAGATGATAAAGAGCCTCATCCACAAATACCACAAAAGACTTCAAGCTGTCATTGATGTTAAAGGGGGCAATACAAGGTATTAAGAACTGGGGTATGTAAACCTTTGATCAGAGTCATTTGGGTAGTTTCTGTTGCCATTATTATTTAAAAAGGGTAAACACGGTTAATTGATAATAAATGGCTTCAGCCAAACACTAACCATGAGTGAAAGAAAAGTTTTTGTGTTATCATTCATATTCTCTGAAAAATGGCCAAGAAATCATAAATTCTGCCTGGGTATGTAAACTTGTGAGCACAACTGTATATATATATATATATATATATATATATATATATATATATATATATATATGTGTTCTTTCCTGGGAGGTCTGAGATCTTATCTAGTAAAACTGGAACAACATTCTTCATTGTATGAGTACTTACCCTTTACTGAAGTGCATTGTTGACACAGAGAGGTTTTATAGACGAGTCTGATTGCACAGGTGGACACAGCTCCACAAGGATGCTCACAAAAAAACAGAAAGCTCCTGTGTTCGAGATTTGTACGAGGAGCCACAGGGAGCCACATCTGTAAAATTATACAGGAAGCTTCCCTCAACAACTGATTTGCCCTGACAGTTTTACTGGAGTATATGAAAATTAGTATTAAAGATGTGATATGTAGGCTTCCTTCCAAGAATTCCAATCTGGTTTCAATAAAATGGAGAGGATGATTAGAACTGAAGATACCTCCTGGTTTTGCCTTTGGCTATTATGTGTTCATTCGTGAAATGACTGAATGCTGCAACTCCTTTTAATATTCACCTTTTTAGTTTATCTTCCGTCCCGGACACAGTGGAATGATTAAAATAGCACTGCCAGCCCATTCCGATTTTTCCTTTAATTTGAAGCAGCCCCTGCCGGAGAAGAAAAATGACTTTGCCTGTGAAGTCCACCCTGTCTTTTCATTCAGTTTCTCTGACACTTTCTAGGAGTGCTGTATTCATTTAAAGGAGGTTGTTTTGTGTCTGTAGAACTTACTTTAAAAATGAGGGATTGTTATTTGCTCCCAAACAGATGTTTAGTAGTTAAAGTAACTTTTTTTCGTTCTTCTTGGGCAGAGATGGCTACAAGGTTCTATTTGAAATATAAGCGAATTGGCAAATGCCCAGTATACATTGACAGATACGAATTGCAAAATACTTCTAGCTTCTGCATACCTCCGGAGCTCCACCTTCACAATAGTAACATCTCACATCAGTGTTTCATCACATTGGTGATTTGTTGTAGGCATAAGCCAATACCTTTTCGGGAAATTATTAGTTACGCTTTAGACCAGTGATTCCTAACCTCAATCCTCAAGTACCCCCCAATAGGTCATGTTTTCAGGATTTCCATCACCAAGTGCTTTAAATGACTGTCGGTCACTTAGTATTTTTGGCAGCTATTTATTTTGGGAAAACCCAAAATGTGGCCTGTTGGGCTTACTTAAGGACTGGAGGTTGGGAATCATTGCATTAGACCCTTGTAACAGGAATACCTTTGAAGTTATCACAAACCAAATATAACATTTCTTAACTGCACCAAGAATGTGTTTGGTCACAATGACTCCTGGGGGGTTATTTACGAAAGGCAAATCCACTTTGCACTACAAGTGTACTGCAAGTGCACTGAAAGTGCTGTCGCTGTAGATCTAAGGGGGACATGCAAGGAAAATAAAAAAACAACATTTTAGCTTGCACACGATTGGATGATAAGATCAGCAGAGCTTCCCCTCATTTCAGATCTACCCCTCAGACTTCCAAGTGCACTTGTAGTGTAAAGTGGATTTGCCTTTTGTAAATAACCCCCCTGGTCTTTTTTATGCCCTGATTACCTTTTTCTTTATCTGATCTCAATTCCAAACTTTGGGACTTGGCTGCCAGTGTGTTATGACTTCTATTACGTCACTTTGATTGTCCTACAAGTTCCCTAATCTTCTTGCCAATCATTTTTATTTGCAGAATTTAAAGGATACATATAAAACAGTTTCAAATGGTTGGAAAAGCCACAATCAAAAATAGTCAGCCATAATAAACAGTCAGTAATAACCAAATAGTAAAAAGACATATAATGAGGTGTTGCTTCCACACTCCCCTTGTTAGTTAAGTCGCTTGTTTCATGGAATGCACCCTTTATGTATCTTGCAACTAAAAGTCTTGTCTCTTGGCGAAGACTAGATGCTTTTTTGATTTATTGCATCATGGATGTTGACAAGGCATGTGACAAGAAAGGGTTCATTCACTAAAGGCTAATAGGTTGTTTGCTTTGCAAGCAAATTTGCTCCAGAGCTTAGTAAATGGGGTGAAGCTTCACTTTGCAAAGCATAACCAAACATACACAAGGAATAAAAACAGCATTTTTGCTTATACATGATTGGATGATGGAAGTCAGCAGAGTTTCATCTTATCCACTAAGCTCTAAGAAAAATTTCCTTGCAAAGCACGACTTTTCTTGCAAAATGAACAGCCTGCTTGCCTTTAGTAAATACAGTATCTCAGAAAAGTGAGTACACCCCTCACATTTTTGTAAATATTTTATTCTATCTTTTCATGTGACAACACTGAAGAAATGACACTTTGCTACAATGTAAAGTAGTGAGTGTACAGCTTGTATAACAGTGTAAATTTGCTGTCCCCTCAAAATAACTCAACACACAGCCATTAATGTCTAAACCACTGGCAACAAAAGTGAGTATACCCCAAAGTGAAAATGTCCAAATTGTGCCCAATTAGCCATTTTTCCTCCTGTTGACATGTGACTCGTTAGTGTTACAAGGTCTCAGGTGTAAATGGGGAGCAGGTGTGTTAAATTTGGTGTTATCGCTCTCACTCTCTCATACTGGTCACTGAAAGTTAAACATGGCACCTCATTGCAAAGAACTCTCTGAGGATCTGAAAAAAAGAATTGTTGCTCTACATAAAGATGGCCTAGGCTATAAGAAGAATGCCAAGACCCTGAAACTGAGCTGCAGCACAGTGGCCAAGACCATACAGCAGTTTAACAGGACAGATTCCACTCAGAACAGGCCTCGCCATGGTCAACTAAAGAGGTTGAGTGCACTGGCTCTGTGTCATATCTAGAGGTTGTCTTTGGTAAATAGACATATGAGTGCTGCCAGCATTGCTGCAGAGGTTGAAGGGGTGGGGGGTCAGCCTGTCAGTGCTCAGACCATACACCGCACACTGGATCAAACTGATCATCATGGCTGTCGTCCCAGAAGGAAGCCTCTTCTAAAGATGATGCACAAGAAAGCCTGAAAATAGTTTGCTGAAGACAAGCAGACTAAGGACATGGATTACTGGAACCATGTCCTGTGATCTGATGAGACCAAAATAAACTTATTTGGTTCAGGTGGTGTCAAGTGTATGTGTGGCGGCAACCAGGTGAGGAGTACAAAGACAAGTGTGTCTTGCCTATAGTCAAGCATGGTGGTGGGAGTGTCATGGTCTGGGGCTGCGTGAGTGCTTCCGGCACTGGGGACCTACAGTTCATTGAGGGAACCATGAATAGCAACATGTACTGTGACATACTGAAGCCGAGCATGATCCCCTCTCATCAGAGACTTGGTCGCAGGGCAGTATTCCAACATGATAATGACCCCAAACACACCTCCAAGACGACCACTGCCTTGCTAAAGAAGCTGAGGGTAAAGGTGATGAACTGGCCAAGCATGTCTCTAGACCTAAACCTTATTGAGCATCTGTGGGGCATCCTCAAATGGAAGGTGGAGGAGCACAAGGTCTCTAACATCCACCAGCTCCGTGATGCCGTCACAGAGGAGTGGAAGAGGACTCCAGTGGCAACCTGTGAACTTCATGCCCAAAAGAGTTAAGGCAGTGCTGGAAAATAATGGTGGCCACACAAAATATTGACACTTTGGGCCCAATTTTGGCATTTTCACTTAGGGGTATACTCGCTTTTGTTGCCAGTGGTTTACTAACACTACTGACACTAATGGCTGTGTGTTGAGTTATTTTGAGGGGACAGCAAATTTACACTGTTATACAAGCTGTACACTCACTACTTTACATTGTAGCAAAGTGTCATTTCTTTAGTGTCGTCACATTAAAAGATATAATAAAATATTTACAAAAATGTGAGGAGTGTACTCACTTTTGTGAGATACTGTACATCCCAAAGAGTCTGTGTATACCCATGTTGTGGTTGCTTCACCTGGAAAGTCCAAATGGAATACCATGATGAATGCCCAGGCTGAGGGATGTTCTAGTATACAGTTTGGCTAGACTAACTTTTACCAAAATTTGTCACACATGTCTAAGGTTATCCAAAGGTGCACAGATCACTCACTTGTAATAAAGGGTGAAAGGCATTTTTCATGTCTTCCTTAGGTTTGGCAATTATGAGGAAACTTCCCGTTTTCTTCCTGACTTGTTTTATATTTGAGTGTGGCACACACAAGTATGGAAAGGATTGTTTCCTTGATCATCACAGTTATCAACACCGATTTATTGCAAATGCGGGTTAAATAGTATGTAAGGGTAAAACATTTTTGGATAGGGTAAGGAAGGGATAGACCTTATGTCAAGTTATCTGTGTCTGTGTTGGGAACCTCCTTGTCCTGGAGACTATTATCACTGAGAAAATGATTGAGGAGGAATTCAAGAAAATAGAGGAAAATCTCTCCAGAGGGACACAGACAGCAAAAATAACCTGATAGTGGCTTTAACCCTTTTCTACTCAAACAAAAATGCCTATGTAACTATTCACTGTTACACATCTTTTTTTAAAATCAATCCCCCCTCAGCTTTAGGACAACAAAAACAAAATATTGTTAGGCCAAAACTCCCTTGATGAGCTGACAATGGGGATACATGATGCTTTAGATTTCAACATACGTCTTAACGTGGCTGTAAAGTCTGTTTTTTTTCTCCTATAAAAATAACAAAGATGTTATACTTACTTACTCTGTTGCATTGGATTTGCACAGAGCAGCCCTGACCCTCCACTTCTTGGGTCCCTCTTCTGTGATTCTGGCCCCTTCCCCCTGTCGAGTGCCCCCACAGCAAGCAGCTTGCTATAGGGGCACCTGAGCCGAGTCACATCTTCCTGTGTCCATTCAGACACGAAGCCCCGGCCCCGTCCCCGCCCCGCCCCCGCCCCTCTCTCCCCTAATTGGCTAGCTGACTTTTAGTGACAGCAACGGGAGCCAATGGCTGAGACACTCGTGGACATCGCTGGACAGAGAGGGACCTCAGGTAAGTGTTAGGGGGCCTGAGGGGGGCTGCTGCACACAGAAGACTTTTTATCCTAATCCATAGAATGTATTATGATAAAAAAAACCTTCTGCCTTTACAATCACTTTAAGGTGTTACTAAACCCAGGACCCTGCATTCACTATATCTGGTCTGCCACAGTACACAGAATATGGAAATGCATTTATTTTAGTAAATATAAACCGCTAAATAGCTTTTCTCATCAGCAGTATATAGCAGTCTTCTGACTTCTATCAGTGTACGGCTGAGCACTGATTAAAGCTTGTGAAAAAGAGGGGATAGGTATGGCGCTGCTCTTATTAAGAGGTGACCTACAACCTGTAAATGCTTGAGGGGTGTGTGTCACGGGTGCATTTAATGCAAAAAGTGACAAAAAAAGTGCAGAAAAAAAATATTTGTATATTCACAAAAATCCACAAAAAATCCTACTGTGTAAATTTCCTAACCGCTTATATATAATGCATATTGTTATGTTTAAATGAAAATAAAATAAATTAAACATAATCCTGTGCAAAACCTGCAATTCAAAGTGACATTTCTGTGCAAAAGAATCCAACATATATGACTGGTGTATATTGTTGCTGTGAAACTGGGTTCAGAAATATGCATATACTGTCCTTAAACCCTGGTGTATAAAAAAAGTCCAATAAAGTGACAATGTGCTCCTTCAAATTCTTTTGCGCTTCTTGGAAAACAGTGCCCCATAAGAAAAGCACTCACCACTATTCACCACACAAGGAGGTATTTCACCTTCACAGTATGAGCCACTGTGTAGCCTGTGGAGTGGGAGGAAACTGGCTGTCCTGTGTTCTCCAAGTGCCTTCTTGTCTGCGATGTAAGTGGTCTCCTTCTTGTTAACCTCTTAGATGTTGCCCACATGTGGAGAGGAAAGAGACTCCATAGTGTGATACCGTACAAATATCCTAAAATGTATTAATAATACTGATGGGTACTCACATTTAATAAAAATCATTAAAAGCGAAAACAGTGTTTAAAAACAGGAAACTGGAGCGATCTGCACTCCACGGCTCAAAACAGGAAGTGATGCAATGACGCTGTATAGTCCCGCTCTACGTGTTTCGTCAATGGGACATAATTTGGATGTCCCTTTGGACTCTCTGCTATCAGCAGATGGATTGGGGGCTGTGGAAGAAGGGGTGGTTTAGAGAATACAGGATCAAACAGCCTTTTTACACAATGCACAGGACTACACCCTTAGGTTCCACAGTGAGTATAATAAGCATGCTTTACTGCACATACAGACTGATTTCACTATTATAGGTTTAGTAACACTTTAACTTCAAAGAAAACTAATAGCAATGTACAGTTTGCTTGACCACATGACAGGACATGACATTGAGGGACAACTACAATGTTTCTAACAGAAGCCAGGGTTTAAATGCTGCAAGGAGCTGTAAAACTAAAATAAAGTAATTAGAAATATTTTTGAACAGTTAATTTGGTTCATCTGTTCTACAAATGGGCCAACAAGGGAACATGAACATGTTTAATAACCTAGAGTTCACTTTTAAAGGGCCATGTTGAGGGTCAAATGAAATTGCTGACTCCAGCCTTGAGTTTTGCAGTAGTATCACAAACGTTGTATAGGGGAATTCTTTGCATACATTCTAGGGAATTAAAGTGATACTAAAGAATCCTTTTTGATTTTTTTTAAAAAACCAAACATGTCATACTTACCTCTACTGTGCAGCTCGTTTTGCACAGAGTGGCCCCGAACATCCATTTCTGGGGTCCCTCGGCGGCTCTTGCGGCTCCTTCCCGCATTAGATAACCTCCTTGGAGAAGCGCTCTCCCGAGGGGGTTACCTTGCGGGTGCTGATAGCTCACATCCCTCTCTCTGCCGATGCAATGATTACACAACATGAGCAAAGACTGCACAAGGTTAACACTCTACTCCCTCTGCTCTGAGCTGAGTGGGGGGGGGCGAGGTCAGCTGTGAGATTGGAGCATGCAACTCAAGTTCTCCATTCTCTGTACTGTGTGATGTGTCTGTCACAGCCACAGAACAGAGAACTGATTGCTCCCAATTAACAAAAGGGCTTGTGCTCCTTTAATTAATTAGGGGCAGCATCAATTTCATGTTCTAAGTTTCTCATTAGGGCTGGAGGGTAATTGATTGGGCGAGAAGGAAAAAGTCCCTTCCAGTGGTTTGCGCCTGGTCTGTCGAAGGTGGTGGTGAGCCCTCTTGGGGCTTGGACTGCTGACTTTTGGTACGGTCTTAAAGTGGATGTAAACCCTCACATATACTCAGTGAAGTGAACAGCCTCAGATGATACACAGAGATGAAACAAATCTCCCTACATAAGTTTTACTTCCTCATTCAGCTGTAGGAGTGGGGTCTGGGCTTACTCTGTGTGACAGCTGATTGGAGGAAAGGCACACCCCCACCCCTCCACATAGACAGAAGAACGAAGATACTTTCAGAGCTGTGCTGTGACAAGACAAGCTCTCTGCTAACCTATTTATAGCACCCACCCCGACACACATTTCAGGCTGGTTTTATCTCCCATCTTGGAGAACTTGTCAGTTATCATGCTGATTACAGAGGAACAAAACCGCAGAAAGACATGGGATTCAGGGCTTTGGAGAGAGATAAGTAAACACTACAGATATATACACTTTTGGGTGGAACTCCACTTTAAGGTTGTTTCTGCATGTAGACTTAGAAAGGTAGGTGGAGAAAGGAGCGCCCAGTGTCCAATAATATGCAAGTTGAAGCATGCCTCTGCAACCAAAGCCACTCTGACTGTAACCTTCCATCTTATTTCCTATTAACACACCCGATTGTGAACCTTCCCCACCTTTTAGCATGCAGCAACAGCCCTGAAGAAGGAGGAGTCCTTGTTCACCCGAAACGTGTTGGCTCGATGTACTTGTTTCTATTTTCAATAAACGTCTTCTAACTCACCTGTGATTTGGCATATTATTGGACACCGGGCGCTCTTTTCTCCACCTACCTTTCTATGTTCTAAGTTTTGAAGAGTTGCGCAAGCATTGTGCTTGCACATCTCTTTGTGAATTCCACCATTGCCCATTTCACTTTGAAAAGAGCTTTTATTATAAGCAAATCTTTTGCTTTTTCCATTTAGGGTAAAGTAACAGGTTCTCTTGACAGAGCACCTCCCTATCCATACTCATTATATTGTGTTCTCCCACTACTCCATTCATTGAGAAAAGACTGGGACATCATAGTTTTTCCAGCAATGGGGTAACATGTAGCCTTCTCCACTTCCTCCCAGGTTGCAATGCCCAAGCCTAAGTGACAAAAGCCAGGCTCAAACACTGTCACATGAACGTAGACAAAAGAGAGAAGGTAGAAGAAAATTAAAACACCGGCCATCAAGAAGCTTACATAGGGTTAAGGCAAAGTGATCACACAGAGAAACAGAGCAGTGGGGAACTGTGGGAAAGGCATGTATTGCTGGGTTTGAGGGGAGGGGAGTGTTCTCTTTCTCCCTATAGTTCTCCTTTTAGATCAACTCTTGTCAGGGAAGAATTATGAGAAGATTTGGCAAATAAGACAACATCCAATACGACTCGCTAGTTGGCGCATGCGTATTAGCTAACAGCACGCTATGGCAAACCTACGTACGAGACGGCACATCGGCGCATGCAAAGCACATTAATTGCCTAAATCCTAAAAGCTCCTCTCACAAATTTCTGGATTGTGGTCAGCCTTCCTGCGTTCCTGAGCACTTGTGCATTTACCCTTGGATTTTCTGTTGTGACCTGACTTGCCTCTGACCTGTCTGAGCTCCTCTCCTGGCTTTGACCCCTGGCTTATTCTACCGACTCTGTTGCTGTGTCCAGGATACAGGGCTTTTTTTTACAGTTCCGGCACCTCTTGGACTGACTGTATGTACTGGCAAGGGGTGCTGGGGTGTGCTGCAGGGTATTCATGCTCACTGCTGGGGGATCTATTCTAACTAGAGGGGATCTATTCTAGCCGGAGGGTATCTATTTTTGCAGGGGGGTCTATTGTTGCTGAGGAGGTCTGTCGTTGCTGGTGAGGGACCTATTGTTGCTAGGGGTGGGTCTTATGTTGCCTGGGGGGTTAGTTGTTGCTTAAGCAGATCTACTGTTGGGGGAGGGGTCTATTGTTGATGGCTGCCAGAGAGTCTATTAATGCTGGCTGTGCGGAGATCTGTTGATGCTGCCGGGAGTCTATTGTTGCTGGGGGGGGGGGGGATTTTGTTGTGGGTGGTACATTATTTTTCGGGGGATCTATTTTTGCTGCCTGAAGGTGATCTATTTTACTGCTTTTCTTGATATCATCAGCACCGCAAAATGATACTTGGTTTTGTATTGTCTAAAAGGTGTGGTACTGGGAGGTGGGTAGGGGGTGGAACCAAGGGACGGTGCTCGGAGGTGGGTAGGGGCAGGAAAAAGGGGTGGCTTGGAAAAGGGGAGTTCCTGCACCTATTGTCTGAGAAAAAAAGCCCTGCCAGTATATGACCCTGACTTGCATTACAGACTTTGCTATTTATTCCTGGCTTGCCTTCCTGTGTATGACCTTGGCTAGTTCCTGTTTTGCTGCTCTGCTCCTGAAGGATCCACCGTGTTTGACCCTGGGCCTGGCTTTCACTACCGTCTCATGTGTGCATTAATGCCAAGTACTACTGAGGTTCTCTAAGAGACTCCTGCCCAGCTGTGTATCCTGCTGCATCCAGTATACATCAGGTGACCATCGGTCCTACTCTTCAGAACCCATCTGGCAACCTGTGCTTCTTCGGGCACTGCACCTTCTGTACCATCTTTAGGAGTGTACTGCACTTAACTGCAAGGGGAACCCTGTCTGTATTTCGGCCTCCAACCAGGTACGTGAAAACTCTAACCCAAAACGTTTCTGTGATTTGGGTGGAGTGGGACAGTGTCACCTTCCCTTTGCTACATAGACATAGTCCCTAAGGGCAGTGACAATAATAGTTTGATAGGAAAGTTGAGTCTTGGATCACACCCCGTTCATTACGCACAAAATGTGGAAATCCCTTTTGTGAGGAGTTGCTCTTTAAAACAATTAAATAAATATATAAAACCACATTCACTCCATAAATGTTTGATTAAAAAGAAAAAGAACATTTAAATATCTCTATTTGTATGGGAAAAGATGTTTCAACCAGGCAGGATTTATCTTTCAGGAAGTATACATTATTCAAAAAGAGAAAGACAAATGACTCTGTGAAAAGGGAAAAAAAGCAGAAGGTTATGTCAGGTTTATTATGCTGACAATATTTCATATTAAGTGCTCCTGAATAGCAATCCAGTGTTACAAAGACGGAATGGCAATACACAAATTTTCCACTTCTTTAAAACTGATTTTAGTTCTCATCTCTTCACCTGATACCTCAAATTGTGGGTCCTTTACAATGCAAAGTGAGCCTGCTATTCTGTAGAGCTGGATTAATAACAATTCAAGGTCATGCAGATCTTTTCCTAGACCTTCCTAACTTTACTAACCTAGAGGACCGCCAAGCAATGGCCAGTTAACCACTGTAAAAGGCTTCTTTACTGAAGAACGTCGATAACTCTTGGAGCTTGTAAAGGGCTGGAAATCCAATACTTTTTTCTCCCAAAGTGGCCACATCAGAGGAAAGTTTCCTTTGTACATAAAATAGCTGCTTATGTCTAGAATTAAAAGTAAAAATGACACTGAGCTCTTGAAAAAGATAATCTTTCCCCAAGGTTTTGGAAGGATATCTTCATAGAATCATTAGATCTTTGTTCTCATGTTAGGAAAAAACAGAACCTAAATATGTATAGGCCACAGTTATCATGTTCAATTATGTAGAGGTTAGGAGCTCCATTGACCTGACTGTGTACTATGGTGGAGAAACAAGAACATGGGGCAAAGAGGCAGCACTCACGGCTCTAAATAGACCCCACTGGTGATGTTACCCATCCACCTCTGTACAATTGCTATACTTTTTTCTTAACATAAATGCTTGTGGAGTTATCAATGAAATTCAATAAAGCGACCTTAATAAACTAAATTTCATAGGGTGTTGATGGGCTCATAATGTACAAGCATGCATATACTCCAGAATTAATAGGTCCAGGCTTCAGTATTGGATCCACCAATGTCATCTCCTCTTCTCTTCTTCCAGGTCTTGTAATGCTTCTCTTCAATCGTTAGATAGTCACTGATGATATAATTGCACATTCGCATAGGGGGTGGATTGTCTGCATAACACAGTTGTATTCTCTCTAAAAAGACAGGCATGCTCAACATGCTGACAATGAACCGGAATGGCCACTGAATGGCCAATGCTCTGTACGTTGCGAGGAGCATCGGGGCAAAGATTTTTTTGGAAGAGGCCGGTCTGTGGCAAATATTTGTGAACTATTTCAAAGATAGCAAGGCATCAGGATTCAGATAATGTCTTCTCTTTGTGTCAAAACAATGTTATCTCTTAACCAGTATCTCGATCCCAGGAAGTAGATGTTGCTGACCGTGCATAGACTCTGAATAAACATGGCACAGTAGAGAAAAACTGATGAATGCATTGAAAGGGGGAATAGTGTAGTCTCTCTGTAAGGCAATATATCAGTAAGTGTTAAACTTACAAATGACTTATGCCCTGTATACATGATCAGACATTCCGACAACAAAATCCATCGGATTTTATCCAACGGATGTTGGCTCAAACTCGTGTTGCATACACAAGGTCACACAAAGTTGGTCGGAAATTCCGAACGTCAAGAACGCGGTGACGTGCAACACGTAGGACGAGCCGAGAAAAATGAAGTTCAATAGCCAGTGCTGCTCTTCTGCTTGATTCTGAGCATGCGTGGCACTTTGTGCGTTGGAATTGTCTACACACAATCGGATGTTGGCTCAAAATTGTCTTGCGTACACACGGTCACACAAAGTTGTCAGAAAATCCAATCGTTCTGAACGCGGTGATGTAAAACACGTACGTCGGGACTATAAATGGGGCAGTAGCCAATAGCTTTTGTCTCTTAATTTATTCTGAGCATGCGTGGGACTTTGTGCGTCTGATTTGTGTACACACGATCGGAATTTCCGACAACGGATTTTGTTGTCGGAAAATTTTAGATCCAGCTCTCAAACTTTGTGTGTAGGAAATTCCAATGGAAAATGTCCGATGGAGCCTACACACGGTCGGAATTTCCGACAACAAGCTCCGATCGCACATTTTCCGCCGGATACACATTAGTGTGTATACATTTAACATGAAGAAATCTCCTGATGCTAGGTCCACTTTAAATAAATAGTATACTTTAGTAAAATGCTCAAGCAGTTAGGTTGGAAAACCCCCAAAACCTAGCAACCACCAACTCACCAGGGAATCAAAGTTCTACCTCCTCCTAACAATGGCAGTTTAATACTGTAGGAAGGGGTAAACCCATATACAGGTTCTGTTTAAGAGAATCTCAGGAATCAACATCAGAATCACTTAGCAACTCTATTTACAACACTCATTGACCATTCACAGATTCTTAGTATTCCAAACAACCTTTTATCTGACCTGCAGAGCCTTTAGTCCACACAGCTCTCCTGTACACATTTCTGCATTGCAGTGTCAGAAAGAACTGTGAATTTTTCCTGGAGGATCTAGGATACAGGTTCTCATTACTCATTAATCCCTTTTCCAACTCATGATGACCAGCCTGAGGTGTACTCTGCTCTGTAGGACATCTCTTTTATATAAGGCAAGACAAGCCTTTCACATTCTGCTGTTTATTTGTCTTCTCTCTCAGGCTCCTACAGGTACATGCTGGTTTGGGTTGCCAGACAAGCCAAGGCATGCAATAAACTTGTCTTTACTGTTGTGAGCATTTATTATATTTCTGTTATGGGTAAGCAATGGTGTGAATAGTCTAGGACATATCTGCAGAAGCCTCCCAAACCTTCCTATCATGGCCAAATTTCGAACCATTCAGACACTTCCAGGTAGTACCAGAAGTTGTCTTTAAGCTCACCCACACAAATTAGGATTGGCCTATTCCTATAATGATCATCCCCATTGGGTAGTAGAAATGAACAGAAGGTAAGAAGGGGCATGTATGCTTTAGTACTTTTAGGAAGTGCAGAAGCTTTGCCTGTTGGAACAGCCTGAGATTTAGTCATGAAAGGGAGGTTTGGGGGGCTACTGAAGGTGTTTGTAGTCCCACCTCCAGAGACAATAACAGAAGTTGCATTTAGCAACCTTAAGCCCTAACTATGAACTAATACTGACCCCTAGTTTGCTGGATACTCATCTCACCCAGCACCAGGCCAGGAGCCCAAACGTGGAACAGCACACTGAAATTATGCAGCACCCATATTTCCATAATTGCATTAGTATGCTGGGGGACAGTAAACGCCTGGTGCCCAACCTCTGGCACTCACTGTGTGGCTCTATTGGCCCCTGCCTACAGTAGTCTATGTTCTTTTTACCTAGGTTCTTACTCAAGCCAGTAAAGGAAACATATACTTTTGATTGGATTCCAGTAATGTTTTATATTCCTTTTTTATATTTTTATATTTTTTCCTTTGATCTTATACTAAAACTTGATGACAGAAATATCATATTTGTGGTAGAAGTAATTTTTAAGGGGTGCAGTAGGGAGTACAATTGTGGTTGCATTGATTTGAAAATGGGTTTAAAGAACTGTGATCTCTAGCAGTCTCATGTAATGTGACCTGTTATATTGCTTTATGCACTGCTCAAAGTAGAGGTGAAAGTATATCCCTGTGTCCCAGGACATGGGGTGCAGGTTATCCTTATACCACTCCAGAGGCCAGAGGGCTAGTAAGTGTAAAGAATAAAGGATCACCATTACTCCTGACCAGCTCAGGTGAACAAATGATAAGATGTGGCTTCAGTCTACATATCTCTGCCACACCACACACCCTGATGCATTTCGCCCTGCCCACCAGGGCTTAGTCATAGGGCCCAGTGAGCAAGGAAAAATACATCAGGGTGTGTGGTGTGGTGGAGACATGTAGGCTGAGGCCTACATGTCATTTTTTAACCTGGGCTGGTCGGGAGTTGTGGTGATCATTTGTACTTTACACTAACAATTCTCATGTAATGTGTCTACAGTTCATGACCATCTTCTTAAGCATATCCCCAGTCTCCAACAATGTTTCACGGGTCTATGCTTATTCATTAGTAACAAACGTGTAAAGTGTGTTTACTGATCATCCGTGGACTGTCTGTATGTCACGTTGCTATTATGCATTTTTAATGATAACTCAATAAATAAGCTGTTTTTATCCCTGGAAGTGCCGCTACCTTTCTTCCTTTCTGCACATTGGGTTGGCCACAGACCAAACAGGCACCCAGGTTTCCACAGCAGGTCAGGATCTCTCAGGCTGCCTCGGAGTGGTGTGCAACCTGTGTACTGTTTCAACTTCTATGGCATGTTTGCAGCCTCTGACCATCTCCTGTGGCATTTCTGCAAATCTCTGACCTTCACCTCTACGATTAAGCCCAGTGTGGGTGAAACATGTCTAAGGGGCGTGACTGATGGGTGGGGATTTGAGCTGAAGCTCGTCTTTCATTTATTTCACATCAGAGTTGAATACGGTGTGTGGCAATACTTGTATGGTATATTGTACCCTGGAGAGAGATGTGCTCTGTCTCTGTCAGTACCTAAATTCAGAGTATAAACCTGGGAGACTGATACCGCGGGCTTGAAGCAGCTCTGATCTGTTATAGTATCTATTGTTACATACCTTTAGTCTCTGACCATCTCCTGTGGCATGTATACAATCTGACCATCTCTTGTAACATGCCTTTAGTCTCTGACCATCTCCTGTGACATGTCTATAATCTCTGACCATCTCTTGTAACATGCCTTTAGTCTCTGACCATCTCCTGTGACATGTCTATATTCTCTGAACAACTCTTGTAACATGCCTTTAGTCTCTGACCATCTCCAGTGACATGTCTATAATCTCTGACCATCTCTTGTAACATGCCTTTAGTCTTTGACTATCTCTTGTGGCATGTCTACAATCTCTGACCATCTCTTCTAACATGCCTTTAGTCTCTGACCATCTCCTGTGACATGTCTATAATCTCTGACCATCTCTTGTAACATGCCTTTAGTCTCTGACCATCTCCTGTGACATGTCTACAATTTCTGACCATCTCTTCTAACATGCCTTTAGTCTCTGACCATCTCCTGCTGCATGTCTACAATCTCTGACCATCTCTTGTAACATGCCTTTAGTTTCTGACCATCTCCTGTGGCATGCCTGTAGTCTAAAAACATCCTCTGTTGCCTGTCTACAGTCTCTAATAGCTTTCTATTGCATTGCATTCACTGAATGTTATGTGTGGCCCTTGGGTGATGTCAAGGGCCACACTTGAGTATCAAGAAACTTGGCCACCACTGCTGTGAACTCTTGTCCTGTAGCATACAATGTGTGTAGTGTGTCTCCTTTAATTTCCTAAAAATAAACCTCAAAAACATTAACCAAAAAAAACTAAAAAAAAAAAACTAAACCTCCTAAATATTGATTATTTCCATTCTTATCTATGATGCTAGCATGCTATGAATTCTCTCTTTTAATAATTCTAAAACACAGCAAACGTATTAAACCCTCAACATTATTTTCTTAAATTATTTCCATAAACAAAGGGGAAAAAAATGCTTTTCTCAGCAGGCAATTAAACAAGTGTATCTCATCTTGTCACGTCTTTGGTTCATCCACAGTAAACACGGCTAACTACCAAGTCATAAAACATATCAGCTGGGTTCATTACTTTTAAACATCTTTCCAAATGTGCAGTAAAATAAAGGCAGCTGCCATTTTAAAATCTTATTATTATCAAGGGCCAGCTCCTTCAGCAGCACCTGCTTTGCAGCAATCTGCTAGGGAAGAGACGGGATCATTATTTTATGCATGTATTTTCTTTTAAATTTTTTACACCGACGCGGTTTAAGGTCTTCTTTGCTTTTGTTCCTGAGATCTCCCCTTGGTCTCTGGTAGTAGGTGAGTCCTCTCGACCCGTCCGTTGGTATTGAGCAAGGGTCGCGGGTTCACCTATGATGTCTGCTTGACAGCTTCGCCACACACATCAGGCCCTGCCAAATGCTCCGCCATTAATTTATGATTTAAAGTAATTAACTTTTGCTGATTAAAGTAATTATTTCGAGTGCATTGCACTCAAGCCCAAATGATGCACGCAGCCCCCTCTCCAGTTTGAGATAGCAGCATGCCAAGTGCTTAAAAGCTGCACCAGGGAGCATGTCATGGCTTCTGCCAGTCTAATAGATATGCCATGTTTATGGCTGAGTTGTACTAACTGCTCATTTTAATGCTGAACGCTGGCAGAACATTGACACAGTGTGAAACCTTCATACGGTAAACAAGACAAGCTTCAAATCGGTGACACCAATGACAGGGCAGAATGCTTTAAATGAATCTTGCCTGCAGCCTTCCAGAGGTGGTATGTTTTGACTGCAATATATTCTGTACCTAGTTTGACGAGTACAAAATACACAACTTCATTCAGGTTCCTGACTTGTAGATGGTCTTCTGAATTTTTTTTTTTTCGTTTCACATATATGAATCAGAATAAGGATACAAAGCACAAAGGGAAAGCGACTGTCCACAGGAATGACACAGATGTCCTAAAGGGGATTTCCAACATATACCATCATTTCAAATGATAGAAAAGTGCAAGGACTTCCACATTTGTGATCTACATGTAGGAAAAAACAGAAAAATATATTATGCCCCGGATCCATTTGTTATTAATATTGACAACTTTTGAATCCCAACTGTCACTGCCCCACTTAAAGTGATTGTAAAGTCTAATTATTTATTTTTTATAACAACTTTAATACTGGGCACTTTCACCCCCTTCCTGCCCAGGCCAATTTTCAGCTTTCAGCGCTGTCACACTTTAAATGACAATGCAACCTTGTACCCAAATTACATTTTTATCATTTTTCGAGACAGATAAAGATTTCTTTTGGTGATATTTAATCACCACTGGGTTTTTTGCACTGATAATAAGGACCCTGATTATCTTTACAGGTCTCCCCTGTGAGTAAAGCCGATAACCGGCATTTTCCTTGTTTACATGTGATCAGCTGTGATTGGACACAGCTGATCATATAGGTAAAGAGCCCTGTCATCGGCTTTTTTTCCCCGAGATTGGGGATACGCCATGTCCCAGGGACACAGTGCACCGCCAATCGCCCCCCCCCACGTAAGTTGAGCGAGAGTGGGATGACGCCATACGATGTCGTCCCACAATGAAAGAGCCACCTTGCACCCGTCATTTTACTATATGGCAGGCGGGAGGTGGTTGCATAGCAAACATGATATACTTACCTTGCACAGAGCGGCCCTGATCCTCCTCTTCTGGGGTCCCTCCACTGGCACTCCTGGCTCCTCTTCTTCTTGGTGTGGCACCATAGGAAGCCACTTCCTGTGGTGGCACACGTGTGAGCTTGGCCCCACCCCTGATTCCTCGTCATATGATTTAACTGACAGCAGTGAGAGCCAATGGCCCCTGCTAACTCAGCAAAGTCTGTGACAGTCTGGAGAGCCCCTTCAGATGGGTACAGTGCTGGATCAAGTGAGGTATAAGGAGTAAGTGTAAGTGGGGGTGGGGGGGCGATACAGGTACTGGAACATTTTTTACCTAAACCGCTTCCCGCCCACCTAACGTCTTACGACGTTCTTGGGTTTGAGCGGTGATATCTGAATAATGCCTGCAGCTACAGGCATCATTCAGATATCTTCTTTTTCAGAAGAAACCAACCGTGCCAGATGCTGACCATAGAGATTACCAGTGGGCCAGATGGAGTGTCAATAATCGTTCGGAGGCCGGCACGATGTTATGACGTCATGCCCGGCCTCTGCATTTAAAAAAATGCTGCCGCCTAGCTGGGAAGCTGAGATCTTTTTTTATTTTTTATTTCAGGCTTCCCAGCCTAGAGGTGAGATCTGGGGACTTATTGACCCCATATCTCACTGTAAAGAGGACCTGTCACGCATTATACCTATTACTAAGGAATGTTTACATTGCATGTAATAGGAATAAAAGTGATAAAAAAAAAAAAGAAAAATTAACAATGAAAAAAAACCTGAAAGTGCCCCTGTCCCTGCATGCTCGCTCGCAGAAGCGAACGCATACTTAAGTCGCGCCCACATATGTAAACGGCGTTCAAGCCACACATGTGAGGTATCGCCATGAACGTTAGAGCAGGAGCAATAATTCGAGCCTAAGACCTCCTCTGTAACTCAAAACATGTAACCTATAACAATTTATAAAGGAACCCACAAGGGTGATTTTTAAATACCGAAGTTTGGCGCCATTCCATGAGCGTGTGCAATTTTGAAGTGTGACATGTTCGGTATTTATTTACTCGGCGTAACATCATCTTTCGCATCATGCAAAAAAAGTGGGCTAACTTTACTGGTTTTTTTTTAATGCATGAAATTGTTTCTTTTCCAAAAAAAACGCATTTGAAAAATTGCTGCACAAATACCGTGCGAGATAAAAAGTTGCAACAACCACCATTTTATTCTCTAGGGTCTCTGCTAAAAAATCTCTCTGCTCATTGGCTCACTGGCTGTGATTGACAACAGTGGAAGCCAATGGCGCCCACTGTGTGTCTCAGCCAATCAGGAGGGAGAGTCCCGGACAGCCAAGTCCCTCGTACAACATCGCTGGATTGAGATAGGGCTTAAATAAGTGTTAGGGGGGTTGGGGGGGGGGGGCTGCTGCACACAGAAGGTTTTTTAATCTTTTAATCTTAATGCATGGCATGCAATAAGATAAAAAATCTTCTGCCTTTAAGGTAAAAAAACGTTTAGGCTTTAGAACAACTTTAACATTCTCAGCCACAGTATAATTACAGGTTGTAAATTCACTCGTTCCTTACAAGACTTTGAGAAATCACAGACCTGTTAAATGTAAGAACAATGAAAGAATATTATCTGTTTTGCCCCATGTTTAAAATAATTATTCATGCCATTATGTTGACTTTATAGGGTTTCATTGATATAAATTAATGTTTATTCTTTGTGTATAGAGAGAGATCATAATTTAACCAGCCAGGAGAAAGATATGGAACAACTAGAAGTCTAATATTCCCTTTTATCCTAGGAGAAAGGTAAATTATTCCTTTGTTCCATTTGAAAAGAGGTTCATTATGTTAAATTTGTAGATAAGCAATACAGTATATGAAATGTATTTAGAAATCAAGCAAATAGGACTATATTGGAGGTTGGAGGTTGGAGGAGGAGCGGAAGGAGGAGAGAGCACCCCTATGTGCAAATGTATGCTCCCCCAGAGCCCTTAGCGCCCTCCCTAGTCCTCTGTGGGGAAGAGTATCTCTGAACAATTACATTTAAATTCTCAAAACATTGTGCTGTATTATGAATATTATGATAGGATTATTAAATCTCATCATCTGACCAATACCATCCCTACAGTGAAGCATCATGCTGTGGGGATATTGTTCAGCGGCAGGAACTGGGAGACTAGTCAGAATCAAGGGAAAGAAGAATGCAGCAATGTACAGAGACATCCTTGATGAAAACCTGCTCCAGAGCGCTCTGGACCTCAGACTGGGCCAAAGGTTCCTCTTCCAACAGGACAACGACCCTAAGCAAACAGCCAAGATAACAAAGGAGTGGCTATGGGACAACTCTGTGAATGTCCTTGAGTGGTCCAGCCAGAGCCCAGACTTGAACCTGATTGAACATCTCTGGAGAGATCTGAAAACGGTTGTGCACTGACACTCCCCATCCAACTAGATGGAGTTTGAGAGGTCCTGCAAAGAAGAATGTGAGAAACTGCCCAACAATAGGTGTGCCCAGCTTGTAGAATCATACTCAAAAGACTTGAGGTCTCTAACTGGTGCCAAAGGTGCTTCAACAAAGTATTGAGAAAAGGCTGTGAATACTTATGTACATGGGATTTTTTTCATTTTTTATTTTTAATAAACTTGCAAAAATTTCAAACAAACTTCTTTCACGTTGTCATTATGGGGTATTGTTTGTAGAATTTTGAGGAAAATAATGAATTTAATCCGTTTTAGAATAAGGCTGTAACATAACAAAATAGATTTGTCAGGGTTCCATGATTTCAACTTTAAAGGATCAGTTTACCCAAGATTGATATTTTTGGTTAGGTGAGATCTCCATGCTAAAATTACTAACTCTACTCATACCTTTTGTGTGTTCCAGACCCCCAGATTTATTTCTCTGTAAAAAAATCCAACAGAGAGAGTGGGGCCACAGCCACAGCAAATGTGTAAAACTCACTCATAGAGTATTTGAGAGATATTAGAAATAGTCAGATGGTTTCCAGCATCTCCTAGAAACAGAAATATGTTTTTGGGGTGTAATAACTTATTAAAAAATGAATGCATTTTCAAAAGAAAATGAAATTCCCCCACACCAGACTCTGCATTAATATAGTCCACTGCCCTCCAAAAAAAAGCGTATTCATTGCCTAGATGTCTGGGACAGGCACAACATGAATCATCTTGGGTCCTCCTTTACCTAGTTTTTGTTAGTGGCAGTAACTGGGTGAGAATGGGTCTAGCCAGGGCCAGATTTCACCAGGCACAGAAGACATGTGACTAGCATGAGACTAGTAAAGTGGAAATCTTACTAGATTTGATTCTCCAAGGATTCATTGAATCTTGTTAAAATGTTTTCAAACCCAAATTTAGAGGCAAATAAATTTGAAAAGGCATAGGAAATGGGGACTGCCACCGATTAAAAAAATATTTAAAAATCATACTGTATATTATGGAGATGATTTTTCATGTGGCTTTGAGGGTAGCTTTGGAAATACACAAATAAGATGTTTGGGGATGCCTTAAAGCTGTATGTAGTGTTATGGAACGGTATCATTTTCATGGACAGCGAATAGTGCATATTTGGAATTATTTAATAAATTAATGAAATATATCAATACTTTTTTTCCTTTTTCAATTAGACTAGTTTATATAACTAGAATCATTGTTACTTAATTATGCAGAGCCTTAAATTCACTATGTGGAAACTCCTGAAAGCAGATCTTCTTTTCTGCCACAAAATGGTAAAAGCGAATATGTTCTATTATTAAACTCTAAACTTGGAATATCAAAAGCTGGGAGATGTAGTCTAAGTCATAAGTGGTGGCATTACAATTTCTGTTACAAAAGAACTACTAACCCCAATGTACCTGGAGCCAGGAGGAGCCGGAGAAGGAGGGTATCATTTAAAAAGCCCAGAAGAGAATGGGAGCAGTTGGGGGATAGCCACCGACTAGAAAGGAGTTGTTACCAAGAGTAAGGAAAGCAATTAGTGGTTTTACTGCTGAGAGTGATGTAGTGGCTGCACTATCCAGGGAGCCGCTAGTGCTCATTGCAGGTCACTGGACTGAGCCTGTCAGGGTTTCTGCGCTACCCCGCTGTTCCGCTGATCTATCCATCCACCACTGGCTAATCTGCCTGTGTAGCACCGCATAGAGGTCCAGTCCGCTTACTGTTTGGGTCTGTTCCAGGGACGCGGAATGTCGACTACTGCAACTTCCTGAACCACTGATCGCTAGACTGCTCAAAGATGCCAGTAAGCACCATTGGCACACAAAGAGGGGCTGCTCCATCTACACAGGCTCGGCTGCTGAGGAACCACAGGGGGAGAATGGTGATGGGGTCTTTGATCCACAGTTGATCCTGATTGCTGACATAGAATATATCACCTTTTAATAAATTTCTGCTTCATCTGCATTCTTCAAATATACACTCAATTACCCCAAAGTATCACTTGTTCTGCTTGTCCAGGCCTAAAACACCAAGCTGACTTGCAATCTAGCCTTTCCTGGTGTTTTAAGGACTTTTAATGGGTTATCCCACTGGTGCAGGATTACAAACATTTATATACATAAAATAATGCTTTCACTACACGTGTCAACATCTTCAAGGGCCCCAAAATAGCCGCCAGAAGAACAACTTTGAGAACTGTATATGGTTTACTTGTTGTTGAGGATGTTCAGCTTATTAATCCATATTCTAACCATATATTTACTATAGAGTCTGGAGTCTACTTTCAGGGTAACCCTAAGGTATTGAGAAAGCATTACTCTGCATCTGCTAATGTGATATACCTGGTGGTATCAGTGTAGCTGAGGCCTTGAAAAGGGCTGGGGTAAGAGCAGAGGACCAGATTTAACCAGTGGCTCCTAGGGAGGTGATGCTACACTTATGTACAGCAACAGCACTACAATCCCATTCAGTTTATTTTGAACAAAAGGCTTTTTAGGCAGCTTTAGCAGTAACACCTGTTTTTTCATCAAACAGCAAAAATCTATGGAAAGAACTAAAACTAACTCAGAGTTCATAGAAGAGGCCCGCGGTACCTTTAACATTTAAAGACTGTTTGTGTGGAAGAATGGGCCAAAATCACACCTGAGCAATGCATGCGACTAGTTTCTCCATACAGGGAGAAAGCTGTCCATAAAGGGAGAAAGCTTGAAGCTGTCATTACCAACTAAGGATTTTGTACGAAGTATTAAAGGATAAGTTCACCTTTACAGAAAAAATCTGTAAGGTGAACTTACACAGGACCCCCCCCACACACACACACAGTCCCACTGACCTGCATAGCGGCGATCTCCCATTCTGAGCCCCGGTATAGCTGCCTCATGGCTCCAGGGCTTAGAAATCTCTGGAGCTTAATCTCCTAAACGTACCCCGTCAGAAAGTACATTTAGGAGAATTATGATTGGTCAGCGCTGTCACATGGGCGGCGCCGACTAATCAGAACCCGTGTAGCCCGTCCTCTCAGTGGGGAAGAAAAGAGAAAGCTGAGGGGGTTTCTAAGTGCCGGAGCTGTAAGGAGGCTATACCGGGGCTCAGGATGGGAGATTGCCGCCATGCAGGTCAGCAGGACTGGGGGGGGGGGGGGTCCTGTGTAAGTTCACCTTACAGATTTTTCTGTAAAGGTGAACTTATACTTTAAATTATTTTTAGTTAGTGCGTTTAATATTTTTTCCCTGTGTCATTCCATTTGACTACACATAACTTCATTTCTGAACATATTTGTTTTAATTTCTATGTATGTGTGGATTGCTTGGGTTGTTACCGACGTGTGGTGAAAATTTCACGTCAATAGCACCTTTAGAAATATATTTACCTAGAAAAATTTTGCTGTATTCAATACTTATTTTACCTGCTGTAGATTTGCCAGGACTATGAATCTCCAACCTGCAGGATTCGCCTTGAACCTGAATCTCATTCCTACTACAGATGCAATTGTCATACTGTAATGCCGCGTACACACGGTCGGACTTTTCATCTACAAAAGTCCGACAGCCTGTCCGACAGACTTTCGGCGGACTTGCGGCGGACTTGCAGCGGACTTGTTGCAGACTTTCTAACGAACGGACTTGCCTACACACGACCACACAAAAGTCCGACGGATTCGTACGTGATGACGTACACCGGACTAAAATAAGGAAGTTGATAGCCAGTAGCCAATAGCTGCCCTAGCGTGGGTTTTTGTCCGTAGGACTAGCATACAGACGAGCGGACTTCGGGGTCCGTCGTAGTTACGACGTAAAGATTTGAAGCATGTTTCAAATCTAAAGTACGTCGGATTTGAGGCTAAAAAAGTACGTTGAAAGTCCGGAGAAGCCCACACACGATCGGATTACCAGCCAGCTTTAGTCCGTCAGCGTCCGTTGGACTTTTGTAGCTGAAAAGTCCGACCGTGTGTACGCGGCATAAGAGTGTCTGCTTTCCAAAATAGATAGACTGGTCATGGCAAATGTATCTTGCAATCCCCAGTGGGTGTGCAAGAGACCCAGCCACTCAGGAGCGCAGGATACAGTTGATCCCCAACTCAACCACAGCATGACTGCTCCAGTTTCTGATCTTACTCTGCAGACTATGAGTTACCTCTATAGAGTGTGACTCAGAGGCATTGGGTTGGGAGCTGAAGCCCCATGAGTGGAAGTAAGGGAGCAAGATGATGCACCTTCTTTAGAGTCAACCTATATTGAACAGCAGAGAGGAGAAAGAGTTGGCTTCTTCTGTCAGTTGTCCCACCTACCACCATCTTTGATTGCAGCCCAAGCTACTAAGCAGTGCACAGACAGGTTAGTTGTTGTGGTCCAGATTGATGGTGCTTGAATATTAATGGAGACTTACTAGGGGTGAACATCAAAGGGGGGGGGGGGGGTTCTGCTGTATCTTGAAAACTACAAAGGTGGAGGTACTGGGTGGGGGGATGAGGTTTGCTGTCCAATGCAAAATGGACCTATCTTAAGTTCTGGCATGTGCCACCTTGGGGCAGTTCAGCTAGCAAATACAGAAATTTAATGCAGCCAAATTTTTGGTTACAAAAGACATTGTTGATGTAAAGACAAGAGGGGATAATAAAAGTGCATTTATTCCTTAAATAAGCCCAATCATGTCAAAATTTTACTTTACAGAGCATTTTCTGAGTTGTTAACATCTTAATGTGAAAACCATGTAAGAGTGGTTTTAAAAAATGACTACAAATTTGTCATTGTCAAGATTTGGATGATATATTTCTCCAATTAGCAAACTAACCTTTGTATATTAGACATTAATATGGCTACAACATTGTAACAAATCAGTTTTGGGTTGTGATGTTGAATTCCGGTGCAGCAACTAGTGAGGGGATGTTAATTTAATCGCCCTGTTAATCAGAGGCAGATCAAGTCAGTATAGAGTGTGAACTCATTAATATAGAACGTGATACACTGAAAGGAAATTGAACCCAAAGGAGTTTACATGAAAACACTGCAAACATTTTACTATTTCCACTGGGCTATTCAGATATGCAAATAGGAAAGTTTAATAAAAACTCTCTGTAGACCGTGATATAGTAAGTTCCAGTACATGATTATGTCACATGGGGGTCTCATGTTGAGTGACATGAAGGCTGTTTAATTAACTGCAGCACTTACAGTAGGGTGAGAGTACGATCTTTCTATATGTTCATTTAGAGGAAAAAATACATACCGGTAGTTCCAGCAAATATTAATTCACGCAACATTTACTAGTAAGGAATTTTTAACATGTTCGTCACATTTTATACAACTGCGTTTTCTTTTTACTGCTATATTTTATATATAAAATGTTGAAAAGAAGAGGGCACATAATTGCTATCAGCATATCAATCAGTAAATAATTAACAGAAGGAGAGAGCAGGAGAGAGCACCATCGTTATAGAAATACAGATGACTGCAAAAATGTGATCCATCAAATTTTTCTTTTTTACATTTTTGCTTGAAGATTTACCATATATATTCTAGGTATGCATACATTCAATGCTGATTGGCTTACTGCTTCTGCGTTTACCACTTTATTTCTAAAACCATACTTACTAATCTATCTCATAAACGTTCCTCATGCTAGTTGAAGGTCTTAACACAAGATAGAAAGGTTTGTTTGCTGCAAGTTCCAAAGGTTTACCTGTCATGGATCAGTTGGGTTACTTGTAGCAAGCCTTATTTGTAGGTAGTTCCATGTCTGAAGGATATGCTGCTGTGCGGGTTCCTCCAAAGCTAAAGGACCTGTACAGTACAGTTATGACAAGGTACCCAATATTTAAAGTACAACTAAAGGCAAAACTTTTTTTTTTTTAGTTTTGGACAGAGTGGAATTGATTAGAACCGCTGTCAGTTTTTATTGCTGTCTGTGCCCCTGTTAGGGAGATCCCCCTTCTCTATTTGTCCTGTTTACCATTATCATTAAAAGTGAAAGTAAGGAAAATCCCAAATTTTGGGTTGTCCCCAGAAAAGTAGTAGAGAGGAAATCTTCCAATGGGGACACTAGTTAAAGCAAGCTGGGGGTCCCCAAGGAATTCCCTTAATTTGCTCTAACTTCCTGTTTGGCTATGGGGCAGGAAGTAGAGGGGAAATCTCTGCAATGGAACTTAGATGGTGAAAATAAATCTGACAGGGGTTCTATCCAAAAGGAAAAAAAAAATGCCTATAGTTCAATTTTAACAATTTAACATGCTTTGTGATAATGCTCATCATTGTGACGGAGTTGCAATTACCTGGATGAGGATGTTGGCCTCAATTACTGTAGGTGTCCCACCATCTTTTTATGTACTAAGAAACACCCATTGGCCCAAACTCTAGTGAGCAAGATTGGATGGTAATGCTGTTCTCACATTCAGCATGGGAATTGCTTGGGGGTCATTTAGAAGCTTTTGGAAGACGTCTGAAAGGATTGGTTTTCCCAGTGGTGAATTTTCAATCTTGGCTTATATTATATTGCCAAAAAACAAACTGAATTTGGGGGAAATCCTTATTCAGGCAAACCAATACACTCATCACCAGTCATAAAAAAGGCAGCTTTCATTTGAAATCAGGTCACAGGCCAAAGTTATGGCTTGATATACAGTTCTTCTACACAGAACCTTCTTCCTGGCAAAAGGAATTACTGAAAATGTATTTTTAATGTGCTACTAAAACAGAGGTCTCAGTTGGGAATTAGAGCTTTATTTTAAGCAAAAGTTGGAAACAGATTTTAAATGTCACTTTCCTTTGCTGGCCAACATGGCTGAGTGCTGGTGTTTTTATTTTTCTATGCCTAAAGTGCATTTTCCCACCTAATTTTATATCTATAGAATGATTCTCTGCTTGTGTTTATTACACATATGGGAAGTTTTTAGCTCTCCGTAAACGTAGAATTGTCTCATGTTTCCCTTAAAGGAAGTACATTGTAACCTTTAGGTTATTTAGAACAATTTTGCAAGAAACACATCAGAAAAAAATGTATGGGCAGCCAGCTAGTTACATTTCGCATACTAAGCATCAGTGTATTTTAACCACTTCGCCCCTGGAAGATTTGGCTGCTCAATGACCAGAGCACTTTTTACAATTTGGCACTGCGCTGCTTTAACTGGTAATTGCACCGTCATGCAATGTTGTACCCAAACAAATTTTTTTCCCCACAAATAGAGCTTTCTTTTTTTTTTAAATTCCTTTATTTTCAATAGTGCATGTTACAGTTTGATGTAGAGCTTTCTTTTAATGGTATTTGATTGCCTCTGCGATTTTTTTTTTTTCGATATAAACATAAAAAAGACCGAAAATTTTGAAAAAAAAAAGATATATTCTACTTTTTGTTATAAAAAAAAAAATCCAATAAACTCAATTTCATTCATACACTTAGGGCAAAATGTATTCAGTCACGTACCTTTGGTTAAAAAAATGTCAATAAGCGTATATTTGTTGGTTTGCGCAAAATTTATAGCGTCTGCAAACTAGGGTACATTTTTTGGAATTTACGCAGCTTTTAGTTGATGACTGCCTATCTCATTTCTTGAGGTGCTAAAATGGCAGGGCAGTACAACCCCCCCCCCCCCAAATGACCCCATTTTGGAAAGTAGACACCCCAAGGAAATTGCTGAGAGGCATGTTGAGCCCATTGAATATTTTATTTTTTTTGTCACAAGTGATTGAAAAATGACAAAAAAAATAAATAAATTACACAAAGTTGTCACTAAATAATATATTGCTCACACATGCCATAGTTATATGTGGAATTACACCCCAAAATACATTCTGCTGCTTCTCCTGAGTATGGGGATACCACATGTGTGAGACTTTTTGGGAGCCTAGCTGCGTTCAGGACCCCGAAACCCAAGCACCGCCTTCAGGCTTTCTAAGGGCGTAAATTTTTGATTTCGCTCCTCACTACCTATCACAGTTTCGAAGGCCATAAAATGCCCAGATGGCACAAACCCCCCCAAATGACCCCATTTTGGAAAGTAGACACCCTAAGCTATTTGCTGAAAGGCATGTTGAGTCCATGGAACATTTTATATTTTGCCACAAGTTGTGGGAAAATTACAAACTTTTTTTTTTGCACAAAGTTGTCACTAAATGATATATTGCTCAAACATGGCATGGTTATATGTGGAATTACTCCCCAAAATACATTCTGCTGCTTCTCCTGAGTATGGGGATACCACATGTGTGGGACTTTTTGGGAGCCTAGCCGTGTACAGGACCCCGAAAACCAATCACCGCCTTCAGGCTTTCTAAGGGCGTAAAATTGTGATTTCACTACCTATCACAGTTTTGGAGTCCATGAAATGTCAAGATAGCACAAAACCCCCCCAAATTACCCCATTTTGGAAAGAAGCCACTTCAAGCTATTTGCTGAGAGGCATGTTGAGTCCATGGAATATTTTATATTTTGCCACAAGTTGCGGGAAAATTACAATTTTTTCATTTTTTTTATCACTAAATGATATATTATTCAAACATGGCATGGTTATATGTGGAATTACACCCTAAAATACATTCCGCTGCTTCTCCTGAGCATGGGGATACCACAGGTGTGAGACTTTTTGGATAACTGTGTACAGGACCCCGAAAACCAAGCACCGCTCTCAGGCTTTTTAAGGGCGTACATTTTTGAATTCAGTCCCCACTGCCTATCACAGTTTCGGAGGCCATGAAATGCCCAGAAAGCACAACCCCCCCCCCCAAATGACCCCATTTTGGAAAGTAGACACCCCAAGCTATTTGCTGAAAGGTATGTTGAGTATTTTGCAGATCTCGCTTTTTGTCACAAAGTTTTGAAATTTGAAAAAAGAAAAAAAAACATTTTTCTTTCCTTTCTTCATTTTCAAAAACATTATGCCTCTTAGCAAATACCTTGGGGTGTCTACTTTCTAAAATGGGGTCATTTGTGGGGGTTTTGTGCTATCTTGACTTTTCAGGGCCTCTGTAAATGTGATAGGTAGTGAGGAAGTGAAATCACCATTTTACGCCCTTAGAAAGCCTGAAGGCAGTGATAGGTTTTTCTGGTCCTGTACACAGCTAGGCTCCCAAAAAGTCTCACACATGTTGTATTCCGGTACTGAGGAGAAGCAGCAGAATGTATTTTGGGTATAATATGCCCATGACATAATAACATATGTCCATGGCATGTTTGAGCAATATATCATTTAGTGACAACTTTGTGCAAAAAAAAAAAAAAAAGTTTGTAATTTTCCCGAAACCTGTAGCAAAATATAAAATATTCCATGGATTGAACATGCCTATCAGCAAATAGCTTGGGGTGTCTACTTTCCAAAAAGGGGTCATGAGGGGGGGGGCGGGGTTTGAACTGTCCTGGCATTTTATCCACAACATTAGACGCTTATGTCACACATCACCCACTCTTCTAACCACTTGAAGACAAAGCCTTTGCTGACACTTTTTGTTTGCTAGAAAATTACTTTGAACCCCCAAATATTATATATTTTTTAAAGCAAAGGCCCTACAGATTAAATGGTGGGTGTTGCAATTTTTTTTCACACAGTATTTGCGCAGCGATTTTTCAAATGCAATTTTTTTGGAAAAAAAACAATTTTTTAAATTTTAATGCATTAAAACACACTATATTGCCCAAATGTTTGATGGAATAAAAAAGCTGATCTTATGCCGAATATATGGATACCAAACACGACATGCTTTAAAATTGCCCACAAACGTGCAGCGGTGACAAACTACATACATTTTTAAAAGCCTTTAAAATCCTTTACAGGTTACCACTTTAGGTTTACAGAGGAGGTCTACTGCTAAAATTACCGCCCTTGATCTGTCCTTCGCGGTGATACCTCACATGCATGGTGCAATTGCGGTTTACATATGACACCAGACCGACGCTTGCATTCGTCTTTGCGAATACGTTGCTGGTCCTTGTTGGGCATATATTGTAATGTTCTTCTTTTCATGCAGCCTGTGGGCGGAACAAAAAAAAGAGATTAATCGGTGGGTATGCCCACCTTTAGAATACCGCCCTTCATCCACCCACTTCTAATAATGGGCATGCATGCATGCACCATTTTTTTATTAACTGTGGTGGTGAATCACCTCCTACAGCTCTGGAGTCGCTGATTTATGTATCGTGAGAACAAACGATGTTGCTGTCAAAATAAATAAATCAGTGCTGCAGCTGAATGGCGTGCCTGCTAAGCAAATGATGGTTAACAATAAAATAAAGTAACATTACAGTATAACAGTAAGACATACCATACCTGCAAAGCAAATACAATAAAACAGTAAAGATAAAAAAATCTATTGCAATCTGTGCCTAAAAAATATATGCTGAAGCATGGGGACAATCCACCCCTAATGTTAGGAACAAATCGCTCCTCCACCCCTGCCCCCATACTTCAGCATATATGCTCTTTTTTTAAGTGTGGTGGTGAAATCACCTCCTACAGTGCTGGAGTCATGGCTTTACGTATTGTGGGAGCAAACGCTCTTGTTGTCAGAATAAATAAACCCGTGCTGCAGCTGAATGGCGTACCTGCTAAGCAAATAATTAATAACAATAAAACAAAGTAACATTACAGTATAACAGTAAGACATACCATACCTGCAAAGCAAATACAATAAAACATAGTAAAAATAAAACATTACAGTTCTAAAATACAGGAACAATAGAGAGAGAGGAATAGATGTAGAACAATACAGATTGAACAATAGAGCGGACAATAGAAAGCGAACATAAGAGAGAGAACAATAGAGAGAAGAAAAATAAAACCAATAAAACCACAACTATCTTTGGCTTTTTTTTTTGTGTTTTTGTGTTTTTTGTGTGGGGTTTTTTGCGCTTTTATATAAACTGTAAACTGTAAATGTTCCAGATTAGGGTCTCTCAAAATGTGATGGCCATCTCATCTTTCAAGACCCTGTGTAAGTGTGCCCTAGGACTGTGTAGCGCTGTACCCTTTGCTAAAACTCCACTAGTGTGTGATAGCATTTGAAACAGTCACCGACTTCAGAGACCAGGTTGGTCAAGACAGGAGGGACAATAAAAGCAGGTGTCACGCCTAAATCCACGTTTTCTGCAGATACATCTTCTTTGGGGTAGTCTGTGGGCAGGGGTACCAGGGAGGACATATACGGAAAACGCCTCTCAGCCGCCTCACTGCATTTGCATTGGGAAGGTGGGCCATAGCACCGTCTGGAAACAGAAGGGCTGTGACAATCTCTTCCTGGTATTTTAGGAAGGATGCAAATTGAAATAAATATACGGACACTTCTTTATACCAGCGTCTGGCCTTAAGAGCAATTAGGTACAGCGCCAACAACTGGTCGTTGAGGTCCACCCTTCCCATGTTACGGTTGTATTCGTGGACACAGAGGGGTTTCTTCACAACACCAGTCACCGTATGAATTTGGACTGTCGTATCTGTGTGAAGGGAGGACAGAACGAAAACATTCCATGAATCCCTCCACTTCACTGCTAACAAATTATTACATTTCAAGCAGGCTTTCTCCCCCCGTCTAAGTCAGGACTCTACAAGCCATTGGGGGAAGCCCTGGCGATTGGATCACACAGTGCCACATGTGCCAATTCCACAATCAAAAACTTGACTAAAAAGTGGCACACTTGTGTAATAATTGTCCACGTACAAGTGGTACCCCTTTCCGAATAAGAGTGACACCATATCCCACATAATCTTACCAGCGCTCCCTATGTAGTCTGGGCAGTTTTCTGGCTCCATGTGACTATCTCTTCCCTCCTAAACCATAAAACTATATGTATAGCCTGTTGGCCTGTAACATCTTGACCTCATATCTGGCACGCTTGCTGGGAAGATACTGTTTGATAGACAAGCAACCAGAAAAATTAATCAGGGACTCATCAACGCAGACAACTTGATTTGGTGTAAACAAGGCTGCAAACTGCTGGTTGAAGTGGTTTATGAGGGGTCGAATTTTGTGGAGCTGATTGTATCCAGGGTCACCCCGAGGACGACAGAGTTCATTGTCATTGAAATGCATGAATCGTAAGATCTGCTCGTATCGTGTCCTGGTCATGGAGGCAGAGAACACGGGCATATGGTGAATTGGGTCAGTGGACCAATATGACCTCAACTCACTTTTTTAACTATGCGCTTGAGGAGTCATAGGCCCAGGAAGGTCTTGAATTCGTAAACCCTTACAGGTTTCCAATCTCTGGCAAGGGTCAACTGGGGATTAGCAGCGATGAATTGACCAGCATACAAATTGCTTTGGTCCACAATAGATCTATAGAGATCCTCTGTGAAAAACAGCGAATAAAAATCAAGTGACGTAAAATCAACTGTTTCCACCTGAATTCCGGGTTAGCCAGTGAATGGGGGAAGTATGGGTGCTGCAGAAGTGGTGGGCTCCCAATTTGGATTGGCAAAGGAAGGGCGCTATGAGCTTGACGGGCCTGTCTTTGTCTTCTTCTTGGTGGCAGCGCAACACTACTCGTGCTTGCCACCTCACCAGCTTGAACTGCACTTATGGGACTCGCCACTTCACCAAGTGTTACTACAGTGCTGGATGTACGACCAGGGTTTACTAGCCCGCTGGTGCTTGCCAGTTCACCAAAAGGATGAGCGGCACTAGTACTGGCTCTCTGCTCCGTACAAGAGCCCTGCGGTTCTTGTACCTCAACAACAGCAGAAGAACGGGGTCGGGTACTCCTGACCTTGGCATGGACCACTAATCCGTCATCAGAGCTATCTGTCAGGGTGCCGCTGCTGTCTGCTGGTTTGTATTCTGAGCCATAATCAGACAGACGGGTGAGTTCCTCTTCACTCTCATCTGTCAGGCTCAGAAATGTGTAGGCCTCTTCACTAGCATACCCTCGATTGGACATTTTGGCCTCTAAATTTACTGGTACACTAGTGAGACTCAAAGGAAAAAAGAGCACCTGACTGCTTCAAATGCTACCAAATAAACTGTTAGCGTTTGCAGGGATCAGGCCTGACTCTGCGAATGCTGCAGTTATGTGTTTAGTGGTTTGTAAGTGACAGTGATCGATTGATACTGTACTTGGGTGGGCTGGGCTGGGTGGAGGGGCCAAACGCAGGTGCTAGCAGGTATCTGGGCTGATGCCGCTAACGCTGCGTTTTTGGGAACTCTAGACTACTGGGGACCCTAGTATAGATCTGATATTGATTCCTTCAGACACGATACTACTAAGGGAGGTGTATGGTGCGTGTGTGGGTGTTAGCGCTACTGGCACTAATCTGACGCTGCCTGGGGCGATGCAGACCCTGACTGATGCTAAAATCTAACTGATATCACCCGTCGGGTGATCAGGGGTTAAATCTTTATTTAGGTAATATACGGCGGGTGCCCTGACATTATAAAAAAATAACTAGCTAACCAGTGTCACCGTGACACTAATACGGTGATCACAGGTGACAGGGGGTGATCAAGGGGTTAAACCTTTATTAAGGGGTTTAGGGGGGGTCCCTACATCTATCTGGGCCTACCACTAAGTACCCTAACATTGATTATTGTCACAAATGACACCAGTACAATGATCAAAAAAAAATATGAACACTGCACTAGGTGACACAGTGACAGGGAGTAAAGAGGTTAAGTGGGGGGGGGGCGATCAGGGGGGGATGGGGGGGGTGACAAGTGTGCCTATGTGTACTGTGTCAGTGTAGTGTTGGTGTAACTTACTCTGAGATGTCTTCTCTCCTCTTTTCTATGGAAAAGAGTTCGACGAGGGAGATGACATCACTTCCTCTGCCTGTGTTTACACTTACACAGGCAGGGGAGGATTTCATTCGCCAGAACCGATCACCAGGTCCAGGCCAGAAATCATTGGCCTGGGCCTGGGGACTGGTCGGTTCTGAAGCTAATCCAATTGCAGCGGTCGCCGTACAGCTACGACGCTTCACCCAGCCGAGCCAACCTGCCGCAGTATAACTGTGGCGGCTGGTCCAGAACTGGTTAAACAAACTCTTCAAATGCTGCACTCACTGTGGAGAAATTCTATGTGAAACTTCACAGCCAGAGTTACTTCTGTGAGTTTACCATGTAGCCCATTGGCTCCCTTTCCCATCTGTGACACTGCATCCCAAATAGCAAGGATAACTTGCCACAAATTTGTGGCAGTGTAAAATTGTAAGTTTGTTAACTTGCTGCACATTTTCACTGGCAAGTTGTACACTTGCAGAGCACTTGAAGCACAAGTTCTAGTTGACAATTTTCCAATTTGTAGCAAATTTGCATGGCAAGTCTCTAGCAAGAGCAAAATTGCAGTGGTGAGTCTACAGCAAGAGCTCTGCAAGTCTACAGCATGAAAATTCAGCCACAGTGACCCCCTGTGGTGGGATGACTATTGCATTTCAAAATTTTTGAAATATTAACTAACTAATAATAACTATTAAATTATAGGTATTGGAATTTCCTTTCAAATTTGGCTGTTAGCGAATGTAATAAACACAAATTTATCTGAAGTTACGAATTATTGGAAATAACAAATGCCGCATCTAAACAAATGGAAGGGAACAAAATAATAATAATTAATAATACGTTTTCATTATTAATATTATTATTGTTATTTATTATTATTAATTAGTTACATTCCATTTGTTTAGATATGCCATTCGTTATTATGGATAATTTGTAACGTTGTATAAATTCCTTTTTGTTGCGTTCACTAACAGCCAAATTTGAAAGGAAATTCCAATACCTATAATTTCATGGTTAGTAATAGTTAAGTTATTATTAGTTAGTTATAACTTCAGATTTTCACATTTTAGGGTTTTTGATTTTTCGTTCTTATTTTCGGATTTTTTTTATTTTTGTATTTCCGAATTTCTAAATTTCAAATTTTCAAATTTTCGAATTTACAAATTTCCAAATTTCCAAATATTCGGAAAAAATCGTAAATTCAGATATTTCCGAATTAACGAATTTGTCTAAATGAATTAAAAAACGAATTTGAAACTAAACGAATTGCACATGTCTACTCTGCTGTGGTTCAGCACTGAGGTGTCAGAGATGGATGCTGGACAGGGCTTAAGAGTGGTGTTGCTTCTCCTTTAGATAAAGGAAATACCTGGTAATCCCGGTATGGAAGAGCATGTGACTCATTTCATATCATTTGACAGCGATGGGCCAATCAGAAATGTCACATGAGAGTCCATAACACCATGTGAGCTTCTACTCCAGGGCTTGTAGTGTGCTTTCACTCCCAACAGCTGAACAGAGCAGTGGGTAAATGAAAGGAAATTTACTATAACCATCTGTGGTGGTCTTCATTAAAATGCACATTACCTTTCCTTGCAATGGCTAAGGACATATTTGCTTTAAATTCTTACTGCGCAGGCAGAGGCGGCTCTAGACTTTGTGAGGCCTTAGGCAAAACTTAGACATAAGGCCCCACTCACACCCATAATGGGAAAAATTATTCAATCAATAAAAAATTAACGGTATAAATTGCCTACATTAAGAGCATTAAATACTATGAGCTATGAATTCACAGTTTCTAATATATAATATAATAATTATAATATAATTTTCTCTAACCAATTATCCTTTAATCAAATATCATTAAACATAGAGTATGTATATATATTTTTTTATTACATCCACACAAATATAGATACAATTTGTGCAGCTGCTACTAGCAATGTGTTTAAGTTATAACAAAAGTCAAAAACCGTATTTCTTCATTTACATGAAGGTCAGGTTAATATAACCCAACACAGAGTTCCCCCTCACATCAGAGTCGGCAGGATTCCCCCTTACAGTGCAAGGGGAAATTTGATGTAAAGGGGAATGCTGCAGATCATGATGTAAGAGGAAATGCTGCAGACTGGTGTAAAGGGGAACTCCGATGTACGGGGGGCTCTGGTGACCAGAGATCACCTTCCACAGAGTGAATGCACTAAGGTAAGGGGGGTTACTGATACCAGAGGGGACTTTTATATCAGTGCCACCACACCTTACTGTATTCACTCCCCCCTTACATCAGTGATCCCCCTCAGACTATCCTTGCAGCACTGTCCCTGACCTCCTCTCAGGTGCGCCTTGCAGGGCTCAGTCAGACGGTCCTCTCTGGACTTCAGCTTGGTGGCTCTAGTTTCATCCTATGTTATCCTCTCCAAAGTCTACACACATCTGACTCCTCACGTGACCCCCCGTCCTGGCAGCGCTCTACTGCTCTTGACTCCTCTGTAGGCACCCCCCCCCCCCAGAGACTGCAGACATGATACAAGAGATGGTCAGAGACTGTGCAGACATGATATAGGAGATGGTCAGAGACTCTGCGGATATGATGCAGGAGATGGTCACAGACTGTGCAGACATGATACTAGAAATGGTCAGAGACTGTGCGGACATGATACAAGACATGGTCAGAGACTGTGCAGACATGATACAGGAGATGGTCAGAGACTGCAGATATGATACAGGAGATGGTCAAAGATTGTGCGACCATAATACAGGAGACAGTCAGAGACTGTGCGGACATGATACAGGAGATGGTTAAAGACTGAGCAGACATGATACAGAAGATGGTCAGAAACTGTGCGGTTATGATACAGGGGATGGTCTTAGACTGTGCAGACAGGCACCAAATACTAGAGCCATAGCCACAGATGATCCCGCCACACAGACAGGGTGCAGAGCTAAATAAAGAGCTTGTGAGCTGGTCTGGGGAGAGCTCTGGTGACTGCTGGGCTGAACAGATCAGTGCAGTATGATGAACTTTCTAAACCTGCTCCACCCACCTCTACTGCTGCTCAGACTGTGCAAGCCTCGATCCAGCCAGGCCAACCCAGGAGGATCGTCCTTCTCCTGTATGTATACTGGTATGGCTGCAGCTACAGAGAGGAGGCACGCAGTGTGCACAGACACAACCTCTGCTCAGGCCATTTCTACCGCACATAATGAGCATAGTGCAGCTCGCAATCCGACGCCCCTCCTTCCAGATCTGGTGCCAGCATTCTGAGAAGGCTAGGAGGGTAGTGATCATGAGCTGTTCTCTGTGTGAGGGGGATATTACAGCTGGCCCAGGCTGGAACCTGCATGGCTTTACCCGCTTACCCTGCCAGCCTGGGGACACCGATCAGGGACATTCCCTCTCACACACGTTAGGCAAAGTTTGCCTAATTAGAGAGCTGCCTCTGATCACAACAGGTGTGTAGATTACAGTCAGGTGAACTATTTAGATGTGACCCCTGTGAGATTGTGAGACGAGCTGTGGATGGCTTTGCATGTTGTTGTTAGTATTTAGATTTTTTTGGTTAGGCCAGCAGAAGCCAGTGGGAAGATTGGAAAAGGGGGTAAGGGTGCACACTGAAAGAGTCCTAAATTGAAACCCCAGGAATTATCTTTATTGCCAACTTCCCTTGGTCCAGCTTGGCATAATGTAATTATCCATATTGCATATTTTACGGGCTGCTGGAGACGACGAAAGCCTACATACAGTTATACCCACAATATATCAGGTCTTGCTCAAGCAGCTTCCCCTCTGCACAATGAACACTTACGGTTGCTCAGCACTGCTGCCATTCGGAGAACACTTTGTATTTTGTGAATACAAGGCATCATTCACCCCTCCTCTCCACCTTGTCAAATCATAGAAAACTTCTTGTATTCATTATAAAAACACATTCTACAAGTCAGAGAAGGGATGGCAGCACCCATATTTCTATTTATCCTGACAGATTTATTTTTAAGGGGAAAGCTTGAAGTTTGCATTCTTTTAAATACTATAAGATTTACAAAACAAGACTGTAAAAGCATAAAGTGAGTCTGATCTGATAATCAAATACTTACGTTAACAAAAGTGCTGAAATCCAAACATCTTTTAGGTCTAGGCTTTACACATTAAGGTACTCCCTACCTGGAGTTGTCACCTTCTATTTCTCATTGCACACACTGTGTTTTGCTATTGTGCCCAAATATATATTTTCACGTGTTGTGTGTTTTGCATGAATTTTAAAAGAATTCAGCACATCAAGCCATGCTTTAAAATGCAAATGTTCAATGCCAGCCTTACAGATCAACACACCCTGAGCCTGTCATGCTAATATATCTTGTAGTATGGAGTCTTGAGTAACAAGCTATGTACTATACCTGCTCCTCGGTCCCCTAGTCTACTAAAGGCAGCATGAGAAGCTGGCGACGAGTGATGTTGTCTTTGAGCTCCCTGCAGGCTGCAGTGCAATCTGGGAGTTGTAGTCTCTGCAGAGCACAGGCACCAGAGGGACAAGTCTGTTGTTTGTGCTGTGAAAAACTACAACTCCCGCCATGCACTGGGGCCTCCGACTTTGGGGGAAAGGCTAGGAGGGCAGCGCCACGGCGGTGGAGCCTGCTATTGGATGCAGCCGACTGAGCCGAGAGCCGTCCGTGGAGGCTCATGAGCTCACACAGGCGGCGCTGGCATCAGTCGTGCAGCGCTCGCTCACCCCAACGGCTTGCATGTACACACGATCATGGCTCACAGGGGATATTTCTTTCCACTCCCGAGTCCCCACACTTATGTCCTCTCAGGCAAATTAGATGGCCGCGGCCCGCGAGGCCCTTTTAGGGGGCGAGGCCTAAGGCAATCGCCTAATTTGCCTAATTAAAGAGCCGCCTCTGTGCGCAGGGACCATGTGGTCAATGTACTCTATAATATAAGCAATTAATAAATGTAGTAGAGGGGCTGAGCAACAGAACAAAACGTTTTAGGAAGTCAGACACTGTGATGTATAGTAGCTACTTTCCAGTAACGGGAATATGAGGTCAAAGTGTTAGCTGGTTATAAACACTATATTGCCAAAAGTATTGTGACGCCTGCCTTTACACGCACATGAACTTTACTGGCATCCCAGTCTTAGTCCGTAGGGTTCAATATTGAGTTGGCCCACCCTTTACAGCTATAACAGCTTCAACTCTTCTGAGAAGGCTGTGCACAAGGTTTAGGAATGTGTCTATGGGAATGTTTCACCATTCTTCCAGAAGCACATTTGTGAGGTCAGGCACTGATGTTGGACAAGAAGGCCTGGCTCGCAGTCTGGGCTCTAATTCATCCCAAAGGAGTTCTATTGGGTTGGGGTCAGGACTCTGTGCAGGCCAGTCAAGTTCCTCCGCCCCAAACTCACTCATCCAAGTCTTTATGGACCTTGCTTTGTGCACTGGTCCAAATCATTTGGTGGAGGGGAGATTATGGTGCGGGGTTGTCTTTCAGGGGTTGGGCTTGGCCCCTTAGTTCCAGTGAAGGGAACTCTTAAGGCTTCAGAATACCAAGACATTTTGGACAATTTAACGCTCCCAACCTTTGGGGCTGGCCCCTTCCCGTTCCAACACGACTGCGCACCAGTGCACAAAGCAATGTCTATAAAGACATGAGTGAGTTTGAGGTGGAGGAACTTGACTGGCCAGCACAGGGTCCGAACCTCAACCCAATAGAACACCTTTGGGATGAATTAGAGCCCAAACTGTGACCCGGGACTTCTCAGTCCTAACCTCAACCTTTGGGATGAATTAGAGCGGAGACTGTGAGCCAGGCCTTCTCTCCAACATCAGTGCCTGACCTCACAAATGCACTTCTGGAAAATTGGTCAAACATTCCCATAGACCATAGACCCATAAACCTTGTGGACAACCTTCCAAGAAGAGTTGAAGCTGTTATAGCTGCAAAGGGTGGGCCAACTCAATATTGAACCCTACGGACTAAGACTGGGATGCCATTAAAGTTCATGTGCGTGTAAAGGCAGACATCCTAATACTTATGACAATATAGTGTATCTTGACTCCAAATATTCACAATATTTTGTTTTCCTATCAGACCAGAATTCTTCATAGAATCATCGGTTATAGGTCTCTCCTTTAGATTGCTGCCAACTTTCTTTTTTTAACACAAGGAATTTCTGCGGTCGCGTGTAATGAATTAGTCCATTTCCACGGCAGCCATGGCCTCCAGCCTACAGGAGAGAGCCTATTAGAAGTCATTTGCAGTCGACAGGCAGGCTTGTTTCCGACTCAAATATTATCAATGAGCTTGTCAAGGCGCGCTTTAACCTTCTCCACTCACTTCATCTGCTTCTCCTTTCAGATGTCTGTCCTGGTCCCCGCAGCCCCCAAATGACTAGCAACAGGATGTCATACACCTGTTTTGCTTAAGGCTGGGATTCGGAGCCCGCGTGCGATTTTGTGTACGCCTTGGCTGGCTTGCTGCTTTTCTCGACGTCTATGTCAGAATGTCAGATGATCGTTGTTGTATGTGCAGCTGTTGCATAAGAACAGTGCCAGGGGCACAAATTTCCTGCAGCGAGCTTTAATTTGCTCTGTCCTCCCCAAAGAGATCCCTCAATTCACCTTGCTGAATTTGCTGTTGCTGAATAAAAACTACGGCCTGTACGTATCTTAGACAACCTTCACAGAAGAGGGGAGGTGTCTAAAGTGGAAAAAAAAAAAACTGAACAACAACTGTGCGGCCATTGCATTCAGATGAGACGGGCTTCCTGGTAAAGAGGGGAAAAAAAAAGACAACGTAGCTAACCATCGTTGGGTTGTGTAGAGATACAAACGACAGCGGTGGCAAATACACAGGGACTTCTGAGGCAGTCAGTTTGCATTAGATTTGGATAATAGCAGAGGACAGCTCCTTGTAAACTGACTAAGCCATAACCTGACGAGATATTCATGAGTGATTTGACTAGCTCTCCTCGCTGGTACAGAATTAGGTTGACAATCAAAACAGCTGTAGAGAAAAATTGCAACCAGATTGCCAAAGGCAAAGAAAGGGCCTGTCAAATTTCTTAAAGGAGCAGAATGACAACAAGCTCTGATGTACATTCATACGGGACATTACTGGCTGCTAGGAAGGACCTGTACTCTTATGGTGATAGAGATAATTTGTTATTAATATATTATGTGATGCAAAATGCTTACTATGTGTGCAGGATGAGCAGGCATGGGATGATGTGTTGTCTCTTTAATAATGCAGCATGAGTGGGCATTGTTAGATGTATATATCACAGCAGTCACATGAATATATGTAAAATAGGCAGTAAAGTATATGATCAGATTGGGTGAGTTGTAAGAATGTATATATTTGAAGATCGGTGATGTTACTTTGGTAGAAATAGTTTTTATTTCAAAATGGTGGGGGGGGTCATTCATGAAGACGCAATACGCTGTCTTGCAATATTTGCAATACTCTGAAAACAACCCCTGGAATGTTTAATGAGATCTGGAATAACTGAAACTGCAAATGGCTTGTTTACTTGTAGAGCCTGATATTAGGAGACAAAGTGAATTCTATTAATGTAAGTTAAATGTGAAAAATAGGCACAGACAATAAGGAACCTATCTTCCTTTGAGTTATTCACAAAGTGTTATAGATTTACTTATAGTAGAAATGAAAGCAAAACATTTTTTTGGTTAGAGTAAGTGATTTTGGATATCTATCTCCATCTATCTCTATCATCTCCAGCTCTCTATTTCTATCTTTATCATCTCCATCTCCATCTCTATCATCTCCATCTCCATCGCTATCTCTATCATCTCCATCTCTATCATCTCCATCTCCATCTCCATCTCCATCTCTATATCACTATCATCTCCATCTCCATCTCCATCTCTATCTCTATCGCTATATCGCTAGCATCTCCATCTCTATCTCTCCATCTCCATCTCATCTCTATCTCTATATCTCTATCATCTCCATCTCTATCTCTCCATCTTCATCTCCATCTCCATCGCTATATCTCTATCATCTCCATCTCTATCTCTCCATCTCCATCTCTATATCTCTATCATCTCCATCTCTATCTCTCTCATCTCCATCTCTATCTCTCTATCTCTATCTATATCTCTCTATCTCTTTTGCTCTCATCTCCATCTCATCTCTATCATCTCCATCTCTATCATCTCCATATCCATCATCTCCATCACTATCTCTATCATCTCCATCTATATCTCTATCATCTCTCCATCTCCATCTCTATCTCTCTATCTCTATCATCTCCATCTCTATCTCTCTATCTCTAACTCTATTATCTCCATCTTTATCTCTATCTCTAGATTTATCATCTCCATCTCTATCTCCATCATCTCCATCTCTATCTCTCTATTGCTATATCTATCATCTCCATCTCTATCATCTCCATCTCCATCTCTATCTCTAACTCTATCACTATCTCTATCTCTATCATCTCCATCTCTATCTCTCTATCTCTATCTCTCCATCTCTATCTCATCTCTATCTCTATATCTCTATCATCTCCATCTCTATCTCTCCATCTCCATCTCATCTCTATCTCTATATCCCTATCATCTCCATCTCTATCTCTCCATCTCCATCTCTATACCTCTATCATCTCCATCTCTATCTCTCCTTCTCTATCTATATCTCTCTATCTCTATCATCTCTATCTCCATCTCATCTCTATCATCTCCATCTCTATCATCTCCATCATCTCCATCACTATCTCTATCATCTCCATCCCCATCTATATATCTATCATCTCACCATCTCCATCTCTCTATCTCTCTCTCTCTATCTCTATCTCTATCTCTATCTCTATCTCTATCTCTATCATCTCCATCTCTATCTCTCTATCTCTAACTCTATGTCTATTATGGTCATCTCCATCTCTATCTTTATCTCTATCTCTAGCTTTATCATCTCCATCTCTATCTCCATCATGTAAATCTCTATCTCTCTATCGCTATATCTATCATCTCCATCTCCATCTCCATCTCCATCTCCATCTCCATCTCTATCTCTATCTCTATCTCTATCTCTATCTCTATCTCTATCTCTATCTCTATCACTATCTCTATCATCTCTATCACTATCTCTATCTCTATCTCTATCTTTCTATCTCTATCATCTCCATCTCCATCCCATCTCTATCTCTATCATCTCCATCTCCATCTCCATCTCCATCTCATCTCTATCTCTCTATCACTATCTCTCAACCTCTATCATCTCCATCTCCATCTCTATCTCTATCAACTCCATCTCTATCATCTCCATCTCCATTTTCATCTTTATCGCTATCATCTCCATCTCTATCTATTAGACATGTGCACACTGAAATATTTCGTTTCGGAATTTCATTTTCGTCCAAAAAATACATTTATTTAGTTACTCCCGAAATTTGTTTTTATTTATTTCGTTTTTCGTTAAAAATTGCATTCGTCCGAAAATCCAATTTAAGGTTGAATCTGTCATTGAAGGCTTATGGTGTCTGTCGAATGTTCAAAGAAGATTGGACGGAACAGCTTAACTGTATGATGCCGTATAGTTTACCTGCTCCGTCAAATCTTCTTAGAATTTTCAACAGACACCATAAGCCAAAGTACGTGTGTACTTAGTTCTAGCTATTTTACTGCTCCTCCTCTTTGGTTACATCCAGCAATAACATTCATCATCATCATTATTTTTATTTATCTTTTCTCCCCTACGTCAAATCTTTTCTCCCCTTATGTCGAATCTCTTCTCTCTATGTCGAATCTTTTCTCTCTATGTAGAATAATCTTGGACTAATAGAGTTAGGGTTAGGCACATTCGACCACAGGTTTGATGGACACAGATTGTTATTGTCATCATCATGTTGAATCTCCTATCTATATCGAACTGTTGTAGCAACAAAAAACAAAAATATAGCATTTGTTTATGTCGGATCTTTTGTTTTTCGGATTCTGAACTTTTGTTATCGTTTTAAATACCTGAAATTCGGACGAAAATGCATTCGGACGAAAACGAATGCACATGTCTACTCTCTATATCTCTATCTATATCATCTCTATCTCCATATCCATCTCTATCTCTATCACTATCTCTATATGTCTATCGTCATCATCTCCATCTTCATCTCTATCTCTTTCTCTATCTCTATCACCTCCATCTCTATCATCCCCATCTCCCTATCTATCACTATCTCTCTATCGCTATCTCCATCTCCATCTCTATCTCTATCTCTATCTCTCTCATCTTCATCTCAATCTCCATCTCCATCTCTATCTCTCTCATCTCCATCTCTATCTCTCTCATCTTCATCTCTATCTCTCTCATCTTCATCTCCATCTCCATCTCCATCTCCATCTCCATCTGCATCTCTATCTCTATCTCTATCTCTATCATCTCCATCTCCATCTCATCTCTATCATCTCCATCTCTATCATCTCCATCATCTCCATCACTATCTCTATCATCTCCATCTCCATCTATATCTCTATCATCTTTCCATCTCCATCTCTATCTCTCTATCTCTCTATCTCTAACTCTATGTCTATTATCTTCATCTCCATCTCCATCTTTATCTCTATCTCTAGCTTTATCATCTCCATCTCTATCTTCATCATGTCCATCTCTATCTCTCTATCGCTATATGTATCATCTCCATCTCCATCTCTATCATCTCCATCTCTATCTCTATCACTATCTCTATCTCTATCATCTCTATCATCTCTATCTCTATCACTACCTCTATCTCTATCTCTATCATCTCTATCTCTATCTCTATCTCTATCTCTATCTCTATCTCTATCTCTATCTCTATCTCTATCAATATCTCTATCTCTATCTCTATCTCTATCTCTATCTCTATCTCTATCTCTATCAATATCTCTATCTCTATCTTTCTATCTCTATCATCTCTATCTCCATCCCATCTCTGTCTCTATCATCTCCATCTCCATCTCCATCTCATCTCTATCTCTCTATCACTATCTCTCAACCTCTATCATCTCCATCTCCATATCCATCTCTATCTCTATCAACTCCATCTCTATCATCTCCATCTCCATGTTCATCTTTATCGCTATCATCTCCATCTCTATCATCTCTATCTCCATATCCATCTCTATCTCTATCACTATCTCTATATGTCTATCTTCATCATCTCCATCTCCATCTCTTTCTCTATCTCTATCACCTCCATCTCTATCTCTCTATCATCCCCATCTCCCTATCTATCACTATCTCTCTATCGCTATCATCTCCATCTCCATCTCTATCTCTATCTCTATCCCTATCTCTCTCATCTCCATCTCCATCTCCATCTCTATCTCTATCTCTCTCATCTCTATCTCTCTCATCTTCATTTCCATCTCCATCTCTATCTTTATCTCTCTTATCTCCATCTCGATCTCCATCTCCATCTCCATCTCCATCTCCATCTCCATCTCCATCTCTATCTCTATCTCCATCTCTATCTCTATCACTATCTCTATCTCTATCCCTCTATCTCTATCATCTCAATCTCCATCTCTATCTCTTTTTCTATATCTTACTCTATTTCTATCTCAAAGGTGTTCTTTTGGGTCGAGGTCAGGACTTTGTGCAGGCCAGTCAATGCCATCAACATTTTGCTATGGAGCCCCATGGTCTATAGTTATACCCCTACTCAGAGAAGTAAGGGCGGTATTACAGAATGCTGCCACTCTTAAAGTGGAGATATTTACTTTTGATGCAGCCAGTGACATCATACCATGCCATTCATTCAAAGTCCTGTGCCGGGAACGGCGGCTCCCACGTGCATGCGCTGGAGTGACGTCATCGTGGCTCAGGCCACTCAATCAGCCGGAGTCCGCGAACCCGGAGGGAAGACCGGGTGACGATGGAAGCGGCTTTGCATTGCTGGAGGGCTTCGTTTTAAGGTAAGTTTCACATAATGTACTAGTATGTGATACATACTAGCACATTATGGCATTGCCTTGCAGGAATAAAAACAAAAACAAAAAACAGCGGTTTACTACCGCTTTAAAGCAACATTAAACCTCTGCATTTTTTTGTTTTGGTTTAAATGGCCCCCAAGAGCTTTATGTGATAATCTCTATTAGTATGCACCACATTTTAGCACATTATAGCAGGTTGACCTGTCAAGTGATCCTCTCCTATGCTGGGGTGTCTGCACTCCTGGCTGTCATGGGCACTTCCATCTTCTCTCGGTCTTCCTTCATGGTTCAGAGTGATCGTCAAATTGATTGGCCAGGCTGTGCCTCTAGTACTATCTTGTCAACGCTCTCAACTGTCATGGGCACTTCCATCTTCTCTCTGTCTTCCTTCATGGTTTGGACTGATAGGCCAATTGATGGAACAGGCTGTGCCCTCCAGCACTGTCTTGTCAATGCTCTCAACTGTCATGGATACTTCCATCTTCTCTCAGTCTTCCTTCATGGTTCGGAGTGATCGGCCAATTGACTGAACAGGCTGTGCCTCTAGTACTATCTTGTCAATGCTCTCAACTGTCATGGGCACTTCCATCTTCTCTCGGTCTTCCTTCATGGTTCGGACTGATGGGCCAATTGATTGAACAGGCTGTGCCCTCCAGCACTGTCTTGTCAACGCTCTCAACTGTCATGGGTATTTCCATCTTCTCTCGGTCTTCCTTCATGGCTCAGAGTGTTTGGCCAATTGATTGGCCAGGCTGTGCCTCTAGTACTATCTTGTCAACACTCTCAACTGTCATGGGCACTTCCATCTTCTCTCGGTCTTCCTTCATGGTTCAGGCTGATCGGTCAATTGATTGAACAGGCTGTGCCCTCCAGCACTGTCTTGTCAACGCTCTCAACTGTCATGGGTACTTCCATCTTCTCTCGGTCTTCCTTCTGGGTGCAATCTCTTCAGCCTTTTGATTTTCCAGGTCATGATCATACCACTCTGGTGCATGCAATCAGGAGGCACATCATCATGGCACAGACCGGAGCTGTAAATGTATGCTGAGCCGTGCATATGTGTGCATTAACACTGACAAAAAGGGAGAGGCAGGTAGGACAGAACACACCAATAGGGTCACTTTAATAAAAATCCTATCTGTCAGCATTTTTCTTTTTTAACTTTAAACTTCCACTTTAAGACTAATGCATTATAACAGGGAGAGAGAAGGACAAAAGTTAAGACTAATTGCAATGGGAATGTAAAGGCTTTGATGTTGTCATTTTTTTTTAAGAAGAATTTTTGACTAGAGTTTCTCCGTAACCCATACCTTAAACTGCTTTCTCAAACTTAAACAAGAAAAGCATATTTGCATTGTAGTATTTATAAAATTGCATTTATTTTTATAATTTGCATGCGCAAAGCCATTGTTCACACCACTTAATAAATCTTAGCAAGCCTTGATGTATTAATAAAACATTCACAAGAGTCTGAATTTGGAATTTCAATGACAAGTATGCACCAGTGCACTAAAACTTAATAAGAGTATAATCAATTAAGAATCTGTAAACCAAAACAATAACCTCCATTTTTATGCTTTCTGACTAATTTAAAAGCTATTATTGCGTGCATACTTCATGGCACGCGTGTTTGATGCATATTTCCTACTGCTAATGAGTAAAAATGAATATATTCCAAGGCAGACTTGTATTATGTACTTCCATGTTTCCTCATTGCACTAAATTACTACTGACAGCATTATAATTCATACTAGACAACTTAGCCCGAGCAGGTGGTCATAATTTTCAAGAAACAACGTGATTTCAGATTATGCCTACAGGATTTTCAATATAATGGTTGATTCAACCTCCACAATTACACAAGAGGATTTCCGCAACAAAGTATTATATGTCAAATTTTACCAGCTGCACTACAATGGCAAAAGTCTTAAAAAAAAAAGAAGATATATCATTGATTTCAACTTTTGTTAGGAACACAAAATGGTGGTGATGTATATAGTTACATGGTTAGTAAGGTTGAATAAAGACACCAGTCCATCCAGAGTGAGTGTGTGTACATGTCTACAATTGTCCCTATCCCTATACATCGTGTCTCATTAAGATGCTCATCTATTAATATTTTTTTTATTCAAGGTACCCATATAACGCTATCAATTTACACAGCGCTCCACATATACATCACACACTCACATCAGTACCTACCCTCAAGGAGCCCACAATCCAAGGTCCCCAACTCACATTCATACACTAGGGCCTTTTTTTTTTTTTTTTTTTGGACAGAAGCCAATTAACCTACCAGCATGTCTTTGGAGTGTGGGAGGAAACCAGAGTACCTGGAGGAAACCCACACAGGCACAGGAAGAACATGCTAACTCCAGGCAGGTAGTGCCATGGTTGGGATTTGAAACAGTGACCCTTTTTACTGCTAGGCGAGAGTGCTACCCACTACACCACTGTGCTGCCCAAGCTTGTCGTACGTCTTGTACGTCTTGTACATCACCACGTTCCCACGTTTGTAATTGTTAGCCAACATTTGTGTGACCGTGTGTATGCAAGACAAGTTGTAGCCAACAACCTTCGAACAAAATTCCACGGTTTTGTTGTCAAAAAGTCAGATCGTGTGTATGGGGCATAACAGTCACTTTGTTAATTCAGCAATAGCCCATTACAGGCTAGGAACTTCCTACCCCTTTGTGGATAATTTAGCACATTGTGGAGTGAACAGCATCTCTCATGACATTCTGCTTCTTTGTAGACACTGAGCCCAGTTCTACCACTGCAGAAAATGCTAACCCACCTGGCTGCTTACTTTACCCAGTCCTCCAGATGGCACACACACATGGAAATTCCCCAGGGCAAGGTTGGATCTAATCACTGTCTCTCCTTGCTCTCTCTGCTACCTCTCTGGCTTGAATCCCTCTAACTGCCTCCTGTGGTGGGATCCTTCCAGGCCAGACTCCCAAGCTACAGCCCAAGGTAAACCCCCCCAGTAAGGGGTCATTCAAGGGCCATCGGCAGCCTCCCTCAGAACTGCTTCTCCATCTTCCACCTGAACTCCCCTGCTGGCATGGCCCATGTCTATTTATGAGTTTCTCAGTCCCATGCCAGGCCCACTCCTGGGGATTGGCTGAGGGCCCATAAATTTTCACGGCAGTCCCTCCTAGCTTATACCCACTAGTTCCAGAACAATCTCTAATATTCTAGAAACAGGAGGAGGCACCAGAGAGCTGTCAGAATGAGTTATCCAGATCTGGCCTCTAGTAACCCTGACCCAGATTTAATGGCTCAGGTCTAACCCACAGCCAGCTATGTCTTTCCTACTCTCACTACTGGTAGCGTAGTGCTACAACTCATATAAGTTTTACCATATAATGTAATTTTTAAAAAAAATTCAATATATTTAAATATTTTGTTTTCATTAAAATAATACCTGGTAATCCTGCTATGACTGTTCTTGTTTAGGCGCTTTTTTTTTTTTAAGGTGGCAACGCTCTGTCCCTGTCTTCTACTCTACTGTCTCTTCTATTGTAACCCTCTTGAAGGACTTGTGATTGAGTCTACCAGTGCCCATTTCTACACGCATTTCATAGCTATGTGGTTACCCTCAGGGAGCCTGCTCTAAAAAATGCCATGGAACCATCACTGGAGTGCACATAGAAAGTGGCTGCAAAGAGGCCTTAGGACACCAGCAGCACTAAGACACAACAAAGGATGAAAAAAGGTGAAAATATAAAAAAATGGCAATTGTTTAGGATATATGGCACTTTAGCAAACTAAATGCTTTTTATTTGAGTTCAACTCTAAGTTTTTTAGCTAATATTATAGCTAGTGATAAACTTTTTTAAGCTCCGCGGTGCAGTACGCATGGTCTAAACTAACACCACGTGCAATAAAAAAATGAGCACACGCAAACAGTGAACCACCCAAAAAGTGCACAGGTGTACACATGCTCCCCTTCCAAAGAGATAGGACACTGCTTGCGATCCCCTGGGACACCAGATTCCTGACGGTTACTGGGGTACTCGAGGCCCACCTGGTCAAAACCAGGAGGACTCCATTCTTCAGGGGACCTGCCGAGGCAAGGTCCACCTAAGTAATACATGGGGCTACCCTGAAGGGAGACCCCATGGCAGGGAAAGAACCTAACCACAAGGCCATGTGCCCACAATGCTGCCCACCATAAGGCCATGAGCCCACAGCGCTGTGCAAAAATTGTGAAATAAATAAGTGCTTGGGGGGGTGCCAATGTGTGGAACAATGGCTGCCTAGGGATAAACGCTGAACCAGATTCTGGCCTGGATTGGGGTAATTTGGAGTAAGAGCATATTCGCCATGGATCCTTTGGACCCATTGATAGGTACCTGAGGGAAACAGAGCATGGTCTTCTTTCCCTCACTCACAATCCTCCTTCAACCCTAATTCCCTAAACCCTCTGCAAATCAACAAAATATGGGCCACCTATGGGCCAAAGGGCAGGCTTTACTTTGGACTTGTATGGGACCTCTTTTTGCGAGTTCACCTCAAGCAGGATAGACTTCACATATCTACTCTGCAATGTGGATACCAGCCACAATATTGCTGGTGAAGTGGGTTTTCTAAAAAGTGTTCATCACTAATTACAGATTATTATAACAAAGTCCCTACATGTACCTTCACTATCCAGCAACATAGAGCTGTGTTGGGACTGGTCTTGACAAACAGGCACAATGTGCCTAATTATGTGTGAAATTTGCAATAACTATGCAAATGCTATTGTTAAGTATGCAAATATCAGAAAATAAAGCAAAAGTGTCATTGTGAATTTCTCACCTTTGCTAAATAAAGACAGAAAAAAAAAAAAAATCAACTCATAACTCATTTTTAAATTGCCCCCATTCAGTTCTGAGTTTGACTTGCATGGCACAAGTGCAGAGCAGAGTTCTAGGATGGAAACCCTGGCTTATAAATACATCAGACTTTCCACATCCTGAAGACACCATGCGAGTGAATTGCTAATTCATTATAGTGTTGTAATGCATGCAGAATTTATGGCTGCAGCCTACAGTACGTTAATAATTTTTACTGATTGACAGATTATAAAAGGCACGAAACTGCTAATAATGAGCCAGTGAACATAGTGGAAAGGCAAATCTATCTTACTGAAATGTTAGATTGTTATAAAGTTTTAAATAAGATTCAGTACAAGTCATTTGTATAATATTCACAGTAATGATTACCATACTTATTATCATTCTTATTTATTCCATATCTACCAGGCTTTGGTCAATTAAGCTGCATAGTAAGGAAATAAAAAAATAAATTCAGGATTTCATATAGGATGTGTCCAGATAATAATGGTGGTAGTATATGAATAAAGGGCCCACTTAAAGTTTGACGTGCTAAAATGCATATGTGGTGTCCCCCCACCCCCAGAATTAAATATAGTGTCTGTTGCCATCTCAGTGCTGCAATGCATTTTGAAAAATAAAGCAATACAACCCGTTTTTAGTGACTTAGGAGGCCCATGGAAGTCAAAAGCAGCACATCAAAACACATATAACACATATAACATACATTTTGATATGTTGGCAACAGGTATCAACAAGCCTCAGTCAATGGCTGTTAACTTTATCCTCTTGTGGGGGTTCACTCAAAGGTAGCTCTTTTAATGTACTTGAGTCCATCCAGTGAAGTACATTTCAGTGCTTTTTGCCCACTTTTATTCAAACGTAAATTTCAAAAACATACACAGAAGGTTGCCCTTTTCAACAGCACAACAACAAATAGAAATGTTCTAGACTCCTGGCTATCCAGACGGTTTAGTCCCTTTTTTTAGTTCGGATCATTCGTTATGATCGGCATTCTTTACTTTGGATGATTCGTAATTTTGGATGCATTCCCATTCGTTACGTTCACTAACAGTTACTTTAGCCAAATTTGAAAGGAAATGCCAATACCTATAATTTAATAGTTTATAATAATAAATAATAATAATAATAATAAACTATAATAATAGTTAATAATTTAATTCTAATAGAAAATACAAAAAACAAAATTATCCAAATGTAATTGATTTGTTAACCGCTTCAGCCCAAGAAGAATCGACCCCCTTCCTGACCAGAGCACTTTTTGCGAATCGGCACTGCGTCGCTTTAACTGACAATTGCGTGGTCGTGTGACGTGGCTTTCAAAAAAAATTGACGTCCTTTTTTCCCCACAAATAGAGCTTTCTTTTGGTGGTGTTTGATCACCTCTGCGATTTTTATTTTTTGCGCTATAAACAAAATAAGAGCCAAATTTTGAAAAAAAAAACGCATTATTTTTTACATTTTGCTATAATAAATATCCCCCAAAAATATATAAAAAAACACTTTTTTCCTCAGTTTAGGCCAATCGTATTCTTCTACATATTTTTGGTAAAAAAATCGCAATAAGCGTTTATTGATTGGTTTGCGCAAAAGTTATAGCGTTTACAAAATAGGGGATAGTTTTATGGCATTTTTATTAATAATTTTTTTTTACTAGTAATGGCGGCGATCAGCAATTTTTATTGTGACTGCGACATTATGGCGGACATTTTTGGGACCATTGTCATTTATACAGCGATCAGTGCGATTAAAAATGCACTGATTCCTCTGTAAATGACACTGGCAGTGAAGGGGTTAACCACGAGGGGGTGGGGAGAGGTTAAGTCAGTACTAGGGATGTGTTCTAACTGTAGGGGGGATGGGATAGCTGTGACACGTCACTGATCTCTGCTCCCGATGACAGGGAGCAGAGATCAGTGAAACTTGTCACTAGGCAGAACAGGGAGATGCTGTTTACATCAGCATCTCCCCATGCGTCCTCTCCGTGAAGCGATCGCAGGTATCCCCGTGGCGATCGAGTCTGTGGGAGCCGCGACCTGACTCATGGAGCTTCCAGCCGGTGTGCGTGTGGCGCACAATGGCAAGGTGGGTAATTCAAATTCAACCTGTAAGTCCATTTGCCCAGCCATGCCATTCTGCCGATGTACATCAGTGTGTGCTGGTCAGGAAGGGGTTAAACTCGTAGGTTGAATTGTTTTTTGACTTAGTAGTAGTTAGTAAGGTTGAATAAATACACCAGTTGATCCTGAGTGTGGGTAAGTGTCTACAATTGTCCCTATCAATTGTGTACATTGCGTCTCATTAAGATGATCTATTTTATTATTATTTTTATTTAAGGTACTCATATACTGTAGCGCCATCAATTTATGCAGCACTCCACACATACATCGCACACCCACATCGGTCCCTACCCTCAAGGAGCCCACAATCCAAGGTCCCCAACTCACATTCATCTAGTAGGACCAACTTTGGACAGAAGCCAATTAACCTACCAGCATGTCTTTGGAGGAAACCAGAGGAAACCCATGCAGGCACAGGGAGAACATGCAGGCAGGTAGTGTCGTGGTTGGGATTCGAACCAGCAAGCCTTGTTTACTGCTAAGCGAGAGTGCTACCCACTACACCACTGTGCCACCCTTCAGGTTTTTGTTCTTTCTGAAAATTCTTTTTCATATACATTCATCAAAAGAGTCTTTAGTTCATTCGGATGCTTCCGAATTAATGAATATGCCGAATTTTGTCCAAAAACAAATTCGGAACCAAACGAATTGCACATGTCTAATTCAAACCAACTGCCCATCTTGGGCTGCACAGGCTACTGCCTAATTATAGTCTCTTAGGCGATGGCCTGATCCAATTAGATCAGCTATACATGAGGCTGGACAACACGCTCTCAATGTCTGTTCACACATGCTGCTCCTGCAGAATTAAACTATAGAACAGGGGTCTTCAAACTACGGCCCTCCAGTTGTTCAGGAACTACAATTCCCATCATGCCTAGTCATGTCTGTGAATGTCAGAGTTTTACAATGCCTCATGGGAAGTGTAGTTCTGCAACAGCTGGAGGGCCATAGTTTGAGAATCCCTGCTATAGACAGTCCCTATATTAAAAAGGTGGTGGCACCTTTTATGATGCTGGTTTTAAATAAAATATGGACACAAGGGGGGCTGATTTACTAAAACTGGAGAGTGCAAAATGTGGTGCAGCTCTGCATGGTAGCCAATTGGCCTCTAACTTCAGCTTGCTCAATTAGTCTTTGACAAAAAAAAAAGGAATCTGATTGGTTTCTATGCAGAGCTGCACCAGATTTTGCACTCTCCAGTTTTAATAAATCAACCCCAGGATTACAGGCTTTATCCCTGCCATCTACTCAGAAAAGACATCATGGAGCCCATCAACTTGCATAAAATAGAACCTAGGGTGGCATCCATCCTTTCTGACACTGTGAGAAGGCGTAGAACTTGTGACAAATGCTAAATTCAATTTATTTTTCTAAATGAAAAAAAAATACACTGAAAGTGTGAGTCGAATCAAGTCAAGATGCATGCCATTGCACAAAGGAAATGCACATTGTACAATGCACAAAAACAATGCACATGGTATGTAGGTGCATGCCACTACAAAAACACTCCCCTATGCACATGTAAAGATCTAATTTGGCTTTGGTAAAGTGTGGCATAGCACTCTGTGTGATGTGTTGCAGTGACATTTACTTACAAAAGCACCCCAACACTCAAGAAGAGTGGATGCAAACAGACCTGAACTGCAGAGCAACACTAAAAAAAAGGCAAGCTCAGTTTTTCTTAAATGTGGCGGTGCAGTCTAAATGGATAGGTTGCCTTAAAGCCCAACTCCAGGCTGCTAAATACACCTATGCAGTGCCCCCCCCCCCTTCTCATTTCAGTGCATGGGTTTAATGTTTATGTGACTGGGGTGAAAGGCTGAAAGGCATAAGAACAAAACCCCCTGACGCCAAAATGTACAATGCAGGATCCTAAGCCTAAGCCTATATTGTATACATTACCCATATGTGTGTATTGATTTCTGTAGAATCACTTCAACTCTGATTGTCCAAAATTTGATTAGGAATGAGAGAAAATTGGATTCCAACAAAATTACAACGTTATGGTAATATACAAGGCTCCCCAAATCATCACGGATTGTAAAAATGTTGGAAATTTGGAAATCAAGGTCACAGAGTTTGGAGGAAAGGTGGAGAGGCACAGAATCCAAGTTGCATGAGGTCCAGTGTGAAGTTTCCACAGTGATGATGATTTGGGGAGCCATGTCATCTGCTGGTGTTGGTCCTCTGTGTTTTATCAAGTCCAAAGTCAGCTCAGTCCTCTACCAGGAATTTCTAGAGCACTTCGTGCTTCTCTCTGCTGATTAGCTTTATGGAGATGCTGATTTCATTTTTCAGCAGGACTTGGCACCTGCCCCACACTGCCACGTGTACCAATACCTGGTTTAATGATCATGGTATCACTGTGCTTGCCAGCAAACTCGCCTGACCTAAACTCCATAGAGAATCTGTGGAGTATTGTCAGGAGGAAGATGAGAAACACCAGACCCAACAATGCAGATGAGCTGAAGGCTACTATCAAAGAAACCTGGGCTTCCATAACACCTCAGCAATACCACAGGCTGATCACCTCCATGCCACGCCACATTGATGCAGTAATTCATGCAAAAGGAGCCCCGACTGAGTATTGAGTGCATACTATACTGTACATGGACATACTTTTCAGTAAGCCAACATTTCTGTATTAAAAATCCTTTTTTTTTATTGGTCTTATGTAATACTCTACTTTTCTGAGATACTGAATTTTGGGTTTTCACTAGCTGTAAGCTATATACATTAAAAAAAAAAGAAATGCGTGAAATATATCACTCTGTGTGTAACACATCTGTATAAAATATATGAGTTTCCCTTTTTGATTTGAATTACTGAAATAAATAAACTTTTTGATGATATTGAAATTTTTTGAGATGCGCCTGTATATTACATATCGTTGTGCATGCCAGAGTGAGGGCAATAATTCCAAGGCCATTATTCTCTCGAACTTAACTGAGCTGTAAAGGCTTTTACGTTTTTGTGCAAACAGTTTTAAAATATGGCATATTTGGTATCTAAAAATTAATTGCGTTTTCATGCACAATGTGTATCTTAGTATGTGTGTGCAAAATGAATGAAAATTGGCTCTTTCAGTCAAAGGGTTAAATGGCTCCTGGGGTCACAGAAACTTCCTTTATCTATCCTATTCATGTGACAAAATATGTAAAAGAAATACACAGGAGAAAGGAAAAAAAAAAGACACAGATACAAAATACAATTAGTGCTCATCCACGCAGGATGTTTTTATAGCTGCTGTTAGGGACGTTTGATGTTTTTTTTTAACTGCCTCTAAAAGCCCCTCCATGTTAGCCTATGGGGTTGATTTACTAAAGGCAAATCCACTTTGCACTGCAAGTGCACTTGGAAGTGCAGTCGCTGTAGATCAGAGGGGAAGATCTGAAATGAGGGGAAGCTCTGCTGATTTTATCATCCAATCATGTGCAAGCTAAAATGCTGTTTTTTATTTTCCTTGCACGTCCCCCTTGCAGTGCACTTGTAGTGCAAAGTGGATTTGCCTTTAGTAAATAACCCCCTATGTGTCAATGCACACATAAACTGTCAGAGACGTTTGGAGGCATAAGCGTTTAGGCGCAGTACAAAAAAAATAACTGCCTGCGCCTGGACCAGTAAAAACTAAAAACGCTCCCAAAAAAAAATCTAAACGCAGCTAAACGCGCCAAGCCGTGTTTAGCCACGTTTGATGTTTTTAGGCGTTTTTACATTATAGAGTGTGTTTTTAACCGCTTCAGCCCCGGAAGATTTGGCTGCTGAATGACCAGGCCATTTTTTGCGATTTGGCACTGCGTCGCTTTAACTGACAAGTGCGCGGCCGTGCGGCGCTGCACCCAAACAAAAGTGACGTCCTTTTTTTTCCCACAAGTAGAGCTTTCTTTTGGTGGTATTTGATCATCTCTGCGGTCGTTATTTTTTTGCGCTATAAACAAAAAAAGAGCGACAATTTTGAAAAAACACAATTATTTTGCTATAATAAATATCCCCATTTTTTTTTTAAAAAAGCTAATTTTTTTCTCAGTTTAGGCTGATATGTATTCTTCTACATATTTTTGGTAATAAAAATCGCAATAAGCGTATATTGATTGGTAAGTTATAGCGTCTACAAAATAGGGGATAGATTTATAGCATTTTTATTAATTTTTTTTTGTTTTTTTTTACCGCGATCTGCGTTTTTTATCGGGACTGTGACATTATGGCGGACACATCAGACACTTTTGACACATTTTTGGGACCATTGGCATTTATACAGCGATCAGTGCTATAAAAATGCACTGATTACTGTAAAAATGTCACTGGCAGGGAAGGGCTTAACACTAGGGGGCGATCAAGGGGTTAACTGTGTTTCCTCAGCGTGTTCTAACTGAAGGGGGGAGGGGACTGTCTAGGAGAGATGACAGATCGCTGTTCATACTTTGTATGAACACATAATTAGTCTCTTCTCCCCTCAGAGAACTGGGATCTGTATGTTTACACACACAGATCCCGGTTCTCGGTGTGTCATGAGCAATCGCGGTAGCCCGGCGGTCATCGCGTCCACCAGGCACTCGTACTGGCTCTGGGGGTGAGCAGCCTGAGTGGCCACAGGGCGAAGCGACGTAACATAACGTCGTTTCGCCCAGCCAAGCCATTCTGCCGCGCGGCTGGTCGGCAAGTGGTTAATGAAAAAACGCCCAAAAACGCTGAGGCAAAAAAAATGAGCAAAAACATACAATAATGCTAATGTATAAAAAACGCAGCTAGACGTGAAAAAAAAACAGGTTTTTAGCGCTGCTGTAACGCTGGCGTTTTTAAAACGTCCTGTGTGCGTGAGCCCTAAATAAAATAAACAAAACTACACTAAATGCCCACATGTCCCCTTAAAAAAAACACACTTCTAAAATAAAAATTCAAAAATTTGGCCTGGACAAGTCAATGGGTGAAGTTGGGGGTTTCAGCTTTGGTGATATTTTGCCAAAACCACTCCATCGACCCCTAATTGTTATCACGAGAAATCAGATTTTTTTTGGTAATTTGTATTACCATTTTTAAATAAAAAATAAAAATAAAATAACTTTATAAAAATAAAATAAACTTTAAAGAGTTCTTACTGAAAGTTTTACAAAATTTCGTTTTTTAGGTGTTTTCTGACTCCGACCAGCCCGAAGCACCCGGACCTTCTAACGTCTCTGATTTCAAGTGCTAGCACAGGCAAGAATGCGGGGAGTGAAATATAGCCTATTACATTCAGGAAACAGAGAGATTTACTTATTTCCAACAAAGTTAAACTGTTATTGGGTTGTAACAGGGAAATATTAACTTAACCAACTAGACAGCCCTCTGGAATTTCCTCTCTCCCTCTAAAAGAGCCAGGAATCTAAGACTTTAAAGAGCAAATATTTAAAATTGTCCCACTTTTATTAACTGTGATTTCAGCATAGATAAAAATTCAGTGACTGGGGGACAGATTTATAAGCTGAACTTTCCATAGAACATCTACGCAGCCATTGTATTTTAGCTTGTAGTTAGCGTGCGCCGTTAAACGCCCAAAATATTTGGACAAGTTGTATGCGGAGACTGTGCCGCTTTATAGCTCTGAATGGCACAATCTGTTTGCTTAGAAAATAATTTAGGGCACTCTTACATGAGCCAACATCAGCAAGCGGTATCACCAATCTAAGAATGGCTTGTGATAATTTGGCATTGTAAAAGGTTAAAATGCATCTATACTCAATAAAATCCGTAAACTGGCCTCAAGATTCTGGTGTCCTTAAAGAGGAACTGTGGTCTGCTTACATAATTTGTAATAAAAACATCTTTGCCATTCTGAAGCTTCCCTCCAACCACTTTGCATATTATTTTATATATACAATGTGAATGTACAATGTATATGTAAAGCGCTACATAAGTTGACGGCGCTATATATGTACCTTAAATAATAATAATAATAATATACTGTGATTCTGTACTTGCCAAATATGCTGCAGAATTCTCCCTCCACTGAGTCTGGCTGCAGCCATTTTTAACTGTGGGCAGCTGAAGCTGCTGCCTGTTCACTTCCTGGATTTACACAGACACACAGAGGCCCACTTCCAGCTCTGCAGCTCTCATTGGCCCTCTTATGACTCATCTTCCCCTCCCTTACTGGCAAGCGAGAGTGATGGAGAGAGCTGTGCATGATGTCATAAGTCTAGGCTAATGACCAGACAAGAAACAAGAAGTGGGCTGTATAAGGTATTTACTGGCAGAAAAAAAAAAAAAAAGTTTTATTATCCAAAGTTAAAACAACAAGGGCAGAAGATCTAATAGATGGAAAAAATGACTGAAGTTCCGCTTTAAGTGTCTTTACAGATCCCATGCTGCTGCAGAGATGTGTGCTATATTCTTATTAGCAGCATCGCATCGCCATTGCAAAAAGCAATTCTGCTTTTTGCAAAAAGTAAACAAATAAACAAACAAATAAAGAAAGAAATACATGCATCCATAGTAAAAAAAGCAAAAATGTGCAATTATTTATGTATATATATATATATATATATATATATATATATATATTTGCATTAAAGCCTCCAAAACATTGTTGCTGTGATCAGCGGATCATCAGTGCAATGTTCTGGCTCTGCAGATTATTCTACTGAGGAACAGAGCATTCAATTATGGATCTGGATGAATGATCAATGGACTGCAAGTGCCGTGACATGACCACACTTGTGCTCCATTGAGAGCAAGTTCCTCTTACGCGGTGGCAACTTTCTGTGTATGAATGCCACGGCTGGTCCATACAAAACACCAAATTCAAATATGATAGGAGCCAGTGGGGAGAAGAGGGGCTGGTTTGTGGGGGTGGGGGGTTCTACAGTAGGTATGGGGGTAACATGAAACATTGTTGGAAAGATGCCTTTAAAGTGATTTCCTTCCCTTTTATATTTGTTTTTTGTTTTTTATTCTTTATTTTTATATTTTTGCTTTTATCATATTCCTATTTTATATCCTATTGTCTCATACTTTATCATACTCTAAAATACTCTAAATTACTCAGTTAGAATGGGTTTTTGACAAGGAATCTAGAATTGTTAAAATGTTAAACTGTAAAATGGTCCAACTATTCATCCATGTTTAACAATTACTATTACGTTAAGAGTACAAATTATTATTATCAGATGAACCGCACATACTGTATTTACCATTCTTCCCTGACTATTGTATAACAGATGTATCCCGTTTACCCACTAAATCCATCAACCCCAAACTGCTACGAACCCCTTCACCTATTTTTCCCCAGAAAATGAGACCACACCAATCCGGAGTAAATATTGGCCGTAGCAGCCAATTTTCTTTATTAATAATAACAAATAAACTAGAATTAACATAAATTAACATAACTATATGAAACACCTGAAATAAACCACCCCCATCTGTTAAATACTCCCGTTGGTCTTTGCAGGAAAAAACCCACCAATCTTGCCACTCGATCCACACCGGCACTGCGGTACCTTAACTAAAATAGGCCTCCAGGCTGACATGCTAGCTCAGAGACAACAAACCAATTGACCGCAGTGCACCCAATAACCAATTCCAGCTAAACTCCCGTTAGCTGGAATACCACCAATGGGCCTCATACTACCGATGGGTCCCGAACTTTTCCATATCTGGGGTTTAATCCTTCACCCGCAAAGACCAACACCACGCCACAGCACACCAGGGGAAAACCCTACCCTTGTGTGCCCTGCCAAACCCTCAAAGCTCGCTGGATCCCATCCTGCAAACCCAAAGCCCACAGGTCGATCCCCACATCATTCAGGTGTACTCCATCTCTTCTCAAGTACCGCCACGTATCAACTTCCAGTTCTAGGTGTCTGATTGCAAGCCCACCATTCCTGACCACTAAACCACTAATTTTCTTGTTCACCTTCTTCCTGGCTCGGTTAATCTTATCCACTGACCTGGCCAACCTCCAAGTGGTTCGTGCCACAATGTCCGACCACACAAAAAGCATGTGTGGAAAGGCCATGCGGAGTTGCCAAAAATCAGATTTGATGTCTCGAACCAAATCCAACATTGACCTAATTCCCAAATCATTGCCCCCCACATGTAGAACCAACACGTCAGGTGGCCTATCCAGCCGCGCAAATTTGCGCACTTCCGACACTGTTATACCCCAAAGCATACCCGGCACACCCAACCACCGGAGACAGGTTTCCTGCCTAGAAAAACCCAGCTGTCTCCCATCCCGCCGAGCATCTTCTCTCCTTGCCCCCAACACACATATGAATGGCCCACTATCCAGACTAGGCACTGTGTTCTTCCTGAAAGAAAAGAGAAAGGCTGAAGGCCGAGGCAGCGTCCAAGGGACCGGGATGGAATTCACTCCCGGGACGTCACGCACCACCCACTCAATAAAAGAACTAAACTGTTCAAACAATGTGCAGGATATAGAACACCCCATGGGCAGGCAGCGATCCACATGTTCTTCCTGCCAATAACAACCCAACAAACTAAAACTATCTGGGTGAACCGGGAGCAAACGAAAAGCCCACTCTATGTCAGCTTTTGCCATCAGTGCCCCCCGCCCATACCTCCTAACCCAAAACACCACTGCATCAAATGATGTCTAGGAAACCGCACATACCTCCGGGTCTATGGCATCATTCACCGAACCCCCTTTCGGGAATGACAAATGGTGAATTAGCCTAAATTTGTTAGCTCCTTCTTCGGTACGACCTCTAGAGGTGACACTACCAGATCCGGTATTGGCAAAAAAGGAAAAGCACTGCCCATGCGGCCCAACAAGACCTTCTTATGCAGTTTCTCTGAAACCACTTCAGCATGTTGTAAGGCCGACCGCAAATTGCGTGACAGAGGGGGAGTATCGACCAGCCTTGATGGAATTCTAAACCCTTCCAAAAACCCCAGGCCCAGCAACCGCGCTGCCTCCCTATCCGGGTACCTATCGAGGAAAGGTTGCATCTTTCCCACTTTCACCGGCGTTGTCCCCCTTACTAACAGATTCGCCGGTACGGCTTTTTCCTTGTTTAAAGCAACGGGACACAGGGTGTCCACCTCCACAACCTGAACATTCGTGCTTGTATTTGCACGACCCCCCAAATCTGTAGACACCCTCATTAAATTGCCAACAAACCCCTTTCTTTCTTGTGGCCGATTGTCCGGGGTTGGATGAGCCACCGCCCCCCCCCCTGGAAAAAACTGACTCGACGTCATAAGGCGCATCCATAAGCTGATGTCCTTATGGTCCCACCTCAAAGACGGGCATATAGCCCTCCGCTGCCTAAATTGTTCATCGTACCGCAGCCATGCTGTTCCCCTGTAGACTCTGTGTGCCTCTCCCACGGCGTCTAAATAGCAGAACAGTGCCGAGCAGTGTTCTGGGTTCTGTTCCCCAATAACGCTCGCCATTATCGCAAAGGCCTGCAGCCAATTCGTGAAAGTCCTAGGGGTGAGCCTATACCTCCTTTTTTCTTCGTCCTCCTTCTTGTTATCCTCCGGCTTCACCCTATCCAGTTTGAACTTTTCAAGCGGTAGGAGTGCAAAAATCTCCACATAGTCTCCCTTCCATATTTTTCCCTCACCTCAGGTTTTAGGTGTGCTCCGAGGGGCCCCTCAAAACACACATAAACTTTGCATTTTGCAGCATCCACCAACCTTACTAAGTCCTGTTTTTTAGCCCCTTTCCCTGTTGCACCCTCTTGGGCGCCACCTCCTTACCTGCCACCCCTCCGACCTCCGTAGCAGTCCCGGGGGGAGTCCCCGTGCCCGTTGTCACCCCATTCGTTGCCCCCCCCGACCCCAGGAGCCACCCATGCCGCCGCAGGCGACTGTACACCACTCAGCCCTGGCTCAAACTTGTGCACCAATTCCTTCAAACCCGCTAAAAATTCCTGCAACCCAGAGTCCGACGTGGCGCGGTCTGCAACCAGCGAGGCCGTAGGGGGAGGCACGGTTGTGACCTGACCCTCACTACTAATCGCCCCCCCATCAGTACCCACAACAAGTGAAGTAATACATGTAGACCTACTGGGATGCCTGAAAGGGGTCCCACCAGCCGAAGGTCCCGCCTCCACCGCCGTTGGACGTCCTCGCTACCCATCATCGTCCGACTCACCTTCAGACCGGTCCACCGCCATCTCCTCTTCACTCGCTGACTGCCCTCCAGTGGATGCGTCACTGGAAGCCGGGGATCCGCGGTTCTCCAAACCCCTCCTCCATGCGCCGGATCCACCCACCGCTTTGTGGGTCGCTTTTCTGGGCCCTCTGTCCTCATTCCCGCAGTGCCATGCAGGGTCACTACCAGCTGCTGTCCTCCGCCCTTTTGTCATTGGGGGCCACCGGCTGTGGATCTGGGGTGCACGCCTGCCGCCCCTATTCTTTCCACCAGATAAAGCCCCGCCCCCTCTGCATCAACGCCAGATGAAGGAGCACGCATGCTCCGAACGCGAAGCACCGCCCGCCTCACCCCGCTCCCGGAAGTAAAGACGCAGGTCAGCACAGCGCTCCACGGAAGATCCATGACAGACATCCTGGCCGCCCGGAGGCTCTGAGGACCCTCGGCACCAGTGGAACAGCTACCAGGACCCAGGTCACAGGACTCACATCCCAAGAACCCCCCCACTGGCCCGTGACACCCACATCCCCCGAGAGCACACGGATGAAACTACTTTACATACTGGTTTTTAGCAACTCAAATGTGAGTGTTTTTATCTATTGTAATAAATATTTTTAACATACATGCTGCACTTAGAGGGCACCGTCCTTCTTTCTTTTTTATTGCATCAACGCCAGAGGCTGGACTCGCTATCCTCTTCCTGCTAGGCCCAGCATCCGCCCTGGAGCTGCTGGCGCTACTCCTCCCTGCTCTGCGGCCTGTTTGTATTTTCTGCCCCTTCCCCCCACCTGATAGTGGCCGACCCGCACGGACCTGCTGTCTCTGCACTCTGGGAGGGAGGGGGAGAGGGGGATCTGCGGAGAAGCGAGCCGGCGGCCTGGACCGCCGAACTCGCGCTGACTCACGCCCCGCCGAAGTGGCCGCTGCGGAACTCTCACCGCAGCATCGCTGCCAGTCTGTCTTCCAGCCATCCTGGTCCCTTGGACGCCGCCTCGGCCTTCAGCCTGGCAAAAAGCTGTTCCACAGCTGCCATGCTTCCAAGCTAACTCCTCCTGACAAACTGAGCTTGGGAGGGATATCTCCCTCTGCTCAGTTAACTCAGCTCCACCCTTTCTTTCCACCCCAACCAATCCCAGCAACTTTTACATGCAATCTCCCTGCTATGGTCCCCCTGTTAACTCTGTTATGCCCGCCCTGTGCCTACTGCATTTTATTTCTTCTTCCGGGCTTCCTATATAAGTGTTATGTGATGCATTTTTTATAATAACCTCTTGTTTGTACAAATTATCCAGAAAACAATAAAAATGATGAGGAAAAAAAAAGTGATTGTAAAGGCACAGTTTTTTTTTTTTTTTAAAACAAACATGTTATACTTACTTGCTCTGTGCAACGGCCCCTGATCCTACTCTTGTTGTGTCCCCTGCCCATGCTCCTGGCCCTTCCCCCTTGCTGAGTGCCCCTATTGACAGCAGCAAGAGCTAAAGGCTGCTGTGTCTGAGCCAATGAGGAGAGAGAGAGTGGAGAGAGCCTCTGCTCTTGTGCACATAGCTGGATCAAGATCAGGCTCGGGTATGAAAGATTCTGTTTGTTTTTCAATTGAGTTGTACATTTTATAGATCACGTTAACCGCTTGCCGACCAGCCGCCGTCAATTTACTGTGGCAGGTCAGCATGATCCCATGAACCATCGTAGCTATACATAGGCTCGCGGGATAGCAGGTGCGTGCGCACACCCGCTGCACAGTGGGGGTGCCGATGCTCATGGCCGACAGTCGCGATGACCGCCAGCCACGAGCGATCGCTAGCACGAGAGGCAGAACAGGGACGAGTGTGTGTAAACACACACTTTCCTGTTCTGTTCTGAGGAGTGACAGATCGTGTGTTCCTATTAGCTAGGAATCACGATCCGTTACTTCCTCCAGTCAGTCCCCTCCCCCCACAGTTAGAATCACCTCCCAGGGAAAACAATTAACCCCTTGATCGCCCCCTAGTGTTAACGCCTTCATTGCCAGTGACATTTTTTACAGTAACCAATGCATTTTTATAGCACTGATCACTGTATAAATGCCAATGGTACCGAAAATGTGTCAAAATTGTCTGATGTGTCCGCCATAATGTCGCAGTCATGATAAAAATCGCAGATCGCTGCCATTACTAGTAAAAAAAGAAAGCTCTATACTGCTAATATAGTGAACTCTAATAGAAAAGTGATCAAGCTCTTATGATTTTGCTCTTATGACAACACTAGGAAGAATGCCTCTCCCATAGAACATACGGGAAGTGGTTGCAGGATGTATGAATTGAATAGAATGCATGTGCAAGTCTTCATACAAACAGAAGAAGGTAGCATTCTGCAGTAAAGCTTGCTAAAATCCTTACAATTAATGTAAATGTTCACAGGAGGATTTTTTTTGTTACTTAACAAAAGTGGAGTTACATTTTAAACAGAAGCCATGCTTTGCGAATCCATCAGTAGGGGAAAACAAGGTAAACTGGAAAAAAAAAAAAAAAGCAGCAGCAGATCAGGTTATAATGGGATAGAGACGCACAGGTGTGAGCCACCATAGGGGTCAACTAAAGACCAGAGAAAAGAGCCAGACTGACATTGTTTGGTTTTATTAACTCATCCATAATTAGCCCATAGCTTAGATACAATTTAGCCGCTGCCATATGGGCTAATGTAGCAGTGAAAATGACCCCCCATGCAGACAACAGTCTGTCGCAGTAGCGGAAGATCAGAATAAACCAACATTGAACCCTTAATATTTACACTTAGCGCTATTCCATGAAAGAAATACATTGCTTCTATACAAACACCGTAATACATCCTTTGAGCAATCCGTCTGAAAAAAAAAAAATTACAATATTTGGTAAAAAAAAAAAAATAATGTTTACTTAGACTACACTTGCCATTTGCAGGTTTCAATCAAACTGATTGCAGTTATGTAAACAGGAGATATAATTTTCTTGCTTGCAGTGACCATTGATGTGGCACTGAGGATTGTAATGTTTCGATGCTTCTCGCTGCCAAATGATCTGTCGTTTAATAATCAGCAGCATACAGAGCACTTTTCAAAATGCCACCAGGCTGAGCATCTGTTGTTATTAGGTAAAATGGTCGGGCGCTGCACACTGTTTTAATTTTTGCTGTTCACACTGGAGAAATTGTGGTTTGTGTGCCCACCTCGTGTCCTTGGGCTGCCATGGAGTACAGTAGATGAGCGGAGATATCACTTTGGTCACAGAGAGGGTAAAGCTCCATGTGCTCAGGTGTCTTTAGAGGTCAACCACAATGGTTTTCAGTCATTTTTTTTTTTAAAGCACAATGCCAGTGTAGCACTCTCTACTTAGGTAGGTGGTAGAAGTAAGATTTTTTGGTGAGTGGAGGTAAATTTAGACAGGCCTAGCTGGAAGCATCACTCCACGGTCACCTCCCTTTTTCTTCTAGAGGTTTCTAGAAGAGAGACGGGGAAGAGAGGTGGAGCTGTCTGGGGTCTCTCAGGGACAACTAGGATTGGCAGGGGGCAGGCCTCCTTGATATACTCAGGGTCAGCCCAGCTGGGGAGGAGTTGTCGGGTGGAAGAATCTGGAGATGGAGTGCTAGGCTGTCGGGGCCTTTGAGGGTGCTCCCTATTCTGGGGGGGTGACCTTGGGTCTGGGACTCGGGTGAAGGACGGATCCCTTCAAGAACGCATGAAGGATCTGAACAGGAGGCACAGAGAGGAGTCAGAGAGGACAGCACGAGCTAGTACTGCCGGGCATGTCTTCAGGTGAGAACCACCGGTGTGTGCAGCCAGGAGGGCTGGTGAGTGACATGTATTATCGGGAGGACTGGAGAGGCATGCCAGAGAGGACTGAGAGGAAACAGTCAGAGCTGGGTGTGGAGCCCGTGAGAATTGCAATGTTACAGGCAGTGAAGTCGGGCAGCTGCAGCCAGGAAGGCTGGCAGGGCCTGAAGAGGACTTTCTGTGAGCCGTAGTCAACCTTAGGACAGATAGCACTAGAGACTTCCTATCCTATTTTTGCTACATTAAAGGAGCCCGTGGTCCCTGCCTGCAAATGGCAATCTCTAGGGCCTGACTGAGTCTGTTGGGCCCTATGTGTTAGCTGTGCCTGGAAGTGAAGTGTTGTGCAGGAGAGAGAGAGAGTAATAGTCTGCAAGAAAGTCTTGTGCTGGAGGAGACAGGAGCTGTAAAGTGTATATAGTTGTCCCAAAAGGAATGATATTCAATTAACCAATTTCTTGTTCTACTGGGCATCCCATATATTCCTATCCCTATCCAAGTTCAAATCCCTCAATAAAACAACAAAACAAACATCTGGACTGTTCATTGTCTCCAAGGTGATTGGGAAGTGAATCCCGGGCTGGGCAGGGTGACAGGTGGGCCACAACTTTCAGCAGCCCCTACGGGGGAACCGCTACACCAGGTTGACACCCTCTCCATCACCTCTGAGGTACTCTTTGGTATTTTTTTATACTTACCCTTTTTCAGAAGTGTTCAGGACATTCACCCCTTCTCCAGCACTGGGAGGTCCTTCATAAATCATAGAGCTGCTTTACTGTATATCGGTGCAGGGAGCCATTTAGTCTGGAAGACTCAGAACATCTGGTGGCAGAAGGGGTAATGTGGGGGACAACAACACCTGAGAAGACTTGAGTATGTCAACTGGAGCTTTTTTTATTTGGGAGGGGGCAGCAAACAATGCACCCATAGCCACCCCCCGGTCACTCAGGTTACTCGCACCTTACCCCCCGGTCCGTCGTTCTCCAGCCCCGCACTTACTCCATCTAGTCTAGGTCGCAGGTAGTGCTTCCTCCAGCCGACGGCTTCCCCTGCACCTCCTCCTCCTCGGCAGCACTGCAGCTTACGCCGTGCGTCTCCTCTCTCCTCCTCTTAGGCTAATAGGATTGATTCTCCTTTCAGTCAATCAGGTGACAGGTCACAGGACCTGCTTCCTGATTGGCCGGGAGGAGAATCATGAAGACAATAGCGAATATTCATCACACAACTGGGTGGGCTCGGGCAAAGTGTTTTTGAAGCCTAATACAGCCTCAGGCTCTAACCGCGTGCTTCAAAAAAACCCCAAAACATTGGAATCCATATTTCCGGCACCCCGCATGTAGATTAGGGGGCTGGATGCATGAATAGGGGGGCGGCGCCCCTGCGCCCTGCATTATGGGCTGCCACTGGTCTACATGCTGCTGCCTTGATGCTTCGCTTCACGTCCACGGCAAAGTTTACCCAACATAGAACTCTACACATTCAAGTAAATGGCAAAGTGGTGTAACCGTGTGCAATGCAGATGATTGCGACGCATTTGTTGGCCAAAATGAAGATTAAAACAGGTGGCGAGGAAGCCTCACATCGCTTCCTCACTGCCTGTCAGTAGTCTCTGGAGCTTGATCAAAACACAGATCAGGCTTCAGAGGCAAAGGAGATTGAGACGCATGTTTAAATCTACCCTGAGGTTTCATTTAGATGCGTAGTTGGTGGGTGACAAAAATGCATGGTTGAGGTGTGTTTTTGCTGCCGGCCATCTTGCCCCTTTAACCTCTTCCCACCCATGCTATAGCCGAAAGACAGCTACAGTGCAGGCTTACTTTGCCGGCGTCCCATGATCATGCCACCCGTGCACCCCCTGTGGCGCGTGGGCGGCGTGCTCTGTAAACGCTGATTACAGTGATCTTTACTACATGATTAGCTGTGTCTACTGACAGCTGATCACAATGTAAACACCAGCCGGTTATCGGCATTCCTTTCCTGACAGCATGAGTAGAAGAGAAGAGAGCCGATAACTGGCTTGTGTTAAAAGGACATCTGCACTGATAATTAGGACACTGATTATCAGTGTCCTGATTATCAGTGCAGTCCCAACAGTGCCCACCATTGCTGCCTTTTAGTGCCCATCAGTGCTGCCAATCAGTGCCCATCAGTGCCACCTATCAGTGCTCAATAACAGTGCTGCCAATTAGTGCCCATTAGTGCTGCCAATCAGTGCCCATCAGTACCACCTATCGTTGCTGCCTATCAGTGCCCATCGGTGCTGCCTATCAGTATCAATCAGTGCTGCCTACCAGTGCCCATCATCGCCACCTATCAGTGCCCATCAGTGCCGCCTATCAGAACCCATCAGTGCCACCTATCAGTGCCCTTCAGTGCCGCCTATCAGAACCCATCAGTGCCATATATCAGTGACCATCAGTGCCACCTATCAGTGCCCATCAGTGCTGCCTATCAGTGCAACCTCGTCAGTGCCCACCATGGCTGCCTCATCAGTGCCCATCAGTGAAAGAGAAAAATTGCCTGTTTGCAAAATGTTGTAGCAAACTATGAATAATGTTTTTTCTTTTTTTTTTTAAATGTTTGGTCTTTTTTCATTTGTTTAGCAAAAAATAAAAAACTCCAGTGGTGAATAAATACCACCAAAAGAAAGCTCCATTTGTGTGAGAAAAATGATAAAAATGTCTAATGGGTACAGTGTATTCATGACCGCGCAATTGTCAATCAAAGTGCGACAGCACTAAAAGCTGAAATTTGGCCTGGGCAGGAAGGGGGTAAAAGTGGCCAGTAGGCTAGTGGTTAAGATGCAATAGGTAGGGGATGGGGGTGTTTACATGCAGCGGTTGCAATGTTTCACTTCACGTCCGCAGCAAGGTTTACCAGACATGCAGCAATTAGCGTGCGATTGGCCCACCGAACGCTACACATTCAAGTAAATGGAGATGCACTACAAACGCTCCACAACCACTTGCAATGCATGCAGTTGTGTCGCATTTGTTTGCAAAAATGGGACCAAAACAGGTTGTAAGGAGACGTTGCTGCGCTTCCTCACCGCCTGTCAGTAGCCTCTGGAGCACGATCTGAACACAGATCGCATCATATACTGAGATTCTCCTGGATTATACAATGATTAAAGTAAATCAAGCAGATATTTGAACAATGGAGCAACAGCAATGTTTTGGATAGCATTAGCAAGCAGTTTGCAGACCAGTTTAGGACCCATGTAGACGAGCTGTTGTTAGCATTAGAACTAAAACCCAACCTATGTAAACCATACGTCAGTGGCAGTGAAAGGGTTATGCCCCGTACACACGGTCGGAATTTGTTCGGACATTCCAACAACAAAATCCTAGGATTTTTTCCGACGGATGTTGGCTCAAACATGTCTTGCATACACACGGTCACACAAAGTTGTCGGAAAATCCGATCATTCTGAACGCGGTGACGTAAAACACGTACGTCGGGACTATAAACGGGGCAGTGGCCAATAGCTTTCATCTCTTTATTTATTCTGAGCATGCGTGGCACTTTGTCCGTTGGATTTGTGTACACACGATCGGAATTTCCGACAACACGCTCCGATCGGACATTTTCCATCGGAAAATCCGACCGTGTGTACGGGGCACTAGACTGATGTAAAAAAAAAAACATGCTGCATTGAAAAAGACCCTCACCTTGTTGGGCTATAAGCACACAGGCAGTTCAGCCCATGTGGGTAAAATCCTTACACTAGTTGTATTTCCAAATACCTGGAATATTTTTTAATACATAATTGCGTTCAGTGTTGATTTTATATTTTTCTGACCTCCAATGGTCCTGTGTAGAGTAACCACTTGCTTACTAGGCACTTTTACCCCTTCCCTGCCTAGGCCAATTCTCAGCTTTCAGCGCTCTCGTATTTTGAATGAAAATTAAGCGGTTATGCAACACTGTACCAAAACAAAATTTTTATACATTTTTTTCACAAAAATAGAGCCTTCTTTTGGTGGTATTTAATCACTGCTAGGGTTTTTATTTTTTACTAAAAAAAAAAAAAAAAATGAAAAATGTTTTCCTTAGTTTCTGTCAGTAAGTTTTGTAAAGAAGTCATTTTTCACCTTCACTGATGTGCGCTGATGAGGAGGCACTTATGGGCAATGATGAGGTGGCACTAATATGCAGCACTGATGGGCACTGATAGTTGACACCACACCTCCCAACTTTTTCAGATGGGAGCGAGGGAAACCTATTAGCAAATGTATGTAGGCACAGGACACACCCCCTACCACGCCCCCTTAAAGGAGAAATATACAAAAAAAAATATTAGTATAACCCACGAGTGCTTTTTTTTACCACTACTTTTCCTTTATATTGGCTTTTGAAGTTCACAAATGCAGCAATTTAGAAATTGGATAAAAGATTTAGCACTGGGAAACACTTTTTGAAGATAAAAAGTGCATTTATATACAACTCTATAGATCAGACCAAAATGAGGGATACATGAGGAGGAATGAGGGACAGAGGGACTTTGTGTCAAATCAGGGACAGTCCCTCCAAATCAGGGTTAGTTGGGAGGTATGTGACACTGATGGGCACTGATAGGCATCACTGGTGGGCACTGATAGGCGGCACTGGTGAGCCGCACTGATGGGCAGCACTGATGGGCATTGATGAGCAGCACTAATGAGCAGGCACTGATGGGCACTGAAAGGCAGCACTGACTGGAATAACTAATGGGCACTGATTGGTGTCACTGATGGGCACTGATTGGTGTCACTGATGGGCACTGCTGGAGCTTTACTATATTCAGTGCCCTGATTCCCTGTACGGGTCTCCCCTGAGAGGAGATGCCGCTGATCGGTTCTGTCAATGTGAGGTGAGGAGAGCAGATAAACAGCACTTTACATGTGATTGGTTGTGATTTAAAAAAGATGATCACATGGGTAAAGAGCAGCGCCATCAGGGTCCTAGGACACGGGACGGCCGCGATCACCACGCTGCGCGCCCGTTCTGGGACGCCGTCATTTGACGGTGGGCGGGCGGGAAGTAGTTAAGGTGTAGTATGTAAAACTTACTGTTTCATTACCTGCTCTGAAATAGTTAACAAATCAAGAGAATGTGTTAATTAAATTTATACTTTTTTTTTTTCTTGCACTTTCACCTTTTTTTAATAACACCGAGTACTGGAACGTTCCAGCACTTGGGAGATGATATGGGCAGTTTATTTTAGTATAATAAAATGATTAATGTTATTAATATCATACAAAGCAGCAACATTTTTCAAAAAAGGGGCTATTAAAATAATTTTCTCTTAACACGGTGCTCTGTCTATTGTTGGAGCAATTAACCTGTAATGGGTTTAACCTTCACTTTGAGGATTCCCCATATGCCCATCCGAGGTATTACAGGCAGGGATGAGCAAATGTGCCCCAGGTTCGGTTTGCAGGGGATTTGTTGAATCCTGCATGAAGCCTGAAAATTCTGAACCTAAAACGAACCCCACTGACTTCTTTAGGGGATGAATCTTGAAAATAAATTCTGGCTATTGTCAAAAAAGGTCACTGCCATCTACCAATACAAAAAAAATGTACCAATGCAAAAAAAAGAGGCCTTTAAGCGGTATGTAGTGTTACCAAACAGTACAATATTCATGGGGTACAATATCTGTGGGCATTGTCAGTGACATCATATTCTGGCATCACACATTTTATATTATTATTTATGTTTACTTGTCTTAAGAAGGTACAGGCAGAGATACTCTTATTTCTGACGGTCCTTCCGGCGACCAGCATCTTCTCCTGTGTGTCGGTTTTCATGACTCTTCACCAACCGGTTCGGGATGACGTCGCACATGCGCAGGAGCGAGTCATCCCAGCACGCAGCATAGGGCTGGCCGCTGTAAGCGCAGCTGTGCATGTGCAGCTCAGCTTACATTCCAGGGATTGCTGCAATCAGGCAGGTAGGTGCAGTTTATTGCAGAAGAACTATTGCATACCTGCTTACACTAAGGTACAGTGTAACTTTAGTTCTGTTTTAAACAGTGGCGGCTGGTGGGTTGGTTTCTTCTGGAGGGAGGGGGGGTGGCCGGTGATATTCCCCCCGCCTGCCAGCTCGATGTCTGCAGGTCGTTTCAGCACTTACCCCATCTAAGTGGCGGGCAGCGGGTTGCGGACAGCGGTTCCTGTGTCCTCTCCTCCAGCACAGCGGCTTCTGCCTTGCATCTTCTCTCTCCTCCTCCTAGGTGCTAGGCATCCAATAGGATCTCCTGTCCTTTCAGCCAATCGGGTGACGGGTCTCACGACTTGATTGGCCGGGAGGAGCATTAGTTTGAGATTAGTGAATATTCATTCGCTATTGTCACACAACTGGGTGGGCTTGGAGCACAGTGCTCTGCGTCCCAAGACCACCAATTTAAATAGTGCATTGTGCGTTAATTACCATCTTCTTCAGTCTGGATTCCAAACACCTCTTCCTAAGCCCTCTTGCAGTGTAATTTGGCAAAGTCACAAATTTCTTTATCAGCTGAGCCGATATCCTTCCCTGGGGACCAGGCATTGTTCCCTATGCCATACCTGTGGCATCTGGAAATCACTGTAGTGCGCACTGTTAATACAGATATCATTGCTGTCTTCTGGGACCCATGGTGAGAAGCTGCCCTGCTGCATTGTAAACACAAATGGCCACTCACTTGGCACACGCACCATTCAGGAAACACTTTGCATCTACTCAATGAATGCAAAGCATTCTCTGATTGGATAAGGTGGAGAGGCAAGGCACTGACATCACGATCCCCGCCCTGTTCAATCAAAGAATGCTTTGCATTCATTGAGAAAATGCAAAGTGTTCCTTAAATGGCGCCCATGTAGAGCTGGGCACCTCCTGTGTTCAGTAAGCAGTAAAGCAGCCTGGGACCCAGAAACCAGTGGCAATCACTGTAATAGCAGGTCCTATTGCGCAGCTTTCACAGTGATCCCATAGATGTGGCACATACATCCTTAAATTGGTCTAAGCTATGTAAAAATTCCATACCTGGATTTCATCTTTAACTATTGTCAATTTCCATTTTATTTCCTTCATAGAATGCGTGTTTTCACCTTTCCATTCACCCTTTGTTGCATCTCAGTGCTGCTGATCTCCTGTGGCCTTTGTGTAGCCACCTTTTGTCAAAATAGACTCCAGCAATGACTACATGGCATATCTCATGGAGGGTTTCCTGATGATGACTACAGTGGTTCATGACAACATAATATGTGTTGAAATGACCTCTCGCAGTTGCTATTGAATGCCCATGTGACAGAGTGACAACATAGTAGCGCTTGGAGATAACCTCTTAGATAGGTGCTAGGTTAGGTAAATTTAGTTGTAAGCTCCACTGTAAGAAATTCAGCTGCTTGCAATTGGTTTGGGTTGTTCTGTGTGTCACTGGTTGCAGAATTGACTGTATCTCCCTGTCTTCTGGAGGGTTCTGGAAAGTTGTGGGCTGGGAGAGTCAAATCAGCAGCTGAATAATTAAGTAGTCTCAGCCAATCCCTGAGAGAGGGTGCCCAGATGGTGGCTGGGAGGAAGCATAAATAGTCTGGGGCATGGAACAGACGCATCTCGTCCAGGAGGAGGAGATTCCAGCCTGAAGGGCTGCTGCCCCTCTCAGCAGTCAAACTATGCTTTTCTACTGTTCATCAAGATCCCAGCTATGCTGGCTGGGGGGGGGGGGCTATTCTACTGAACTTTGCTGGAGCTGACTGAGTGACTTCTTTGGATATCTGGTCTTGTTGAGTTTACGGGAGCGGTGTCTGGAAGATATAGGAGTGAGGTATTCAACTATCCAAGAACTATCCAAGGACAGTACAGGCCAGTATCTGAGATCCCAGTGACCATGTGCTGCTGCTGTCCCTCTTGTTTTATATTCAGCCTGTACTTGTTGTCATTGTTCATGGTGTCCTTGTGTGGCTCAGCATTTTATTTGCTGCTGAAAGGATTTTGTTCAGAATCTCTAGACCAGCCTTTCTCAACTTTTTCAACACAAGGGAACCCTTGAAATAACTTTCTGGTCTCAGGGAGCCCCTGCTAAAAATGTCTGTATCTACAACTCATAAAGCATTAGTGTGATGGTCAGTGGGAAGAATGCCCCTTACAACTGTGGTCATTGGGAAGAACTACTCCCTTTACATATAGAATGAAGTATTTTACCATATCTCAGAGAACAAGCATACAATGCCACATCCCAAAAATATACTTAGGACAACAAAAAGGAAAAAATCCATTTCCATAATAGAGACTTTAAAGGCTTCGTACTGAAGATGTGGCAACACAATTTAATAAAAGAAAAGGTTTTTATTTCATGATTCCATTATAAAAAGTTATAAAAAGTTACGATTCTTCAGAACCACCCCAATATAGTAACAATCAATATCATAAATAACATCATAAAAATTTATGCTAATACACGTTTCGCAGTCAACTGCTTCATCAGGGATTTATTTTATTGAATTGTGTTGCCTCATCTTCAGTATGAAGCCTTTAAAGTTTCTATTATGAAAATGGCTTTTTTTTTCATTTAATTATCCCCTTTACAGATAGCTAAAAAGATCAGTGGTGTCAGTGGTCACTTATCTGAAAAGCAGAATTGCTCATTGTTTAAGGAACCCCTAGCAATTTCTGAAGGAACCCTGGTTGAGAAACCCTGCCCTAAGAGGAAGATAGGCATCCTCAAGTTACTACTTAAGGTTGCTGGAGTATCCCACGGTTACAAATGCACCCATCAAGTTCAACGAAGCAAGAAATTGAATACCCCTACACCAGTGATGACGAACCTTGGCACCCCAGATGTTTTGGAACTACATTTCCCATGATGCTCAACTACACTGCAGAGTGCGTGAGCATCATGGGAAATGTAGTTCCAAAGCATCTGGGGTGCCAAGGTGTGCCATCACTGCCCTAGAGTGATCATTGAGTCAGAGGAGTGACTGTGCGTCTGGCTGCTAGAGCACTTATTGGGGAAAGAACCTTGGGACCAAATCAGCAGGCCCTTTAGGGGGTGAGCACTACACAAGGACAGAGCATTGTCACCCTATAATGGGAAATGTCTAAACAAGGACTTTCATGCAGGATCACCAGGGATTCTCTTATGAAAGTTGCAGATTTAAAATATTGAATATTATTTCTGAAATGATATTAACATGGAAAAGCTTATGTGTATTGAAGTGATTAGGTTTTCGAGTACTTTAAGACCAGTCAACTTCTTTTTATCTCATATAAAAGTGTTTCAAACAAAAGTCTCCAATGACAGCTGCATCCATAACCTCAGGGAGGAAGACCATGATGAGGGTCAGGATCGTGTTGAAAACTTTTATATGTTTCTGATCATCTTATAAAAACAGCGTTCACCTATATAATATAAGGCTAATTCCCAGGGCGGGACTTGAAAAGAGAAGTTTAAACACTGCACAGTAACAACTTAATTACATACTGAGGGATGTGCGCAGTATTTGGCAGCGCTGCACAGCTTGGACCGGCTGCATGATCTCCGACACATAATAGGAATTAATCACCATTAGTCTTACACACCAACAGCTGCATGCTCCCTCCGCAGTGTCAGTCTCCAGCTGCAAGCCGCTCCCCACTGCTGACAGCGACTGATTACAGCTGCAAATAGACCTATGTAAATATGACAGCACACAGTTTTCTTAATGTTTTATACAGCTAATTAACTTCAGATAGCTTGATTGATACATTGCAAAATTACTCAGCAAAACTTAGAAATGTGTTCACATCTGGATCATAAGCCTCTCGTGTTAGAGACTAACTCCACCTAACGATGCTTTAACAATGCTAGAATTTCATGCATTTCGCAGGTTTTAAGGGGAAACGTTAATGTTTTGGGTTTTTAAGATTATGCAGTCTATGTATAAAAAAGTTAGCTGAATAATTTTGACAGCTCCAGCAAAACTTTCCGTATTCCATGTAATATAATTATCTCATATGACACGTGTCAAACACAAGGCCCATGGGCCGGAACCGGCCCACAGGTTCTTCTAGCGCAGGGGTCTCCAAACTTTCTAAACAAAGGGCCAGTTTATTGTCCTTCAGACTTTAGGGGGGGCCGAACTGTGGCCAGCAGGAGTTTAAATTTTCCTGACATCATTGGGAGTAAACATTGCCACATTCGGTATGAGGTAAAGGAATAGTGCCCCATCATTGGTATCATTAGGACTGGAGTAGTACCCCATTTTTGGTGTCGATGGGAGAAATGGTGCCCCATTGTTGATGTCAGTTAGCAGAATAGTGTCTCGTATCAGTGGAAGGAATAGTGCCCCAAGGGCCAGATAAAGGCAAGCAAAGGGCCGCTCTAGGCTCTCAGGCCACAGTTTGGTCTAGCGCCCAGATGCGCCCAGATGCCTTAGAATGGGTCTTACTGCCCTGTGTCCATTCTCTGACCCCTTGCTCCACTGTGCCCAGGGCAACTGTCCCTTCTGCCCACCCCTTGTTCCCGGCTCTGCACGCACTTCTGTTGCAGCTGCAGCACCCTCCTCATCTCTGCCCCCACCTTGTCTCAGCAGTCAACAGCAGAGAGAAGGATATATTTACTCCACCAGATCCTTCTCTTCTCTGTGCAGCCACAGCACCCCTTGGTATCAGCATTCAGCAGCCTCTGGCAGCGGACTCCAGCCCTCCACTGGTCCTCCTATAGACCCTGCACTTTCTGATTCCCAGCTCTACCCACAGCTTTTTCCCAGCCGCAGCGCAATGTAAGGGGGGTGCACTGTGATTTAAAGGAGAATGGGAGGGGGCACTTGACATCTAATGTAAGGAGGAGGGGGGTGCTTTGGACATCTGTTCTTACAGATATCCAAAATGCTGAAGTTTGCTTGCAATGAAACTGAGCTTGACCCCCCTGCCCTATAAGCATACACCCCATCTAGTGGCTATAATCCATTTTTTTCTCTTATTTAGGGTATTTATACAAAATTACTGCATTATAGCTACTAGATGGTGCCTACAATCATTAGAGACCATAGGAGATATTTTTTGTACTGTGGAAATTGCACTTTATTGAGGACATTTCATTATATAATTTACACAAATGAATTGTGGATGGACTAGGCACTGATAATCACATATCCGCTTTATTTAAGTATTTAGCATTGTGTTTATACTGTATATTTTTTATTGTGTAATGGATTCAATGAGTTATTGAGTAGGTAAGACATTTCATTTACATAGTCACTTTGCACTTAAAAAATTGTAGATATAGGCACATTTAGGAAACACTGTATATGTTGGATTTATCATATATTGTCTCTGAGATATGCATATATAGTGCTTACCCCTGAAGGGGCCACTGAGAATATACCCAAGTCTTCCAATCTAGTACTGAGGCCACCAGTCACACAAGCATGGTCCCATACACTGACAATTCAAGCTTGGGCTAGGGGATGTCTATTCAGTATTTATTGAACTTTAACAGGAAAGGGGTTTAGGGTCACATGATACTTCAAAATGACCAGCGGCAATAATGAAAGGACAAACTTCTCACTAATCTTCTCTATAGCCACCTTTTTTAGAAGTGATAGGGAATGGCCAGTACATCTAGGACCCTACTGTAGTAGTCTCTGTCCATATAGCATGTTTGGGCACTTACTTACCTGGCTTCTGGCACTTTGTTTCCTTTTGGCACTTGCACAACAATTAGTCTACAACAAGGTCTTTACTCACCATGTCCCAGGAGCTGTCTGCCACAGGTAGATCCTTAGTAAGGGAGACAAAAAGATCCTTCCTCAGACCTTTGGCAATCGTCTCCAGGCCCTCGGCCCAGAAGCTGCTGAGGCCCCATCTGCAATTTCCTATCTCAGCAAAGCTGCCTTTAGGGGCAGCAGCTCCAAGAGAACTGGAACCCTCCCTGGAGAGGAAAGAACACTCTGGCAAGGCTTCCCAGAGATGCATTACCTCCCCAGCCACCTTCTGGATACCTCATTCCAGGGATAATCATAATGATAACAGAAATCACCCAAACAGCCCTGATCAAACATTTACATACACTGGAATGTTTGGTTATGGTACAGACACAGAAGGTGGCACACACAGGTTAAAATGTCAAATAAAGGTTAATTTCTCACATTTGTGGCTTTTTAAATCACAATTAGTGTCTGTGTATAAATAGTCAATGAGTTTGTTAGCTCTCACTTGGATGTCCTAAGCAGGCTGGACACTGAGCCATGAGGAGATAGAAAAGAACAGTCAAAAGACCTGCGTAACAAAGTAATGGAACTTTACAAAGATGGAAAAGGATATAAAAAGATACCCAAAGCCTTGAATATGCCAGTCAGTACTGTTCAATCACCTATTAAGAAGTGGAAAATTTGGGGCTCTTTTGATACCAAGCCAAGGTCAGGTAGACCAAGAAAGATTGCAGCCACAACTGGCGGAAGAATTGTCCAAGATACAATGAAAAACACACAGGTAACCTCAGGAGAAATACAGGCTGCTCTCCAAAAAGATGGCATGGTTGTTTTTAAGGAGCACAATTCAAGGATACTTTAACAAAAAAGAGCTGCATGGTTAAGCTGCCAGAAGGAAGCCTTTGCTGCGCCAATGCCACAAAAAAGCCCAATGGGGCATGTCAAGGTGTTGTTGGGCATATTGTAACCAGGCTTTTTTGTGGAACTTGTGCAGTAAAGGCTTCTTTCTGACAACTTGACCATGCAGCTCTATTTTGTTCAAGTATCTTCGTATTGTGCTCCTTAAAAACAACCACACTATCTTTTTTCCAGAGCAGCCTGTATTTCTCCTGAGGTTACCTGTGGGGTTTTTCTTTGTATCCCAAACAATTCCTGTGGCAGTTGTGACTGAAATCTTTCTTGATCTACCTGACCTTGGATTGGTATCAAGAGATCCCCAAATCTTCCACTTCTTATTAAATGATTGAACAGTACTGACTGGCATATTCAAGGCTTTGGATATCTTTTTATATCCTTTTCCATCTTTGTAAAGTTTCATTACCTTGTTACGCAAGTCTTTTGACTGTTCTTTTCTGCTCCCCATGGCTTAGTATCTAGCCTGCTTAGTGCATCCATGTGATAGTTAACAAACTCGTTGACTATTTATACACAGATACTACTTGCAATTTAAAAAGCCACAAATGTGGGAAATTAACCTTTAATAGCCATTCTAACGTGTGTGTGCCACTCCTGTGTCTGTACCAAGGCCAAACATTCCAGGGTATGTAAACTTTTCATCAGGGCCATTTGGGTGATTTCTGTTATCAATATGATTTTAAAAGTAGCCAAAAAACTATGTGATAATAAATCGCTTCATGTGATTGCTATCCTTAAATAAAAGACAGTTTTTTGGCATGATCAGTCATATTTTCAGTATAAATGCCAAAATTTCAATTTCTGCCAGGGTATGCAAACCTTTGAGCACAACTGTATACTGCCACAGTAGAACTAAAATAGGCTTGTGCTAGAAAATGCAAGAAGCAGGAACTAAAAGTGTAGCAGAACCTACCTGATATTACATTATCCGATCTTACAGAGCTGCACCCCATAAACATCTGTCCAATTATAGATAAACCAGTCACTGTTTGTCCATTAAATATCTCCTAATACACAGTCTGCTGCTCTATAGGAGAAGTGTGGTGATATCTCTAAAACTTGTGTACGGAGAGCAGTGATATCTTCGCTTCTGCTCAGTAAATACCGCTATCTTGTGTGCCATATGATTCCTAATAAATCTGTTACACAGCATGATGGGGTTCAGTACAGACATGGAGGTAAAAGCCATCTGGATAGAAGAATCTGTACTAGTAAGCAATTTACTTTGTCTGGAAAGTTTAACACAATATTGAACCTCTACACTGTGAAACATCAAGGTAGTAACAAGCAGTTTTTAAAATCTAACACTATTATTTGTCATCACTGAAAGTCATGTCCCGTCAAAAAATGTGAACATTTATATCATGGTCCTACCTGTCCTCTGCTATGGTTTCTATCTATCTATCTATCTATCTATCTATCTATCTATCTATCTATCTATCTATCTATCTATCTATCTATCTATCTATCTATCTATCTATCTATCTATCTATCTATCTATCTATCTATCTATCTATCTATCTCTTTGATGGTTACATTTGTAACATTCTTAAGCCAGCCTTACATGGATTAAAATTTGGCTGCTGCAGCAGGGACCGTGAATTTTGTTGAATTTTGATCCATGTTTGGGCACAGTAGTTGAACAGAAGTTGATCTACCAATCATCCAACCAGCCTGTTGGAAAATGTCTGCTTGATCAGCGGTCACAGACAGCTTCTGGTCACCATAAATGATCAGGAGCCATGGGGGCAGCTCATGGATCATGTGATTATATTGACAGCCAATCATAGCAGCACATGATTAGGAACTTCCCCTCCTATGATTCAGACCTCTTAAAGGGCCAGTGGGAAGTTTCAGTAAGTGGGCTATTAAGAGCCCTTCCATTGTCTTGTTCTGTCTGTATTCTGGTAGTAGACTTGTATTTGGACTTGCATATGTACTTTCATTTTCTCCTGGTTGTCCATCATGTTTATGGCTGTACCTCGTCTTTTGGCATATGCACCCTCATCTGCTCATGGTTGTTCCGCTAATGGTTATCTGGTTTCTCTTAGCTCTTTGAGCAATTTTATAGTAAGGTCTACCAGAACCTGTGCTGACAGGCTTTTGTTCTTTTCAGAAATGGTTTTCTATGCATATAATTCTAATACAGAGGCAGCTGAAGCAAGTCAACTGCAGGTCTACTGTACCTGTAATAAATTCTGAACCATCTCAGAAGCAGATTAATGTTAAATTCATGCTGCATTTTTCCCAATAAGCTCATCAGCATGAGCCCTAAGAATTCAACCTCTTTGAAACTCATAATTCTCCATACATAGTACACCGCTCGCTGGTCTCTGTTCATCTGTCTGTCCCTCTATTCATCTGTTCATCCACCTGTCCATCTATTGTATCTGTCCACCCATCCATCGATCCTTCCTTCCTTCTTTCCTTCTATCCATCCTTCTGTTCATCCATCCTTTTTTCCATCAATCTCTCATGATGTCCATCTGTCAATCCGTCTGCCTGTCCATTCACTCATCCATCCTTCCATCCACCCACCAGTTCATCTGCCTGTCTCTACCTCTATCCATCCATCCACCCACCTATCTATCCATCCACCCGTCCATCTGTCCTCCTGTCTATTTGTCCATTTGACAGCTTCTGGTCACCATAAATGATCAGGAGCCATGAGGGCAGCTCACGGATCATGTGTTTATAGTGACAGCCAATCATAGCAGCACATGATTAGGAACTTCTCCTCCTATGATTCAGACCCCTTAAAGGCCAGCAGGAAATTTGTCCACTGATCCATCGATCCTTCCTTCTTTCCTTCCATCTATCCTTCTGTTCATCCATCCTTTTTTCCATCAATCTATCATTATTTCCATCTGTCAGTCCGTCTGCCTGTCCATTCACTCATCCATTCTTCCATCCACCCACCAGTTCATCTGCCTGTCTCTCCCTCTATCCATCCGTCCATCCACCCATCCATCTATCCATCCACCCGTCCATCTGTCCTCCTGTCCATTTGTCCCTCTATCCATCCATCCAGGCTCTGTATTAACCCGTTATTTTACATTTTATTTAAACATTGTGGATTTTAGTCTGGACTTTAGTCTGGGGATGGATGAAGTTAATGTCCTTAAAGGAGTATCTGTAGAAAAATATCAGCTTTATCAAATATAAAATGCATTTTAGATTTCTAGTGAAGTGTATGTGATCGGCCATTTGTGGCTTGGGAGAGGCTGGCTACCACAGCCCTTGAATGGGTTAATTCAAAAAGAATTTAGTTATTTGCTGCAAATATCAGACTAAGTAGGAGATTTATCTGAGACATTTCCTGTGCTGCTGAGGACGCAAAACTTCTCCAACTATTTCTAAAATCTAATATAATTAATAGCTCTTTTATTCAGGCGTGTTCCGGTTCAGTAGTCCTTTAAGGGAGCAGTATTGCCATTCTAGAATAACACGTCCAAAAATTAAACCAGGAAAAGCAGAGCTGTTTTCTTTGCTTCAGAAACATCCTTAATTTTTTTTTTTCCTCTAAACAGCTGTGTTTCATATTTTATGTATGATGATTTTTGTAGCCCCATCTGCTGTCTATTTCTGGAAGTGATTGTAAAAGAAATAAAAGATTTACACACACGACTTTCTCGAACTTGTACGCATCTGCGTTTTATGTAACCTCTTTTCTGCTGCTGTGGCTGCTGATGGATGGAAGGACTCACACAACTCTCCGGCACGCCATTGCAGAAACACGAGAGATCCGTCCAGATTTCCGCTTCTAATATTGCCAATGTTTAACATCAAATGAAATGCCTTATAATATTTCCATGTTGTCAAAGGACATTGATGCATTGCATTTTGATTCCAAAAAACAGTAAAACGATTAAAAAAAAGTTCAAATAAAACTGTCACAAACCTGGGCAACGCAAACTGAGCACAGGATGAGAAAGTCAACAAGCAGAGGTGACCTTCACATGAAAACGATCAGTAAGTCCAGACATAGGGGCCGCAAAAAGTTATATGCAAATATTGACTTTCCCTGTAATCATTAAGATTGGCTCCATCCTTTCATGGGTCTCCTGATTTGTTACTTGAAAATGACAATCATTGTTGAGGACCAAATGGGAGGCTTAAGCCTCGTACACACGATCGGATTTTCTGATGGGAAATGTGTGATGATAGGCTGTTGGCCGTGTGTACGCTCCATCGGACAATTGTTGTCGGATTTTCCGCGGACAAATGTTGGATGGCAGGTTTTCAAATTTTCCGCGGACAAATGTCTGTTGTCGGATTTTCCGAGCGTGTGTACACAAGTCCGTCGGACAAAAGTCCAAAGTACAAACACGCATGCTCGGAAGCAAGGACGAGCCAGAAGCGGTCGGTCTTGTAAACTAGCGTTCGTAATGGAGAATTAACATTCGTGACGCGGCAAATTATTAAATCTAGAAATGCAGCGCACAATTCTCTTCTTCTTTAATGGGATAATAATGAAGCTGCTTTGCTGGTGATACTGATGGAGTTATTGCAAACAAATTTTCAAAGGCTTTTTTTTTCTAGTAATATCAAGAATAATATTATTACGTTTTATTTTTTATTTATTTTTATTTTTTTGGGCAAGTTACCACAACACCATTATCCCGTAGTTTATAAGATTAAAGATACAACTATGTTGGTGTCCCTTGTCAATTTTACATTGTATTTTTTTAAATGTAACTGCCTACTCCCAAACTGTCATTTGAAGTAAAACACAAGTATTATTCTACACAATTTTTTTATTGTGCATTAAAAAAATAAAACAAATAAAATTAGACATGCTATCTGCCAATAGAACTTAACCAAAAAGTGCATTCTATGCATCCAAAAATATAGAAAATATACCAAATCAAATCATTATTCAACCAAAAAAAATTGTCAAAGCAATAACTCCAAGGCCTATAATAAATAACACATTATCTCCTCCGATTCCAACATGTCTCATTGACGAACGACCATTCAGAAACAAACTGAAAAATGCAAAATGAAAAATGCGAAATGAAAAGTGCGAATCAACACTTACCAAACTTCTACTAACACGAAATTAGCAGAAGAAACCCAAAGGCTGGCGCTAAAGAGCTGAAAAACAAAGTAGTACGTCACTACATTCGTATTTGTTGGCTGACAATTTCTTGCCGTTTGTATGCAAGACAAGTTTGGGCCAACGCTCTTCGGACAAAAGTCCACAGTTTTGTTGGCCAACAATCCGATCGTGTGTACGAGGCTTTCGGGGCCAGGAGAGGGTTGGACAAAGCTTGACTTTTGCAAAAAGAGTCACAATTTGCTTGCAGGTTCAGCCATGTATCTCTAGATCTAGTTAGTTAGTTTTGATATGCGTTTTTTAAGTGAAGGTATAATCTGTTTTTACAATTTATTGTTTTTTGCCGTTGTTTGATTTTCTTAATGCCGATTTTTGTTTGTCTATTTTTTTTTGCCTTCTGTAGGTCTTTTTGTGCTTATTTGGTTCATACTTTGGTGTGGTGGTCATTTCATTCACATGTCATAGCAGCAGGCAGAGGTCTGGGTGTTCTGAAGGATGGGCTGTCTTCAAATTTTGAAGGGCTATGCGTTGGGCCCATCTTAGTTGTGGGTGTCTTATCCCAACAATAGGTCTATGTTGGTAACATTAACTTTTATGGGAGTATGGAGGTAGGTCATTGTTCCCAAGGTGGTGTAGTAGCAGCTGGGGGCCTTTTCACCGGATGCAGATACAGCCGGTTTTGTTGAGTTTATAAGTGCCTTCAAAGACCTTGGATCTGGTAGGATCAAGTGCTGTTCTGTTAATGTTTGATTGTATGTTGCGCATTGATTGCATTTTTTAACCAATGTTGTATTAAATTTCTTTGGTTGTGTTAAAATAGAGGGCTGCTTTGGCCACCCAACTCTAAAATTGATATTTGTTGTCTAGCCATTTGGGATGCAGGGGGGGGGGGGGGGGGTTGTTTTTTGGGTTACTGGGGTAGGGATATATTGAGCCTTGATACTCTGAAAATCCCCCAGTCATGTCTTGTACTGTGCACAAAGTAGGAACAAATGTTTTGGGCATCCCTGCCTTTTTTTAATTTCAAAAGCTGAACTTGAGCAAGGGAAGGAAAACCTGAAACTGTTGTTCCTATGGAGCACAGATGATACTGGTAACAATGTTAAGCTCCCCATTTGAATGTTGTAAATGAAAAGTACAGCACTTTGTTCATTTGGTACACATTTGGAGGATAGTCACCTAAAAATATCCCCACAAATTGTATATGCTTGTCTATAATATCTTCTCTGTCTGTCATGCACCTATTTGTAGAGTTTTTATCTAGTATTTACCCATGTATCAGACAGCTCAGTCAAAACACTTTTTAAAAATAGACTGCTGAGAGTATATCAGTTACAGGATAAGACACTGTGTGATTTAAAAATGTGAAGTGAAATGTGCTGTGACTAACCAGTTCTGTACACTAACCGATGATCTGGGGGTGTCATTAACGTTGTATTGACACCCGCAGCAGTTCGCAGGGGGAAGTGTGAACTGCCTGCATGGTAGATGCGATGCGGAAACTGGCACTGGAAGCACGCTGGTTCCCGCATCGCAATAGTGTGAACCCAGGCAAAAGGTAAATAATTAAAAATCTCTTGTGATTGGTTGCTTAAAGCAAACTGCGCTTGAACACACCTCACTGCATTTAAATATTTTCCCCCATAGAGTATATTGTTTTCCATTAGTCATGGGGGACACAGAGACTAGCACTGAGATTGGGAGTCGGTAAGCCCAATCATTGTGCTGCAGTGTTAAAGAGTTGTGATTGATGTTCAGTAAAGTGTGTTACGTTACGAATGACGTCAGCAGAGAGTGGACTTAAGACTGCCCTCTGCTGAAAACGAAACAAAACAAATTGCACCCCTGTGACCCATAGGAGAAGCCCAGCCAAACAAGATCAGGCTGGACTTCTCCATTAATGCTGAAGTTCATATATATATATATATATATATATATATATATATATATATATATATATATATATATATATATATATATATTCAAAAGTATTGGGACACCTGCCTTTACACGCACATTAACTTTAATCCCAGTCTTAGTCCGTAGGGTTCAATATTGAGTTGGCTCACTGTTTGCAGCTAAAACAGCTTCAGCTCTTCTGGGAAGGCTGTCCACAAGGTTTAGGAGTGTGTCTATGTGAATATTTGACCATTCTTCCAGAAGCGCACTTGTGAGGTCAGGCGCTTTGTGGAAGAGAAGCTCTGGCTCGCAGTCTCCGCTCGAATTCATTCCAAAGATGTTCTATCAGGTTGAGATCAGGACTCTGTGCAGGCCAGTCAAGTTCCTCCACCCCAAACTCGCTCATCCATGTCCTTATGGACCTTGCTTTTTGCACTGGTGCATAGTCATGTTGGAACCGGAAGGTGCCTTCCCCAAACTGTTCCCACAAAGTTGAGAGCATGAAATGTCTTGGTATACTGACATCTTAAGAGTTCCCTTCATTGAAACTAAGGGGCCAAGCCCAACCCCTAAAAAACAACCCCACACCATAATCCCCCCTCCACCAAATGATTTGGACCAGTAACCATTAAGACATTGTTACAGCTGCAAAGGGAGGGTCAACTCAATATTGAACCCTACGGACGTATGCCCCGTACACAGGGTCGGACATTGATCGCACATTCCAACAACAAAATCCTAGGATTTTTTCCGACGGATGTTGGCTCAAACTTGTATTGCATACACACGGTCACACATAGTTGTCGGAAAATCCGATCGTTCTGAACGCGGTGACGTAAAACACGTACATAGCTTTCATCTCTTTATTTATTCGGAGCATGCGTGGCACTTTGTCCGTCAGATTTGTGTACACACGATCGGAATTTCCGACAACGGATTTTGTTGTCGGAAAATTTTATATCCTGCTCTCAAACTTTGTGTGTCGGAAAATCCGATGGAAAATGTGTGATGGAGCCTACACACGGTCGGAATTTCCGACAACAAGGTCCTATCATACATTTTCCGTCGGAAAATCCGACCGTGTGTACGGGGCATAAGACGAGATGCCATTAAAGTTAATGTGCGTGTAAAGGCGTGTCCCAACACTTTTGAATATATATATATATATATATATATATATATATATATATATATATATATATATATTTTGGTGGGGGAGATACAGCACCAAATTAGTTACATTTAATGGTGTGTTCCTAATTATCTGAAGGTGGCTGCGTCTGGTAAAAATCATTCCTGTAGTATCTCCTTCATAGCCGCTGAATACTGTACTGAGTGGCTGTCTTCTGGCACTGTGAAAGTTAACTGCAGCCACTACTACTGAGAAACGTTGGGCCGCCCACTTGCCACTTCTGCCCTTTCTGCTATTCACAGAACTTGTACTAGTATTGTCCCACATTGTGAATGTGAAGAAGAGATCCTGTCATTCAACTGCTCCATTCATAGAACATCATGCATTGTGGGAGGGTAGTAATAAAAGCAATATGAATGATGAAAAGGCCAGAAGAGGCGGGAAGGTGACACAACTTTTCTCAGTAGCAGCTGCTGCTGGTTACAGTCACAGTGCTAGAAGACCGTGGCTCAGTGCAGTATCCAGAGGCTATGAAGGAGGTACTGCAGGGATGCTTTTTACCAGAAGCTGCTGCTTGCAGGTAATGGAATGCACACCATTACACAAAACAAATGTGTTTGGTACTTTAACCATTTGGGCATTTTTTGCCATTCAGCACTGTGCTACTTTATCTGGCAACTGCTCGGTCATGCAACGCTGTACCCAAATTTAATTTATATCATTTTTTCACACAAATAGAGATTTCTTTTGGTTATATTTAATCACTACTGGGTTTTTATTTTTTGCTACATAGTTGAAAAAAAAATGCAAAAAATTTGTAGAAAAATTTTTTTTTCTTAGTTTCTGTTATAAAATTTTGCAAACAAATAATCTTTCTTCCTAAACTTAGGCCAAAATGTATTCTGTTACATTTCTTTGGTAAAAAAAAATAACCAAAATCAGTGTATATTATTTAGTCTGTGTGCAAGTTACAGAGTGTACAAACTATGGTGTACAGTGCATCTGGAAAGTATTCACAGCGCTTCACTTTTTCCACATTTTGTTATGTCACACTCTTTTTCAAAAATGGATTAAATTCATTATTTTCCTCAAAATTCTACAAACAACACCCCATAATGACAACGTGAAAAAAGTTTGTTTGAAATCTTTGCAAGTTTTTTAAAAATAAAAAAGGAAAAAAATCCCATGTACACAAGTATTCACAGCCTTTGCCTTGACACTCAAATAACTGGGAGACTAGTCAGGATCGAGGGAAAGATTAATGCAGCAATGTACAGAGACATCCTTGATGAAAACCTGCTCCAGAGCGCTCTGGACCTCAGACTGGGATGAAAGGTTCATCTTCCAACAGGACAACGACCCTAAGAACAAGATAACAAAGGAGTGGCTATGGGACAATTCTGTAAAAGTCCTTGAGTGGTCCAGCCAGAGCCCAGACTTGAACCTGATTGAACATCTCTGGAGAGATCTGAAAATGGCTGTGCACTGACGCTCCCCATCCAACCTGATGGAGCTTGAGAGGTCATGCAAAGAAGAATGGGAGAAACTGCCCAAAAATAGGTGTGCCAAGCTTGTAGAATCATACTCAAAAAGACTTGAGGCTGTAATTGGTGCCAAAGGTCCTTCCAGAAAAGTATTGAGCAAAGACTGTAAATACTTATGTACGTGTGATTTTTTTTTGCTTTTTCTTTTTAATAAATTTCAATATAGATTTAAAACAAACTTCTTTCACATTGTCATTATGGGGTATTGTTTGAAGAATTTTGAGGAAAATAATGAATCAATTTTGGAATAAGGCTGTAATATAACAAAATGTGGAAAAAGTGAAGCAATGTGAATACTTTCCGGATGCACCGTGTACATTTGAAAATTGATTAATCCTGATTAGGGATGAGCTTCGTGTTCGAGTCGAACCCATGTTCGACTCGAACATCGGCTGTTCGACCGTCCGTCGAATTGCGAACGATATGGGCCGTTCGCGCCAAATTCGTGTGGCGCGTCACGGCCCATAATTCACTGCGGCATCGCAGTGCATTGCTGGCTGATGATTGGCCAAGCATGCACTATGACCCGCATGCTTGGCCAATCACAGCGCCGTCAGTAGAGAGAGCTGTAATTGGCCAAAGCCAGGGTGGCTTTGGCCAATTATGGCTCAGGGGATTTAGTACACACCCCACACTATATAAGGCCGCCTGCACGGCGGCCCTGTGTAGTGTGTGTTCCGGTGTGCTGAGCGATAGAGAGAGAGAGAGACAGTGTCATTTGATTTGAGTTAGATAGATTAGGCAGAACAGTCAGTCAGTTAGCTGCACTTACAGTGTATTGTGTATATATATGCATCCCAGGTGTTGCATATATATATATACACTGTATTCAGTTTAGCTAGATCCGTTCCTGTTATCTTCTATCTAGACTATTTACATTCAGTGCAGTGTGTCCTGCTCACAGTGTTCAGCTAGATCCGTTCCTGCTATTTACATTCAGTACAGTGCTTCCTGCTCACAGTGTTCAGCTAGATCCGTTCCTGCTATTTACATTCAGTGCAGTGCGTGCTGCTCACAGTGTTCAGCTAGATCCGTTCCTGCTATTTACATTCAGTGCAGTGCGTGCTGCTCACAGTGTTCAGCTAGATCCGTTCCTGCTATTTACATTCAGTGCAGTGCGTCCTGCTCACAGTGTTCAGCTAGATCCGTTCCTGCTATTTACATTCAGTGCAGTGCGTGCTGCTCACAGTGTTCAGCTAGATCCGTTCCTGCTATTTACATTCAGTGCAGTGCGTCCTGCTCACAGTGTTCAGCTAGATCCGTTCCTGCTATTTACATTCAGTGCAGTGCGTCCTGCTCACAGTGTTCAGCTAGATCCGTTCCTGCTATTTACATTCAGTGCAGTGCGTCCTGCTCACAGTGTTCAGCTAGATCCGTTCCTGCTATTTACATTCAGTGCAGTGCGTCCTGCTCACAGTGTTTAGCTAGATCCGTTCCTGCTATTTACATTCAGTGCAGTGCGTCCTGCTCACAGTGTTCAGCTAGATCCGTTCCTGCTATTTACATTCAGTGCAGTGCGTCCTGCTCACAGTGTTCAGCTAGATCCGTTCCTGCTATATACATTTAGTGCAGTACGTCCTGCTCACAGTGTTCAGCTAGATCCGTTCCTGTTATCTTCCTACTGACAGGCAGGCTTGTCTGGTTACAGTATATAAAGCTACCTGAAGAAAATTACAGGTGTTCTTTTTGATCCTATTAGTACCACGGTCAGGCAGCTAGACTATTTACATTTAGTACAGTGTGTCCTGCTCACAGTGTTCAGCTAGATCCGTTCCTGTTATTTACATTCAGTGCAGTGCGTCCTGCTCACAGTGTTCAGCTAGATCCGTTCCTGCTATTTACATTCAGTGCAGTGCGTCCTGCTCACAGTGTTCAGCTAGATCCGTTCCTGCTATTTACATTCAGTGCAGTGCGTCCTGCTCACAGTGTTTAGCTAGATCCGTTCCTGCTATTTACATTCAGTGCAGTGCGTCCTGCTCACAGTGTTCAGCTAGATCCGTTCCTGCTATTTACATTCAGTGCAGTGCGTCCTGCTCACAGTGTTCAGCTAGATCCGTTCCTGCTATATACATTTAGTGCAGTACGTCCTGCTCACAGTGTTCAGCTAGATCCGTTCCTGTTATCTTCCTACTGACAGGCAGGCTTGTCTGGTTACAGTATATAAAGCTACCTGAAGAAAATTACAGGTGTTCTTTTTGATCCTATTAGTACCACGGTCAGGCAGCTAGACTATTTACATTTAGTACAGTGTGTCCTGCTCACAGTGTTCAGCTAGATCCGTTCCTGTTATTTACATTCAGTGCAGTGCGTCCTGCTCACAGTGTTCAGCTAGATCCGTTCCTGCTATTTACATTCAGTGCAGTGCGTCCTGCTCACAGTGTTCAGCTAGATCCGTTCCTGCTATTTACATTCAGTGCAGTGCGTCCTGCTCACAGTGTTCAGCTAGATCCGTTCCTGCTATTTACATTCAGTGCAGTGCGTCCTGCTCACAGTGTTTAGCTAGATCCGTTCCTGCTATTTACATTCAGTGCAGTGCGTCCTGCTCACAGTGTTCAGCTAGATCCGTTCCTGTTATCTTCCTACTGACAGGCAGGCTTGTCTGGTTACAGTATATAAAGCTACCTGAAGAAAATTACAGGTGTTCTATCCCAGCTTAGTGCAGCTACAGGCCATTAGTATGTCTGGAAGGCCAAGAAGGAGAGGCAGACAGTCACAAGCCAATAAGAGAGGGCAAGCAGGCTCTGTGTCTAGTGCTGGTCGTGGAGACGGTGCATCCTCATCAGCACGTGGCCATGGGACACGCTTGGCCTTTTTTTCGGCAGCTGGCCGTGTTGAGCCGCAACATGCGGAAGACTTGGTCGAGTGGATGACCAAGCCGTCCTCATCCTCCTCATCCTCTCTCACCCATGCCCAGGGTGCTTTGTCTGGCAAAGCAGCGGCCTCTTCCCTCAGCTCAATGTCATCAGTGACTCCTTCCCTAGCCCCACCATGTCCTCCTGAGGATTCCCTCGAACTGTTTGACCACAGTGTTGGGTACATGCTCCAGGAGGATGCCCAGCGTTTGGAAGGCTCTGATGATGATACTGAGCTCAATGAAGGCAGTAACATGAGCACGGACAGAGGGGGTGCCCAAGAAGGACAGCAATCTGGCAGTCATGCTCCCCCTGCTGCAGCATACTGCCAGGTTTGCTCCAGTGATGAGGAGGGAGGGGATGATGAGGTCACTGACTCAACGTGGGTGCCTGATAGGAGAGAGGAGGAGGAGGAGGAGGAGGAGGAGGTGGCACATCACCAACTAGGCAGGATGCCCTCCAGGGGCCAGCCTAAGGGCAGCACATTGACTGCATCACACCCCAAAGCTCCACATGTGCAGGGCGCTGCAGTCTCTGCGCGTTATTCAAAAAGTTCTTTGGTGTGGGCCTTTTTTGAGACGAGTGCATCAGATCGCACCGCTGCTATTTGCAATATATGTCTCAAGCGTATCTCGCGTGGCCAAAACATCTCCCGCTTGGGTACCACATGCTTGACCAGACATATGTTGACCTGCCATGCAGTTCGTTGGCAAGCGTATCTAAAAGACCCACACCAAAGAACAAAGACGATCTCTCCTTGCTCCTCATCAGCTGAGATTTCCAACCCCACTAGACCTTCAGTCCTCTCTGCGACCTGCAGTGAGAGGAATGAAGGTGTAGAATTAGGTGTGTCACAGCCAAGTACTTATGGGCAATCTGCTTTGGGTACACCGACGTCAGATTGTACCAGGCAAATTTCCCTGCCCCAGCTGCTGCACCGCCGAAAGAAGTTTGCTCCCAGCCATCCACATGCCCAGCGGTTGAATGCTAGCTTGGCAAAATTGCTAGCACTTCAACTGCTGCCTTTTCAGTTGGTAGACTCTGCCCCCTTCCGTGAGTTTGTGGAATGTGCGGTTCCTCAGTGGCAGGTACCCAAACGCCACTTTTTCTCACGGAAGGCGATTCCGGCTCTCTACCGGCATGTGGAAGGCAATGTCCATGCCTCGCTGGACAGGGCGGTCAGCGGTAAGGTGCATATTACCGCTGACTCATGGTCCAGCAGGCATGGACAGGGACGTTACTTAAGTTTCACGGCGCATTGGGTGACTCTGCTGGCAGCTGGGAAGGATGCAGGACAAGGTGCAGTAGTGTTGGAGGTTGTTCCGCCACCACGCCTCCAAAATGCTGATTGTGACACACCTCTCTCCTCCACCCCCTCCTCTTCTTCTTCCTCCATGGCCTCTTCCTCGGAACCAGCGGTGCTCCGTAGGCGTTCAAGGGGCTACGCAAGTACGCAGGCCAAAAGATGCCATGCGGTGCTTGAGCTGGTGTGCTTGGGGGACAGGAGCCACACTGGGGCAGAGGTTCTGTCAGCTCTGCAGGGGCAGGTTCAGAGGTGGTTGACGCCACGCCAACTTAAGGCAGGAATGGTGGTTTGCGACAATGGCACCAACCTCCTCTCTGCCCTCCGACAGGGACAACTGACCCATGTGCCCTGTTTGGCTCACGTCCTTAACTTGGTGGTGCAGCGGTTCTTGGGCAGGTACCCGGGCTTACAGGATGTCCTGAGGCAGGCCAGGAAAGTCTCTGTGCATTTCCGCCGGTCATATAATGCCAGTGCTCGGCTGACGGACCTCCAAAAGGAGTTTAACCTGCCCAAGAACCGCCTAATCTGTGACATGCCCACCAGGTGGAACTCGACGTTGGCCATGCTGCAGCGGCTGCACACGCAGCAGAGGGCCATCAATGAGTACCTGTGCGACTATGGCACCAGGACAGGGTCAGGGGACCTTGGTTTTTTTTCCCCACGCCAGTGGGCCATGATCAGGGATGCATGCACTGTCCTGTCACCATTCGAGGAGGCCACGAGGATGGTGAGCACTGACAGTGCATGCATCAGTGACACTGTCCCCCTTGTCCACCTGTTGGAGCACACGCTGCGTGGGATAATGGACAGGGCACTTGAGGCAGAACAGAGGCAGGAAGAGGAGGACTTCCTTAGCTCTCAAGGCCCCCTTTATCCAGACAGTGTTCCTGCGTGCCCGCCGATCACACAGGAAGAGGACGAGGAGGAGGAGGAGGAGGAGGAGGAGGAAGATTGTGTCAGTATGGAGGTGGAGCCTGGCACTCAGCATCAGCAGTCTTTAAGGGATCAGTCCCAAGGAACACATGGACTTGTACGTGGCTGGGAGGAGGTGGCTGCGGACGTTGTTGTCCTTAGTGACCCAGAGGACTCCGGACCGAATGCCTCAGCAAACCTACGCTGCATGGCCTCCCTGATCCTGCAAAGCCTGCGTAAGGATCCTCGTATTCGTGGTATCAAGGAGAAGGACCAATACTGGCTGGCAACCCTCCTTGATCCACGTTACAAGGGTAAGGTTGCGGACCTTATCTTGCCATCGCAGAGGGAGCAGAGGATGAAACATCTTCGGGAGGCCTTGCAGAAAGGTCTGTGCAACGCGTTCCCAGAGACTGGGAGGTTACAAACTCCTGTTTCTGGACAACGTGTTGCTGAGGCTTCGGTCAGTCAAAGAAGGAGCGGTGGAGAAGGTGGCCGTCTGACCGATGCGTTCAGACAATTTTTTGGTCCGCAGCCCCAAGGTATGATCGGTTCCAGCAACCATCGCCAGCGTCTGTTTTACATGGTGCAGGAATACCTAGGGGCAAGATCAGACTTGGACACCTTTCCCACCGAAAATCCTCTGGGTTACTGGGTCTTGAGGATGGATCACTGGCCAGAGCTTGCACAGTATGCAATTGAGCTACTGGCCTGTCCTGCATCCAGCGTTCTTTCGGAACGCACATTCAGTGCTGCTGGAGGCGTGGTAACCGATCACAGGGTGCGTCTGTCCACCGACTCGGTCGATCGGCTGACCTTCATAAAAATGAATCAGTCTTGGATCACCACCAGCTACCAAGCACCTGATGCAGATGTAACCGAATAATTTTTTTTGAAATCTCAGATCCCTTCAAAGACTGCCTATGCTGATGCTGAGTGACTATCCCTGAGTAATTATCCTCTTCCTCCTCAATCATCACGCTGATAGCTTGTAAGAACATTTTTGGTTCTGGGCGCCACCACCAGTGCCTAAGGCACAATTTTTCAGCCCCTGTTTAACAGGGGCGTGTAATTACAATTTTTGATGTAATACTTTGCAGCAGGGCTCGTTCCTGCATTCCAACTAGAGTGTCTGTGAGGGGTTGCAGTGTTGTGGCACCAGCACCAGTGCCTAAGACCCAATTTTTCAGCCCCTGTCTAACAGGGGCGTGTAATTACAATTTTTGATGCAATACTTTGCAGCAGGGCTTGTTCCTGCATTCCAACTAGAGTGTCTGTGAGGGGTTGCAGTGTTGTGGCACCAGCACCAGTGCCTAAGACCCAATTTTTCTGCCCCTGTCTAACAGGGGCGTGTAATTACAATTTTTGATGCAATACTTTGCAGCAGGGCTTGTTCCTGCATTCCAACTAGAGTGTCTGTGAGGGGTTGCAGTGTTGTGGCACCAGCACCAGTGCCTAAGACCCAATTTTTCTGCCCCTGTCTAACAGGGGCGTGTAATTACAATTTTTGATGCAATACTTTGCAGCAGGGCTTGTTCCTGCGTTTCAACTAGAGTGTCTGTGAGGGGTTGCAGTGTTGTGGCACCAGCACCAGTGCCTAAGGCCTAATTTTTCAGCTCCTGTTCAACAGGGGCATGTAATTACAATTCTTGATCTAATATTTCACAGCAGGGCCCTGTGAGGGCTTACAGTGTTTTGGCCACAGCAACACCTAAGGCCCAAATTTCTGCTGAGTATATAGGGTAGGACCCTACTTTCAAACATCTAACTTACAAACGACTCCTACTTGCAAACGGAAGGAGACAACAGGAAGTGAGATGAAATCTACCCCTAAGGAAGGGAAATTCTCTCCTGTAAGAGTTAATATGGGAAAACAATTTTTCCTTTCCACTGATGCTTTCCAATCCTTGTTCCACAAAAAAACACAAATTTTCAAAAAACATTTTTCATTGGGACAAAAAAGTGAGGTGAAATCTTCTGAAGAGGAGGAAAGACGCAAAACAAATGTCACAGGGGTGATAACCCTTCCCTATGTTTTCCAAAAAGCTTAGAAAAGATTTTTTGGCTGGAGCTAAACACATTAAAAATGTTCAAAATTACAAACAGATTCTACTTAACAACAAACCTACAGTCCCTGTCTTGTTTGCACCGCCTGTATACTGCTGTTCAGAGTATATAGGGACCTTTCCTTATTTTAATTTGGGTGCGGGGTTCCCCTTAATATCCATACAAGACCCAAAGGGCCTGGTAATGGACTGGGGGGTACCCATGCCGTTTGTCTCACTGATTTTCATCCATATTGCCATGACCCGACATGACATTAAACCCGCAAGCAGTTTTAAATGAGATTTTTTCCTTTAAAAATGACATTTGGTGCAGGGACTGTTCTAAACATGGGAAACACGCGTCACTTTACAGGCATACTATAGACACCCCCCAGGTACGATATTTAAAGGAATATTTCACTTTTTTTTTTTTACTTTAAGCATCATTAAAATCACTGCTCCCGAAAAAACGGCCGTTTTTAAAAGTTTTTTTTGCATTGATACATGTCCCCTGGGGTAGGACCCGGGTCCCCAAACCCTTTTTAGGACAATACCATGCAAATTAGCCTTTAAAATGAGCACTTTTGATTTCGAACGTTCGAGTCCCATAGACGTCAATGGGGTTCTAACGTTCGTGCGAACTTGCGGTCCGTTCGCGGGTTCTGGTGCGAACCGAACCGGGGGGTGTTCGGCTCATCCCTAATCCTGATGTACTGATCTCATTTCTTGACCCCTTTTTGAAAAATAGACAGTCCAAGGTATTTAGTAAGAGGCATGGCACAGGGATAAGGGCAAAATGCAGAGATGTATCCCTTTCTGGGATAAGACATTTTACAACACTAGCAGATATGGTTTGTGCAGTTTATTATTTCCTGTTGTATCATGAAGAATATATAAACCTATATGAAATAATGTATATATTTTTTAAACATAATTTTTTTTTTTACTGATATATCCATATACTGTATATCATGTAAAATGTGACTGGCCTTGTACCTATGAAATATGTCAATGTGATAGTTTATCTTGTTTGTTTATGGATTTTTCCATTTTTTTTTATCTGTAAATGTATTTTTATGATTGTAAACAAGCTCTCTGAACATACAAAACCTTTGTGGGTCCTCGAGAAGCGGTATATCTGCGAAACACGTAGACCTAATTAAAAGGACACAGATCGCTTGTCTTTGTGATGTATCTAATGTCTAATATGATTTCTATATGGTTTTAAACTGCATATAATAAAATTGTGTTTTCGCCACAAGATCACTTTTATCGGCGGCGGGAGAGGGGCCCTCCCACCGCTTACTGGAGCCGTCGGTAGCGGCGGAGGCAATCAGATCCTTCTCCTGGCTTGACATGGAGACGAGTGAGTGGAAGATGGCCCCCACCTGTCTCCATATCATTGCAGGGCGGAAGCAACGTCAAAATGGTCACTTCTTTTTGACCCCAGATCTCATGCTTAAGAGGTCCTGTCATGCTTTTTTTCTATTACAAGGGATGTTTACATTCCTTGTCATAGGAATAAAAGTGACACAATTTTTTTAAAAGAACAGTGTAAAAATAGAAAAAATAAAAGGTAAAATAAATAAGAAAAAAAAAATGTTTTTTTAAACGCGCCCCGTCCCACCGAGCTCGCGTGCAGAAGCGAACGTATGCATGAGAAGCGCCCGCATATGAAAACGATGTTCAAACCACACATGTGAGGTATCGCTTAGTAGAGCGAGAGCAATAATTCTAGCCTTAGACCTCCTCTGTAACTCAAAACATGCAACCTGCAGAATTTTTTAAACGTCGCCTATGGAGATTTTTAAGGGTAAAAGTTTGTCGCCATTCCACGAGCGGGCGCAATTTTGAAGCAACATTTTTGAATAACATTATATTTCACAATATAAAAAAAATTGGGCTAACTTTACTGTTGTCTTATTTTTTAATTCAAAAAAGTGTATTTTTTCCAAAATAAGTGCGCTTGTAAGACCGCTGCGCAAATATGGTGTGACAGAAAGTATTGCAACGACCGCCATTTTATTCTCTAGGGTGTTAGAAAAAAATATATAATGTTTGGGGGTTCTAAGTCATTTTCTGGCAAAAAAAAACTGTTTTTAACTTGTAAACAACAAATCTCAGAAAGAGGCTCGGTCCTTAAGTGGTTAAAGACATTGGTTTGGTTGTATGTTTGGTTGTACATTTGTGGCCAATCACACTCCTCCCTGGTGGTATGTCATGATGAATAATTATCTGCCTGTTTTTCTCAGCATTGAGGACATCAGGAATCTGACCAAATCTCCAACTCCGTTTGAAGAAATGCAGCCCCAAACCTGCAAAGAACCTCCACCATGCTTCACTGTTGCCTGCAGACACTCATTATTGTGCCGCTCTCCAGCCCTTCATGAATAAACTGCCTCCCGCTGTATCCGAATATTTCATATTTTGACTTATCAGTCCAGAGCACCCCATGTCGTTTTTCTGCACCCCAGTTTCTATGTTTTTGTGCATAGTTGAGTCACTGAGCCTTGTTTCCAGGTTGGAGGTATGACTTTTTGGCTGCAATTCTTCCATGAAGACCATTTCTGGGCAGACTTCTCCAGACAGTAGAGGGATGTACCTGGGTTCTGTGCACTGCTGGATATCTTCCAATGTTGAATAGGAAGTAAGTATGATGTGTCTCTCATCTACTACATTAAAGTATAACTAAAGGCAAAACATTTTTTTTATGTTTTAGAGTGGAGAGAGATTAGAACACCTGCCAGTTTTTATTGCTATCTGTGTCCCTGTTAGGAAGATTCACCCTCTCTATCTGTCCTGTTTACTATTAACATTGAAAGAAAAAGTAAAAGATAATCCCAAATTTTGGGTTGTCCCTAGAAATGTAAAACTGGGAAAACCTTCCAATGGAGACACTAGTTCTGGTGACCTGGGAGTCTCCAAGAGATTCCCATAATTTGCAACGATTTCCCCTCACTTTCTGTTTTGATTATGAGACAGGAAGTGAAGGGAAATCTCCCCACTGGAACAAAGAGGGCAGAAATAAATCTTACAGGGGTTGCCTATAGTTTCCATGGTTTCTTTGGCCAACCACTAGGTTTACATTCCTCAGTGTTGCCCATTTCTTTGTGCTTCTTCAAAAGAGGTTGAAAAGCACATCTTGAAACCCCAGTCTGCTTGGAAATCTTTGCCTTGGATAGATCATGCTGATAAAGTATAACTACCTTGTGTCTTGTTACTGTGCTCAGTCTTGCCATGGTGTATGATCTGTGACATAAAACTGTCTTCCACAACCTCACCTTAGTAGCAGAGTTTGGCTGTTCCTCACCCAGTTTCAAGCCTCCTACACAGCTGTCTCTGTTTCAGTAAATGTGTTTCAACCTACATATGAAGTGGATGATCATTAGGACCTGCTTGGTATAATTAGTTAATCGCACACCTGACCCTAATTCTACAAAATCCCTGACTCTGTGCAAGTGTACAAAGTGTGCAAGTGTAAGAATTGATGCTGGTTTGAAGCCAAATGGTAGTCACACCACGTATTGATTTGATTTAAATTTTAATCCTGTTCACTCACTTTGCATTTTGTAAATTGATAAAATCAAACAATTAATGTATATATATATATATATATATATATATATATATATATATATATATATATATATATATACTGTATATATTTGAAAGCAATCTTACTTGACAGCATTTCTTCACACCTGCCTAAAACTTTTGCACAATACTGTATATATACTCATACTAGCCATATTATCCCCTATTAAGCTACAAGCATGTCTTTGGAGTAAGGGAAGAAACTCACTCAAGACTGCAGCTAGCATTCTGGTCATGCTTCAAACCAAGGTGCTTGGTTTGGCAAGTCGGTAGTGCTAACCACCAAGCTAGCAACATTTTTTACAAAGGTACATTTGTACTATAAAATACATAAACATGAAGCCTAACTAAATAGGACCTTCTTCTTCTTTTATTTTTGTACTGGGAAGTTTCTGGGAGTGCCCCCCCTCCTCCCATTCTTTAACCCTTTTTATGAAGCCTGTTGACTTGATAAAGAGGCTTATTAATGAGGTAAAACCACAAACACATCCTTTTCTTAGAAGTGCCCTCAGCATACTATGGTTGCCCTATGCTGGAGATCTCAGGAGTGGGTCTTGTCAAAGGAATAATTCTGGCAACTGCAAAAAACTGTGTTACAGTTCCGCCACTGGCTGTGGCATGCAGGCTATTGCTGGTTCAACTCCCCTGTCTTTTTCCCGATGTTTGCGAATGTTTAACTTGTTTTTCACATTATTAAAACCACTTTTTTTATTACAAAGGATCTGTAAACCCTTGTCTAGTTTGTTAAGTAGTGACAGCAGCAGCAAGTGTGACTAGGCTGCAGTCATTTTTACTGCATAAGGAACATTGTCACCTTATCGAAGGAAGTGCCTATTTAGTGGTTCTACTGGCAGGATTACCAGGTATTTACAAAGTATTCCAGAAGGCTCTTTGAGATCCCAATCTTACAGGTATGCCAAAACCTACATTACTTACAGTATGTGATTTTATAGTTTGACCACAGTTCTACTTTAACACTAAATTTTTAATAATAGCTTTTTTGACTAGACAGACAGTGCCTGCAGAGTGGAGTTTAAGCATAACCATAGATGTGCAATCATTTCCTAATCCATTTGTTATTGCTTTAATCGAGAGCCGATTCGTTCGTATCTATGGGTATACCTCACTATGTTTAGATGGGACTTTTCTGGCATTCTGCTCATACACACACATGTACAGTAAATCTATAAAATATAATTTATTAGAAACCAGGTAAAATAACATAGATAAAAATAAAAACAATATATAAGGCCATGGTAATGATCAGAGCATGTTGGGTACAATTCTCTTCACTCTCAACATGTTTTGAATAGGCTATATTTCTTTCTCAGGGGAACGAGAATCTGTAAGAGACCCAAGCGATCATAATAAACATGTGACCAAAATCATTGCTCTGCTGAGAAACCAACCGAAAAACCCCCCAGGGAAACTCCAAGGAGTGCCTCCCCCAGCAAGACCCAAGGCGCCACAATCAACAGGGAAAGAAATTACCCAGAGCACCATCCAGCCTGAAGTCCATTTTGAACTGGTTGATTGTCCCAACCGCTCCTCGGGCTGTTTGGGATCGGGCCATAATTTGAAGTGTGGTCATGATTTCAAAGAAATACCCATATAGAGAAAGAAGTGCCTTGGGTCCTGCTGAAGGAGGCACTCCTTAGAGTTCCCCTGGGGGATTTTCCAGTTGGCTTCTCAGCACAGTAATGATATTGGCCATATGTTTACCACGATCGCTTGGGTTTCTTACAGATTCTCGTTCCCCTGAGGAGGTAATGTAGTCTATTCGAAACACTTTGGGAGTGAGGAGAATTGTACCCAACATGCTCTGATAATTATCATAGCCTGATATATTTTTTTAATTGTATCTATATTATTTTAACATGTTTCTAATAAATTAAATTTTTTTTGATTTACGTGTGTGTATAAGCAGAATGTCTGAAAAGTCTCATCTAAACATAGTGAGGTATATTTAGGGATGTTGGAATTCACAATTGAGGTGTGACCACTTGGTCTTTATTTTTTCCTCATATCTATGAATAGTCTAAAACTGGCCATATTGTCATTCAAACATTTGTATTAAAGTTCTGAAAAATCGTGGACATCAGAACAGTCCCCACCTTCGACCAGGCCCCTGGCGCATTTCACCCAGATCGATTAAGCCCAATTTGGGTGAAATGCCTCAGAGAGGTGTGGCAAAGATTGAGGGCTTGCAGAAGCTGGTGGATTAAGAATAAATTTGAATGGTTGACACCATTAGAATATGGCCCTGGTCTTTACACTATAGCATTCATGTGGAGCGGAACATGCTCCTTTCTGGGAGCGGCACCTAGCACAGATATTGAATGGAGAGGCAATACATAGGATGTTTGGAGTGGCACACTCTGGTTCTTCTGGTCACACACATTTAGATTTTTGTTCAAAGGTTCACAGAAAAATTATTCATGAGAACTAAGGTCAAAAATGAATGCCAATTTGCCCCTATTAACCTTTAGAAAATAAAATTAACATTACAAAAAATTAAAATTGTTTTAACAAAATTCTACTGGTGTAGGGCCAGCTTAAGACAAGTGCCTTGTGTGCCATTGTCTATTAAATACCTGTATATTCTTGTACTTCAAAAAACAAATACCTAAAGATACATACAAATTGCTATGGAGAAGCCAGTAAGACTGTACAACCGTCCATATTCCAATTTACTAGCCTTCCCAGCAATCTGAACCTTTTTTTTTTCAAAACTATATTTAAAAAATTGTTGTTACAATGAGAAATGTCTCATTTCTCAAGAAAACCCATGCCTGATTGTAGAGTTTTTTTTTTTTTTTATGTAACTCTACATTTTTTTCCAGTTTTGGCAGTTATCCTAAGATAACAACCAAAATATTATTTTTATTCAAAGAATCTAAAGAAAAAAATGGTAAAAAGGCTGCGATTTAAAAGGCGTGAAAGAGGCCATTTCCTGCATAAGACAGAGATCCTTTCTGTGCTTGTTAAAGTCCCTAGGTGTTAGGAAAAGAAAAAAAAATAGATGGAATTAAGTAACTGCCTTTTCAATGTTAAGGAAACATCATGATGTATGAACATTCCGTCATCTCCCATTCGGATATAAGGGGGAGCTTTATCAGAGACGTCCCTTACATACATTGTGTATTCCCCATCTTTTTATCTCTAATCATTGAGCATGTTGCTTCAGCTAGTTTGGTAAACAAGTAGTCCCGATAGTATGAACGCAAATGCCAACTTATGGCTTAGCCATTAAGGGGCTCTCAGAGCAAAAGCTGCTCCTTACGAGAGACTAAGCATATACCCAACATGAAGACCTAAGTTGCCATTCTACTGGTCTGGGCACCCTGGGTCTCTTTGCATTGTGCATGTCCGTTAAGTAATCCTTCATTGCAATGCATCAAGGAATATATCTTTTGCTTGTTAAAGGTCACTTTTGAGGCAGTGAAGAAAGTTTTCAGGAAAGCTCTTTAACTCGTAGGGCCTAATTTTCAAAAGTTAAAGTTAAACTGCCAGTGGGAGCAAATAAATGTTTCTTCTTCTACGCAGGAAACATCCATACCTTCCCAACATTGGTGACCAAGGCCATAGGCAGTGTAGCTCTAGAATGTGGATTACTAGGGGTTTACAATCTTTAAAAGATTAGGTAATTATTAAAACTCAACTCTGGAATCCCCCCACCCCAAAAAAAAAAAAAAACGAAACTTACGCTACCCTTGACTCCCATGGGCTGTAATTGATACTTTTTCTGAAGTCTTTACGCTGGTCATTCTTCTCAAGGCTGGGTAGTCCTTACTGATGTGGAAAACAAAAAAATACCGCACTGCCATATAATACCCTCAAAAAAAGCAGCAGTTCAAATTGTGAGATGCACACAAAGAAACAACAGTAAACGAGAAAATAAACTGCGCTAAACATAAATAAGAGAATGCAAAAAAATCAGTAATGCATAACAAAGTTCATAGGATGAGAGATCAGCACAATCCCCCATAGAGATGAGACAAGTCCCAAGGCATAGTCCCTCTAGATAAACAGTGAAGATGAGTGTGAAAACCTTGGAAAAACAAGTGATCCGCCACCATATGAAATTCACGCTTACCAGAAAGCAAGCAAATGAGGATTCTATATGGACTGGAGCCCAGGAAGCACAGCAGATGATACAGCTTCTCCGTGTCAGCGTGACTGGAGGGGTGTGATGAACGATGACACAAGGACTTATCCAGACTCAGGGTCATGAGAACAGAAAAGAAGTGGCCATAGTGTAAATCCGATAAAAGAAAATTAATTTATAAAAGTAATGCACTTACAAACAGGAATGGTAAAAAGAGCGATCAGCTGGCCGGTATGTCAAACGCCCGTTCACATCAGAATCACGATGCCATCAGAGCGTCAACCTGCCGATGTACGTTTCGTCTATAACTGACGTCCTTACTGATGCAAAGAGCTTTACTGACATAAAGTTACGTTGTTAATCAGGGTGACAAAAGGCCAATAGTGGCTGATGGTAATTTTTTTTTTGGGGGGGGGCAGGAAACAGTAAAACAATACCCCCCCATCGGTCGGTTGGTGGGTGAGTCAGGTGCTCATACCCCGTCTATGCAGTGCTTCACCAGCGGTGGCAATGACTCTCCCTTCCCCTGCTCTCCATGGGCATCAGTGGCTTCCGTTTCCTCCCTCCTCCTCGACGGGCAATTGGGACTCTTCTCTTTTCAGCCAATCAGAAAACGGGTCTCAGACCTGCTTCTGAATGGATGGATTGAGGATCAGTGTTACAACAGCGAATATTAATTCGCTGTTGTAGCACCTGGGTGGGCTCATGGCGCAATGCTCTGTGCTCCGAGCCCATGCTATTTTGAAGCCTATTAGAGCCTCTGGCTCTAATCAGATGAATCAAAAAACACCCCCCGCCGCTGTAATTCAGGCGCCCGGCGTCCTGAAAGGGGCTGGATGCCTGAACAGGGGGTGGTTGCGACGGCCATGGATAGATTCATGCTAGCCATGCATCTATCCATTATTCATATAGGGGGTGGCGTGGAGAGAGGGGGCGGTGCCCGTGCGCCCCTAATGGACAGGCCGCCACTGCAAAAGACAAAAGTCCATCTAGCTCAAAAAAAAAAAAAGTAAAATAAAAAACTTTAAATAAATAAATAGAAACCCACAGTTAATCCAAAGCAAAAAAAAAAAAAAAACTCTATACAGTCTGGTCCAATTTGGTCCAATGAGGAAAAAAAAACCAAACCTTCCTGATCCCCTGAAGGCAATAAGATATCCCCTGGATCTCTGGTGTTATTACCTATAAATGCTAATATCCAGGTATATTGTGTGCATTTAGGCATGTATCCAGCTCTTTTTGAAATAATCTATTGAGCTGGCCAAAACTGCTTAAACTGTGAAGCGCATCAATTTTATACTTAGTACTATTTGTTTGGTTATCTGATCACCCTATATTGATAGCAGCTTTAATTTACTGATTTTTTCATAGCACTAACTTTATTGGTATATATATATTTTTAAGCACAATTTATTTATATCACACATATCTATCCACATCAGCACTTGGTTTTTATTCATTTTTTTAAACTGTGAAGAAGCCTTTCTGTGTATGGAGGTTAAAGGATAGGTTCACCTTAACCGGTTCCCGACCGGCGCACAACGATGTACGTCGGCAGAATGGCACAGCTGGGCAAATGGGCGTACCTGTACGTCCATTTGAATTCCCCGCCGTGCCATTGCATTCGCGCCACCGGCGACGCGCACGTGCGATGGCCGGGAGCTCCGTGAGTCGGGTTGCGGGTTCCGCTGACTCGATCGCAGTGGGGTTACCCGCGATCGCCTCACAGAGAGGACGAACGGGGAGATGGTGATGTAAACAAGTGCTCTGGTCAGGAAGGGGGTAAAATCTTCCGGGGCTGAAGCGGTTAAAAATAAATGCATATTTTTTTGCAGGTAAAACATGTGTATTTATTATTTTTATCTAAGGAGCCTGCAGAACGTTGCAACCGCGATCAGCAGATTTCAGGTGCAATGTCTGGCTCCTGCAGACTCTCAGCATAGCTGCCTGCCCGTACCGCGTTTGGGCAGGCAGGTACCTGAGAGCAGGAAGATGAATGGACTACGAGGACGCTCACCAGCACCCTCATAGTCCATTTAGAACTACAAGCCGCCAGCTGCAATGGCTGACAGTACTTGTAGACATTCATTCACAGGAAACTGTGAGTGAATGATGCAGCTGTGTGGTCGGAGCCCCTCAAGGCCATCCTGTTTTCAAATTGTGGCAGTGGGTGCAGGGAGAGGATCCTCCACCTACTGTCAAAGGGAAGGAGAATTGGGAGTGGTGCTAAAAAAATGGGTGGAGCATGTTACATGTTACAAAGATGAAAAAATGAACTTATCCTTTACATCTCTTTTCCTTTAGATGTGAAGAGACATGATGAAGTCAGCACCACTCCCTGCGCCAGTATAGTTTGAGTAAAGGGTACTGTGGTGGTGCCCCCTCAGGGAGTGGGGCCAAAACACATTGCACCCAAAGTATGGCGCTCAATCTTCTAGGTTGAGTGATGCTGGGCTTAAAGTAGAACTATAGGCAAAACTTTTTTTTTTTTTTTCATTTTGGATAGAGTAAGGGAGGGTTATAACCCCTGTCAGATTTTTCTTTGCCATCTGTGTCCCATTGCAGAGATTTCCCTTCACTTCCTGTCCCATAACCAAACGGGAATTGAGAGAAAATCCCTGCAAAATATTTCTTGGGGACCCCCGGGTCTCCAGAACTAGTGTCCCCATTGGGAAATTTCCCCTCTATTACTTTTCTGGGGACAACCCAAAATTTGGGATTTTCTTTTACTTTCACTTTCAATGATAATGGGAAACAGGACAATTAGAGAGGGGGAATCTCCCTAATGGGGACAAGCATTCTAATCCCTCTCCACTCGATCCAAAACTACATTTTTTTTTTTTACCTTTAGTTATTCTTTAATTCAACCCAGAAAACTGAGGAAATTTTGTGATGAAGAAGATTTACTGTGGGGGACAGCTCTGGAATAAAAGTGAGTATTGCAGTCCGAGCTGCTTTTTTTAATATCACTTGGAATACAGATTTGGCCTGGAGTTACACTTTAGTAATCACATGAAATTAACAAAAAGTGTTAAAATAAGAATATATTAACCGGTTCCTGGACTGCCCACCGCACATTTACTGGGTGGCTTGGCTGCGCGAGATAACGTACCTGTACGCAGTTTCGTCGTCAGGGTCTGGGGCGCGTGCCGCCGGTGATCTGCTCCCGCTGTGACCGCGTGGCCGCCGGGACCCGCCGATTATTCAATGAAGAGGCAGTACGGCGGTCTGCCTATATAAACAAGGCAGATCGCCGTTCTGTCAGAAAGGAAGAGAGAGATCTTGCGTTCCTGCTAATCAGGAACACAGATCTCTCTCTTCCTCCAGTTAAACCATCCCCCACACAGTTAGAAATCACTCCCTAGGGACACACTTAACCCTTTGATTGCCCTGATGTTAACCCCTTCCCTGCCAGTGTAATTTATACAGTGATTTTTGAGCACTGATCACTGTATTAGTGTCACTGGTCACCAAAAAGTGTTACTTAGTGTCCAATTTGCCTGCCGCAATGTCGCAGTCCCGCTAAAAATCACTGATCGCCGCCATTACTAGTAAAAATAAAAATAAAAAATGCCATAAAAGTATCCCATAGTTTGCAGATGCTATAACTTTTGCGCAAACCAATCAATATATGCTTATTGGGATTTTTTGCACCAAAAACATGTAGCAGAATACATTTTGGCCTAAATTGATGATGAACGTGGGAATGAAGCCGTACGAATTCAGGGTGCCGATGCTCGTGGTCGACGATCGCGATGACCACTTCCCACGAGCGATCGCGGGCATGAGAGGCAGAACAGGGACATGTGTGAGTAAACAGACAAATCCCTGTTCTGTTCTGTGAGGAGAGACAGATTGTGAGTTCCTAATAGCTAGGAATCACGATCTGTCATTTCCTCTAAGTCAGACCCCTCCCCCTACAGTTGGAAACACGCACTAGGGAACACAGTTAACCCCTTGATCGCCCCATAGTGTTTAACTCCTTCCTCGCCAGTGACATTTATACAGTAATCAGTGCATTTTTATAGCACTGGTCGCTGTATAAATGACAATGGTCCCAAAAATGTGTCAAAAGTGTCCCATGTGTCCGTAACAATGTCGCAGTCCAGATCGCTGCCATTATTAGTAAAAAAAAAATAATAAAAATGCTATAAATCTATCCCCTATTTTGTAGACGCTACAACTTTTGCGCAAACCAATCAATATAAGCTTATTGAGATTTTTTTTTTACCAAAAATATGTAGAAGAATACATCTCGGCCTAAACTGAGGAAAAAAATTGTTTTTTTTATATATTTTTGGGGGATATTTATTATAGCAAAAAGTAAAAAAATATTGCTTTTCTTTCAAAATTGTCGCTCTTTTTCTGTTTATAGCGCAAAAAATAAAAACCGCAGAGGTGATCAAATTCCACCAAAAGAAAGCTCTATTTGTGGGAAAAAAAGGACGTCAATTTTGTTTGGGTGCGACTTCGCACGATCGCGCAACGGTCAGTTAAAGCGACGCAGTGCCGAATCACAAAAAAGTGCTCTGGTCAGGAAGGGGGTAAAATCTTCCGGGGCTGAAGTGGTTAAACACAGTTTAAATATAACAGCATTTCCCACTTGAAGAACTCTAAAGTCGGTGATGTTGAATATTAGCGGAACTTTTTGGAATGTTTTGTGTATTGGGTATTACTATTTTGGTAATGACGGAGAACATTCTTTATAAGCAGTCACCAAATGTATTGTATATCTTGAATGAATTTTCATACTTCCAGGGGTCTTCAAACTACGGCCCTCCAGTTGTTCAAGAACTACAATTCCCATCATGCCTAGTCATGTCTGTGAATGTCAGAGTTTTACAGTGCCTCATGGGACGTGTATTTCCGCAACAGCTGGAGGGCCGTAGTTTGAAGATCCCTGCTTTATACACTAAATATGTTCCTTAAATGACTTGTTTTTAGCCCTGGTTCACATTGGTGCGATTTGACATGAGATTTGACATGTCAAATCGCATGTCAAATCGGAGGCAATTGCCCGCAATGGCACCGTCTTAATTGGTGCGGCGCCGCACCGATTTCAAAAAGTAGTTTCTGTACTACTTTTTGCGATTTCCATTGCCATCTGTGCAGAAACCTGCCCAGATATCTCTGAAATCGCAGCCGAAATCAAGACTGACATGCGGGAGTGAAATCGTGTGAATTCAGTTGAGACATGTGCACAGCCAAAAAATTCGTTCATTTTCGTTTTCGTTTCATTAGTTTATTATTTTTTTCGTTTTTCGGGTCATTCGTTATGATCGCGATTCGTAAATTCGTTCATTCGTAAATTCGTAAATGCGTTCATTCGTACATTCGTAAATTCGAACATTCGTTCATTCGTACATCCGTTCATTTGTACATTTTTACATTTGTACATTTGTAAATTCGTAAAATCGTACATTTGTAAATTAGAAAATTCGGAAATTTGTAAATTCGAAGTTTGAAAATCCAAAAACCCGAAAATTCAAAAATCTGAAATAGTAACTAACTATTAAATTATAGGTATTGTAATTTCCTTTCAAATTTGACTGTCAGTGAACGTAACAAATACAAATTTATCCGAAGTTACGAATTATCCAAAACGAATGCTGCATCTAAACAAATGGAACGGAACAAATTAATAAAAAATAATAATAATAAAACATTGTTATTATTATTGTTATTTATTATTATTAATTCATTACGTTCCATTCTGTTTTTTCGGATCATTCATAACTTTGGATAAATTTGTATGTGTTACGTTCACTAACAGCCAAATTTGAAAGGAAATTACAATACCTATAATTTAATAGTTACTAGTAATTACTAATAGTTAAGTTATTATTAGTTAACTATTATTTCAGATTTCCGAATTTTCGAATTTACAAATTTACGAATTCACTAATTTACTAATGTACGAATGTACGAATGCCCGAATTTACGAATGTCCAATTTTATCGAATTTACGAATATTCGGAAAAAATTCGGATATTCCCGAATTAACGAATTTGTCAAAATTCGTTAAAAAACGAATTCAGAACGAAACGAATTGCACATGCCTACTCGCAGGGCTTCATTACCGCAGCTCAGTGTGACCCTCGGCTTACATAACTAATCTGATGCTTGTTTTATGGAATTCTTTCTTTCCTTCTTTGCCATTTGCAAACATGAACCAATATGTTCTCTCATCATCTACATCCAGGTCAGAGATGCTGAAATGACACAACCATGCCAATCCTAGTACCTGTGTATTTCTTTGATGTGTTTATAATTCCCTTAGGGCTCCTTTACAATTGCGGTTGGGGGGGTTATAAAGCCCGTGGTTGAGCTGCATTTTCACCACCCCTCAACCGCTCCCCCACCTTTAGCTTTGTGCCCACACCAGGAATTATGTTGAGCTTGGCACGCACCGAGTGCGACGACAGATAAGAGCAGAAGATCCCGGGAGCTGCACATCAGAACATCGCCTGCTGTGTGTAGACAAGTGCCAGTCTCAGCCTTGGACCCCGCCAGGCCACCGAGTGCGACCCAATCAAACGAACGGGGCCACGCTGCAACTGCCCCACAACTGAGCACAACACACAGGGTTGTGATGTGGTACTCCAACATTTAAGGGGTTAACACAGGCGGTGAGGAGGTGATACAGCGCCTCCCCACGGCCTGTCTGAAGATCGCTCTTTAGACAGCAAAGCAAGTATAAGTGTAAGTGAGCCCTTAAAAAAATCAGCAGGTAGAGAAGATTGAAGAAATGCTTCCTCCCTTCTGCAGCAGACAGATGGAATCTTCTAAGTCTAAAGCCTCGTACACACAATCGGATTTTCCGCAGACAAAACCTCAGACTTTTGTGCGAAGGGCGTTTGCCCCAAAATTGTCTTGCATACAAACGGCACACAATTGTCGGCCAACAAACACGAACGTAGTGACGTACTACTTGGTTTTTCAGCTCTTTAGTGCCACCCTTTGGGCTCCTTCTGCTTATTTCATGTTAGTAGAAGTTTGGTGAGTGTTGATTCGCACTTTTCATTTTGCGCTTTTCATTTTGCACTTTTCAGTTTGTTTCTGAACGGGCGTTCATCAACCAGCCATGTTGCGGAATCGGAGGAGATAACGTGTATTATTATTGGCCTTGGAGTTATTGCTTTGACCCAAGTCCAGTCCAGGAACAGGAGGAGGAGGATTTCTTGGACCAAAAATTGGTTGTTTTATTAATCGTGCCCAATTATGTCATATGCCTTTGCTGCGGGAGCTCCAGGAGAATAATCCAGATGTTTTTCGGAATTATTTCCGGATGACGGACCCCTGCTTTCACCAACTCTTGGCATTGCTGACCCCCTATATTAAGAAGCAGGACACATGCATGAGGCTTTATTTTATTTATTGGTTGAATAATGATATGATTTGTTATATTTTCTATATTTTTGGATGCATAGAATGCACTTTTTGGTTAAGTTCTATTGGCAGATAGCATGTCTAATTTTATTTGTTTTCTTAATAATAGTACTTGGTTATGAGTTTTACTTTGAATGACAGTTTGGGAGTAGGCAGTTACATTTTAAAAAATACAATGTAAAATTGACAAGGGACACCAACATAGTTGTATCTTTGATCTTAAAAACTACGGGATAATGGTGTTGGAGTAACTTGCACCAAAAAAAAATAAAAATAACAAGCATAATAATATTAATTTTTGATATCACTATAAGAAAAAAATCTTTGAAAATGTGTTTGCCATAACTCCATCAATATCACCAGCAAAGCAGCTTCATTATTATCCCATTAAAGAAGAAGAGAATTGTGCGCTGCATTTTGAGATTTCATAATTTGCCACGTCACGAATGTTAATTCTCCATTACGAACGCTCGTTTACAAGACCGACCGCTTCTAGCTCGTCCTTGCTTCCGAGCATGCGTGTTTGTACTTTGGACTTTTGTCCGATGGACTTGTGTACACACGTTTGGAGCCTGCCATCCAACATTTGTCCGCGGAAAATCAGACAACAATTGGTGTTTTTGCCAGCTGTTTGCCGGTCTGTTCGGCACTTACCCTATCTAGGTGGGTACAGGGTGGCGGGCAGCGGCTCCGTGTCCTCTCCTCCATCGGTGGCTTCCAGCGTGCGGCTCCTCCCCTCCTGCTAGGCATACAATAAGATCGCCTGTCTTTTCAGCCAATTGGGTGACGAGTCTCAAAACCCGCTTCCTGATTGGCCGGGAGGAGGATCAGTGTTACAATAGCGAATATTGATTTGCTGTTATAAAACAACTGGGTGGGCTTCATTTGCATTCTCTGCACCCCGAGCCCACCCTATTTTGAAGCCTCTTAGAGCCTCTGGCTCTAATCAAGTGCTTAACCCCCCCTCCATTGAAATCCATGCATCCAGCGTCCTGCAACGGGCTGGATCCATGGATAGGGGAGGCAGCGATGGATAGGGGATGCGGCGCCCGTGCACCCTTAATAGACGGGCTGCCCCTGGTCAGGAATATCTTCATGTAGACTTGTAAATATACGGGAAGGTCCACTTTAAGTCTTACAGTCTCTTTTCTTAATGCCTAAAGAGGAGCTCCAGTCTTTGTAAAAAAAACATTAAAAGTCAGCAGCTACAAATACTGTAGCTGCTGACTTTTAATATAAGGACACTTACCAGCCTCTGTATCCAGCGCTGTCCTCACTCGAGCCGATTCTTCAATCAACTTCGGGTACAGCGCCGGACCTTGTGGCTTCACATCCGGCTACCAACTGTGCATGCATGAGTTTGGGTGAGGTTCCGCTTTAATTTAAAGTGATTGTAAAGTCTAATTTAAAAAAAAAAAAAAAAAAACATTTTATACTAACCTGCCCTGTGCAGTGGATTTGCACAGAGCAGCCCAGATCCTCCTCTTTTTGGGTCCCTCTTTGGCGCTCCTGGCCCCTTCCTCCTGTTGAGTACCCCCCACAGCAAGCAGCTTTCTATGGGGCACCCCGAGCCGAGTCACAGCTATGTGTAGCCATTCAGACACGGAGCCCCAGTTTTGCCCCACCCCCCTCTCTCCTGATTGGCTAACTGACTTTGATTGACAATAGAGGGAGCCAATGGCACCGCTGCTGTGTCTTAGCCAATCAGGAGGGGAGTCCCGGAAGGCTGAGGCACTCGTGGACATCGCTGGATAGAGATGGGGCTCAGGTAAGTATTAGGGGGGTGCTGGGGCAGCTGCTGCACACAGAAGACTTTTTATCTTAATGCAAAGAATGCATTAAGATAAAAAACCTTCTGGCTTTACAACCACTTTAATCCCCTGAACCCTAGTACTAAACCTTAACACTAATAAATTCCTATCATTGAATACAAAGGATTCTCAAAGCACTACAGATTATCCAACAAAATAGCATAGTAGTGATTGCCAGTCTTGATGCTCCATGTGTCCGATTGAAACTTGAGACTGAGCTGCTCAATAAGGGATTTGTCACTGCTGATGAGATACCTATATTTGCATCCATACCTGTATTGGTGAACATGTACCTCAAAAGACACATAATATCAAAAACACACTAATTTCCACCCTAATATGTCCTAACTAAAATGTAGCTATGTCCATAATAATTTTTTTCCATTAGCAATGTTGTTTAAAATATATATTTTATTGAGCTACATTTTTATTAAAAAAATATGTATTGTACTGTATGCATGTGCATTATGTTATATCTATGTTTCCCTGATTGGATACATCGTGTATATATTAAAAAATAATAACAGAGTTACCAGAGTCTGAATCATGTTTTCAACGAGTACTGCTAAAAGTATTATTATAAAATAAAGGGCAGTTATTATTACAAAGTACTAATATAAGTATTATTATAAACAAATGGCAGTTAACATTAAAAAGTACTATTATACGTGTTATTATAAATAAATAATAGCACCCAGCAGGACAAAAAGAAAGCTCTATTTGTGGGGAAAAAAGGACATCAATTTTGTTTGGGTACAGCATCGTACGACCGCGCGATTGTCAGTTAAAGCGACGCAGTGCCGAATCGCAAAAAATGACCTGGTCATTAGGGGGCAAATCCTTCTGTCCTGAAGTTGTTAAAGTTTATCTAAGCCCAAAAACAAAAATTAATATATTGCAGTTTTTTCTGTCTTTTTTTTTCCCTTCTATTTTTTACCTGGTGATCCTGCCAGTGACACACTCCCCTGTTCTTGTTTGACACCACTCACTCACTGTAATGGGGGAGATGTACTAAAACTGGGGCACGTAGAATCTGGTGCAGCTCTGCATAGAAACCAATCAGCTTCCAGTAGACATGTGCACTGACAAAAAATGTGTTCGTTTTCGTTTAATTCGTTTTCTTGCTTTTGTCGGAAATTCGAAAATTTGGAATTCAGAAATCTGAAAATTAGGATTTTCTAATTTCTGAATTTCCAAATTTCTGAATTTCCAAATTTCGAATTTCGAATTTTTGGACTTCCGAATTTTCAAATTTCAAATTTCCGAATTTCCGAATTTTCGAATTTTCAAATTTCCGAATTTTCGAATTTTCAAATTCTCAAATTTTCGAACTTCCGAATTTCCGAAATGTTCCAGTTTCCGAAATTTTTCAATTTTCGAATTTCGAATTTCCGAATGTCAAATTTCCGAATTTCGAATTTCCAGGGGAGGGATGATGGGTGGGAAGACATCTAGGGAGGAATAATATTCAGGTAGACCCCTGGGGATCGATAATGGATGGAGAGTCCTCTAGGGAAGGGTAATGGATGGAGGGACCTCTGGGGGGAGATAATGGGCGGGTAGACCTCTGGGCAGGATAATGGACAGAGAGACCTCTGAGGAGGGATAATGGGTGGGGAGACCTCCTGGGGGGTAATGGATGAGGTCACCTCTGGGGAGGGATAATGGACAAAGGGACCTCTGTGGGGGATAATGGGCAGAGAGACCTCTGGGGAGAGATAAAGGCTGGGGAGACCTCTGGGGAGGGATAATGGGGTGGGGGGAACCCCTGGGAGGGATAATATGCACTGAGGGGTAAATCATATCAATTCCAAAACTCCGTCTGCTAGTAACAGTGTATATTCATTCCATATAATGAATGGGTCAGAAATGCCTACAGCATTAGTTAAAGGGTTAGTTCAGCTTTACAGAAAAAATGTAAAGGTGCACTCACAGGGGTCACCCTCCTCCTGGTCCCCACTATGGCGGGCACAGAGACGGTGCTGACCATCAAAAGATTTCAAATCCTCCAACCTCTGGACCAGCTAAGGGAGCCCTGACAGCTCAGAATCGGTGGAGTTCAGTGTCCACTAGCACACCGTTACATTTTTTCTGTAAAGCTTAACTAACCCTTTAAACAATTAGCTGAAGAAGAACTCCCTCATTGAGCTAATATAATGTAGGTCATTTTCACTAGTAAACTAGGTTACACTTGCAGCTGGGGGGAAAGGTGGTAAAAAATAGTGGCTTTTCTACTGCCCCCTCATCTGCACTCCTGCCCTCCCTTAGCTCCATGGGGGTATACACATGCTATGGCCATTATAATTTGCATTGTGTCACAGCAAAAATTATCCCCTCGTCACTTTGGGTGGGCGGTACCACCCGAAGAATGTGACCCATTTAAGTCAATGCATGTGGTTGTGATGTGGTGGTGCGTGCTTTTAGGGGTTAAAACAGGTGGTGAGAAATGAACCCAATGGGGTTGATTTGCTAAAACTGGAGAGTGCAAACTCTGGTGCAGCTCTACATGGTAACCTATCAGCTTCTAATTTCAGCTTGATCAATTAAGCTTTTTTTAAAAAAAAAATGGAAGCTGATTAGATTCTATGTAGAGTTGCACCAGATTTTGCACTCTCCAGTTTTGGGTTGGGTCCACATGTATGCGGATTGGATGCATTTCAAACTGCTGGGTTCACATATATTGTTATATATGCAGTTTAAAATGCATCCAATTCGCATATGACCGGCTTTCAGTGGAGTTGGTTCACACAAGGTCTGCCACCCGAACACAAATGAATTACACAGGTTCTGAGGCTAATTTAATGCAGATAAGGCACCAAATGAGTTTAATTACCACCTTAATCAGCCACAGAACCTGTGTAATTAATATGTGTTTGGTTTTAAAGGGATGAGGGGGCAACCCCAGTTCACACATGTCTAGGACGGTCACGGTGCAGTTTCAAAAAGGGTTCTGTGCATTTTTGGGTTTGGTTCAGATGCGGTAAACAGAGACACCAGACTTCAAACCACAGCCGGACATATGTGAACCCAGTCTAGGTGAATTAACCCCAATGCCTCCTCACCACCTGTCAAATGCTTTCTTCAGGCTCGGTTCACACTGATGCAATGTGGGAAACGCACAGGAATCGCTGCATTTCCTACATTGCACCGCATAGCAATTGCAGTCTATTCATGCAATCTGCTGTGGGTGCCAATTAACAGTTAAGGACACCCCAAAAGCAGATCGCAGAACGAAGTGCGTTTGCTAGAATCGGAATGCCAGGGTATGAACACCAATGGAATCTGATTCCAGTGCGACAAAAAAAAAAAAAAAAAGGTGCCTGCACCTTTTTCGTGCGAATGAAGCTGAAAAGGCATCCATTACCCCTCCCCAGAGATCTCTCCATCCATTACCCCTCCCCAGAGATCTCTCCATCCATTACCCCTCCCCAGAGATCTCTCCATCCATTATCGCTCCCCAGGGGTCTCCCTGAATATTATTCCTCGCTAGATGTCTCCCCACCCATCGTCCCTCCCCTGAGGTCTCCCTGTCCATTATCCCTCCCCAGCAGATATGCCATACCCTTAGGGGAAAGCACTAAGGCTTTCCCCATGTTAATATCAGGGAATTACATTTGTACAAACTACAGGGCTTTTGTAGAAGGTGGCTGGAGCCTTTCTAACACAATTGGATTCCATTGCAATTTGAGCTATACAAAACGATGGGCTCAAATCGCACAGCACAGAATTGCATGGGATTTACACAGGAATGCAGTGTGATTCCTCTGTGGATCACATGCGATGTGATGCATCACATACATTTAAACCCAAGCTAAGGCTCCTTTCACACTGAGGCAGTTTTCAGGCATTTAAGCGCTAGAAATATCGCCTGTAATGCGTCTGAAAACTGCCTCCCATGCCGCCCAAATGTGAAAGCCCAAGTGCTTTCACACTGGGGCGTTGCGCTTGCAGAACGTTAGAAAAAGTCCTGCAAGCAGCATCTTCGGGGCGGTTTGGGAGCGCTGTAGACATCGCTCCCAAAACGCCCTGCCTAATTCAATAAATGGGCAGCACTTCGGAAGCGCCGCAACACGGGCAGTTTTAACCCCTTCTTCAGCTGCTAGCGGGGGTTAAAAGCGCCCTGCTAGCGGCCAAAAAATGCTGGTTCAACAGCGCTAAAGCGCCGCTAAAACGAGCTGCGCTTTAGCGCTACCGCGCCCGCAGCCCCAGTGTGAAAGTAGTCTAAAAGTGCTTCCCCATGGATTACTCTTTGGAGAGCTACCAATAGCAAATGGAGAGGTTCAATGTAGAAAAATGTAAAATAATGCATTTGGGTGGCAAAAATATGAATGCAATCTATACACTGGGGGAGAACCTCTGGGGGAATCTAGGATGTAAAAGGACCTGGGGGTCCTAGTAGATGATAGGCTCAGCAATGGCATGCAATGCCAAGCTGCTGCTAACAAAGCAAACAGAATATTGGCATGCATTAAAAAAGGGATTAACTCCAGGGCCGTCTTTAATATTGATTGGACCCTGGGCAAACGTTTTCTTGCCCCCCCCCCCATACAGTTTCGCTCTCCACCTGCTCTGAGACATACAATAAATAGCAGCTAGACTTAAAATCAGTTTACTGTATCAGATCAGGAAGCGATTGCGATTGGTTGTTAGAGATTACTATGTATCATTACCCTTATTGACTGGTTGCTAGAGGTTACATCACACATTATGGCTCACTGATTAGTTGCTAGATGTTACCCACTAAAAGACCAGCCTCGTTTTGGATTTTAGGTGTTTACATGTTTAAAACAGGGTTTTTTTGTTAGAAAATTACTTAGAACCCCCAAACATTATATATTGTTTTTTTCTAACACCCTAGAGAATAAAACGGCGGTCATTGCAATACTTTTTTTTGCACCGTATTTGCGCAGCGGTCTTATAAACACACTTTTTTTGGAAAAAATTCACTTTTTTTGAAAAAAAAAATAAGACAACAGTAAAGTTAGCCCAATTTTTTTTATGTTGTGAAATATAATGTTACACCAAGTAAATTGATACCCAACATGTCACACTTCAAAATTGTGCCCGCTCGTGGAATGGCGTCAAACTTTTACACTTAAAAATCTCCATAGGTGACGTTTAAAAAATTCTACAGGTTGCATGTTTTGCGTTACAGAGGAGGTATAGGGCTAGAATTATTGCTCTTGCTCTACCGGTCGCGGCGACAGCTCACATGTGTGGTTTGATCACCGTTTTCATATGCGGGCGCTACTGACCTATGGGTTCACTTCTGCGCGCGAGCTTGTCGGGACAGGGCGCTTTAAAAAAAAAAAAAAAAATCTTATTTATTTTACTTTATTTTATTTATTATTTCACTGTTTTAAAAAAAAAATGGATCACTTTTATTCCTATTACAAGGAATGTAAACATCCCTTGTAATAGAAAAAAAGCATGACAGTTCCTCTTAAATATGAGATCTGGGTTCAAAAAGTCCTCAGATCTCATATTTAGACTTTAATGCAAAAAAAAAAGTTGTTTAAAAAAATGACACAAAAAAAATTGTGCCTTTAAGACAAGTGGGCGGAGCTGACGTAATGACGTCGCTTCAGCCGTCCTATGGTATGGAGACGGGTGGGGGACATCTTAGCCTCACTTGTCTCCATACTGAGGAACTGAAAGGACCCGATCGCCTCCGCTGCTACTGACGGCTCCGGTAAGCGGCGAAGGGCAGGGGAGAGTGGTGGGAGGGGGGGTGGCACCTCTCACGCCGCCGATAACAGTGATCTCGCGGCAAACCCACTGCAGAGACCACCATTATCGTGTATAGAACCGCCGGCCCTAAAGATGGATACCTCGGTTGTGGCAGCAGCTGCTGCCGTTACCGAGATATCCATCTTCAAAGTATGACGTATATATACAGTGGCCGGTCGGTAAGTGGTTACAGCACATGATTTCTGCTTGTTGATTGGTTGTTAGAGATTATTGTACAGTAATACTGCTCACTGATTGGTTGCTAGAGGTTACAGCACATCATCTCCTCACTGCAGGGGGTATTACTATGAATGTCGCCTTTATTTACATATCTATGCCGCCGGATGCAGCTATTTACATATGAATGCTGCTACTATTTACATATGAATGCCAGTTATTTACATGTAAACACAGGGTCTGCAGGTGAGTCATCTGTACACAACAATAGGGCAGAGCTGGGCTGTATTAGTAGCAGCACTTCACACTGAGATATCAGGACACAGCACAGGACCAAAACTTCAAGGGACGAGAGAATTTAAACTGGGATAGTTGGCAAGTATTAGGCAGCTGCTTTGGGCCCCACAAAAATGACAGGGCCCAGGGCAGCTGCCTCTTTTGCCCTGCCTTAAAGACGGCCCTGGATAATTCTTCCACTCTACAAGACTCTGGTCCGGCCCCACCTGGAATATGCTGTCCAGTTATGGTCCCCAGTCCTCAGGAAGGATGTACTGGAAATGGAGCGAGTACAAAGAAGGCCAACAAAGCTAATAAAGGGTCTGGAGGATCTTAGTTATGAGGAAAGGTTGCGAGCACTGAACTTTTTCTCTCTGGAGAGGAGACGCTTGAGAGGGGAAATGATTTCAATATACAAATACCGTACTGGTGACCCCACAATAGGGATAAAACTTTTTTGCGGAAGGGAGTTTAACAAGACACGTGGCCACTCAATAAAATTAGAAGAAAAGAGGTTTAACCTTAAACTACGTAGAGGGTTCTTTACTGTAAGAGCGGCAAGGATGTGGAATTCCCTTCCACAGGTGGTGGTCTCAGCGGGGAGCATTGATATTTTAAAGAAACTATTAGATAAGCACCTGAACGACTGCAACATACAGGGATATACAATGTAATACTGACATATAATCACACACATAGGTTGGACTTGATGGACTTGTGTCTTTTTTTCAACCTCACCTAATAGACTTTGAGGAGTTGTAGGGCTTGTTTAGAGAAGAAGTCCATGGAGGGTCACTTTTTAGAGGGTCGTTCGACAATCCTTTGGCAAGTTCCACAGCTCTCATGTATGCCATCTGTGTATTAAGCTGGAGTTCAGCTTTAACCTCATTTCTTTTAGCGTGTAACGCTGCGAATAATACTTTTTTCATGAAGACAAAAAAAAAAAAAATGCATAGGCAGGAACACTTGGCCCAGAAGAGACCTGCTTCTCATTGTTATTTTTGTCCATTTTTACTACTAGGGAGACAAAAAATACAGAGCAGCAGGAAAATGAAAATGGAAAACAAGTGAGAGCAAGAAAGGGAAATGTGTTACTTCCCAAAAGCCATTCAGAGGGGAATTCGCCCTTTTTAATATTTTTGAAGATTGCTTTATGATCCTGTTGACCCTCTATTAGCGAAAGCTTAGCTCTCAACCAAGGTAATTAAATTATGAAATCACAGCAGAGATCTTCAAACCTTTCATAAAACACGAATTAAAAAAGAAGCTAGGAAAAAAAAAAAAAAATACGTCAAAGCCCTCTCTGTTCATGCAATATTGTTCCCTAATGTTAATTACATTGAAATAGGCAAAGACTATTTTGGTATCACTCCTATGCTTTGAAAAGTACGATCCAGTTTATCATACCTGTCAACCCCAGTGCATCACAGGCTAATACTTTATTAAGAAAAAAAAACCATTAGGGAACTGCTGATCCCATTTAAGTACATTGGGCAGAATGTTAGACTAATTAAAAAGCATATTTTTACATTATTAATTCCTGGGTTTCACACTTAATGAATGTGAAATGACAGCTGTTCCATCTGCACATATATGTTCGTTTGCACTTTTTTTTTTTACCATGTTAGAAAAAAAATTATCTAGAAAAATACGCAGGCATGAGAATTATTTTCGTGATTTTTTTTTTTTTACAAGTTAGAAAGCATATACACTACTCTGAACATTTTAAAGGCATGCGCTTAAATTGTTTTTTTTTTTTTTTTTTCCCGATTCTCTAGAATTGCGATAAAAGTATTTTAGATGAGTTATAAAATATGGTTTTTAAATGATATTATGATTTGCAAACACTTAAAAATAATTGCGGCGCAGTTGAGAGCGCGAAAAAGCTTCTAATCTTTATTGTGTAAGACAATGTGATAAAATGTTTTACAGCCAAAAGCTCATTTTGCATCTGGAAAATTGTGTAAACTGATGAGAAAAATCTCATTAAAAAATGGGGCTATTTTTAATATTCTTCGACGAGGATGCCGTGGTTAGGCTGCCTCTTATTGTTTATTAAATTGGCCAATTGTGCAAATATCGTCACAATCTATTTAAATAAAGACATAAAAGACTGGAGCTATACAATTAGGCAGGGTCATTAGTATTAGTTTCAACATTTATTTTATAAATGGTTTTCGAAGATAATGAGAACTTGGAAGGATTGTTTGCCTGTTTAAATTGGATATCCTACTTGTCATTACTACAGTAGGTGCTATGTTACTTAAAAACTTTTTTTTTTTTGGCACACAGCGCCACTGTATCCACCGTATGGTGAATACAGAACTTATTTTTTTTTTACAGGCGTATACTAATAAAACACATTACACCAAAAAAAAAAAAAAGAAAAAAAAAAAATCCAAATGTGCTTACAATTAGCTCTCTGTATTTTTTATTGTCTTTTTTCACAAACCACAAAAGTCACACTGAAGTGTACAGTTTAAATACGAAGGCTTTCCCCATGTTAATATCGGGGAATTACATTTGTGCAAACTACAGGGCTTTTGTAGACGGTGGCTGGAGCCCTTCCAACACAAGTTAATCAGGATAAAGTTGCTTTATGTTCAACATAACCGTAGTTTATTTTTTTAACATATTAATTTGTCATCAGCTTGCATGGTTCACGGTGACTCATTTTAGATGGCACTGAGAGTAGATAGAGAGACAATCTCTGGGCTATAGTTTGCGGTTGGAATAATTATAAGGGGCAATGAAAACTTATTAGTTGCTAGATCTATAACGATATGTTTTTCTTTTTTTTTGAAAGAAATGCTCCCTGACAGTCATGGTAATTTAATTGTGTAGGCTCGTCTAGGAATTTCAGAAACATCACCAGTTAAGGTTTTCTGCATTAAACCAAATGACACTAAAAAAAAATTCCCAGGTGAAAACAAAAGCATTTAATAAAAATAATTTTACCAAATTTTTTTTTTTTTTTAAATGCATTTTGTTAAGCCTGAAAATGATTCTTCAACACCGTATGCTATTATCAAATTATCAAATTAGGGGGGACGTTAAACTGCCCTTAGTGAAAAATGTGATTTAGTCGGTAGTGTTTACATAGGCTTCGATACAAACATGTTTTTTTTTTTTTTTTTTTCCTTCATAGCAATACGGCTCTTAAGCCTTGCCAAATGGGATCCCAAGACCTCGTCTGCCATGGGAACCAGGGAGGAAAGAGTTAATGCTATATGGAATAAGGTATTGTAATAATTTGGGAGGCACACATATGTATTAGGTGGTCTGCTTGCAGTTGCCAAAGCAAATTAAGGGACTTTTTTTTTTTTTTTTTATATAAACTTCTCTCTTTGCCAAATGCATAATGATTTTACATGAAATTAAATCTTATTTGTGGCTTCATGTTAAACCTTGAGTAAACGGTGCAGCCTGTTCTGGAGGAGCAACTGCACTCCAGCTAGGCACTGTAACCAGTTTTGCTTGATGTATTACAAGCGAAGTCATTTTCACTGTGTCATAAACATTAATAATACCAACGTTGCCATGGGGCTATTCTCTAAAGCACTTTGCAAAGACTACTTGACTGCAAATGGACAATATGTATATATATATATATATATATATATACACACATACAGTATATATATATATATATATATATATATATATATATATATATATATATATATTAATATAGTTCATTTAGAGCAATGCCCTTGGGAGACAGGTATAGGGTCAGCAAATGTATATATATATATATATATATATATATATATTTATATTATTTATATATCATTAACAAGTATAGGTGCATTAAGTATATTTAGTATATATATATATATATATATATATATATATATAGTAATACAGTTCATTTAGAACAATGCCCTTGGGAGACAGGTATAGGGTCAGTATATATATATATATATATATATATATATATATATATATATATATATATATATATTTATATATATCTATATCTATATATATATATATATATATATATATATATATATATATATATATATATATATATATATATATATATATAGATATAGATATCTATATCTATATCTATATATATATATATATATATATATAGATATATATATCTATATCTATATCTATATATATATATATATATATATACATATATATATATATATAGATCTATATATAGATATATAGATCTATATATAGATATATAGATCTATATATAGATATATAGATCTATATATATATATATATATATATATATATATATATATATATATTTAGATAATTTATATTATTGATATTGTTTATATAATATTTATAAATCATTAACAAGTATAGGTGCATTAAGTATATATATAAATATATATATATTTATATTTCTATATATATTTTTATATACAACTTTGCAATGTAACTATTGTAATATTTCGCTTTCTGTGTGGGCCCTTTAGACCACATTATGTTTGTATTCCAAAGGGTTTAGGCATATCTTTATAATTCATCATCCCATGTGCTAAACTATCATGATATAAATACATGTTGGTCTATGCATATCTTATTTGCAACTTAGCCGTTCATTTTTAGAACTACATTTTGCTAATTGCCTGCACTGTTGCTCTTTTCAGCTTTCAAAAAAAAAAAAAAGCAAAAAAAAATATAATGATTTTTTTTTTGTTCCTTCCTTTTCATGTTCCAGTGTTTTAGAACTAAGAGAATATGAGATACGAGCTGTTCATGTCTACAGCTTTTGTTTGATTGAAATGCCCAGTGCTGGCTGTTTTTATTTTTTTTTATTTTTTCTAGATTTTTTATTGACACGCATCACCAAATATTATTGACACCGTCCTTGTTATATTAGTATATATTTACCTTGCTCGGCCTTTTATTATTCCAGATTTCAGTCGCTGCCAAGTATTAATCAATATATTATGCTACTCAGCTGGGCAAATTGTACAAAACACAGTGCCCCTAGGGTTAATACAGTCAAGGAGCAGGAAAGTGTTTTAGACATGTACACAACATGTGGTGTACTATTATCATTAAATGAGGTGAACTGGGACTCAATACATATGGATTTTGAATTGCATAAATTTTGATTGATATCATTTGAAGACTGAAGCCCTGAAAGGCTAGATTTTGTGAAAGACGATATACAGGCTCGCAGTTACCACATACAGTAATACTAGAGGAGAAAATATGCAACGAGGAAGGCAGCTGGGTTTTTAAATAGCAGGGACGTAGCGTCGATACTTATTCTGAATAAGAGAAAAAAAGAAGCAAAAGATGTTAACCTCTGCTTGACAATAAGATGTTGCAAATATAGAACTGAACCCGTGGGATGTTGTCTCGATTCAACGGTAGCAGGTCAAAAAATGTTCTAAATTTTCTATCTGGATTACTTCCTTATTTAGCCTCTAGTTCAAATGTATTTTTTTTTCTTTTACAATTTAAGCTAAAATAAAATATTTTGTATATATATATATATATATATTTAAAAAAAAAAAACTGAAAATACTTGAAGGGGTAAAGCAACATCCTGACACAGGAGACAAGCAAGGTTTGACACCAGTTTGGACCTAGGAGGCCTCAACTTTCAGCAAGGAAGTGTCTGCCACAGAGGTCAAGACATCGGGGACCCTGAGTGAACTTAAATGAGTGCAGAGTTTTCCATTCCGTGTCAAAACCAACAGGCCTTTTCATGGGAAATTTACTAAAAAAAAAAATGCTGATGTGCATTAAACATTCACTAAAAAGGGTGACTGAAAGCTCTTTTCTTTTTTTTTGAAAACCACTTTCATAGGGTTTTTTTTTTTTTTGTTCCTCTACTTTGCTTTCTGCAATTTTTAATGTACCATAATGGTACAAGTCGAACTCAAACAATTCTCCGAGGTTTGAGACGCAATTTTTTTTTTCTCATCCGCTAATTAAGGGCGTACTTTGAAATCTACCGACGTTCTGCATTAATGTATTCCTTCAATTTGTTCTCATTTGTTACAAAACTTCTCTCTCTCTCGCTCTCTCTGCACAACTAGCATGTGATGTCCCATTTATAGCTTATGCAGATTCACAAATGCATTAAAACATTAAACATGCTGTATTTTGCAGAGGGAATTTGAAATCCTCCAAGGGGAGTACTAAATGGCTTCTTGACTTTCCATGGGTCACAAGTAAAGTTATTTTTATTTTTTTTTACCGAGTTACCCAGACATGAAAGGGAACCTATCCAAAGAGCTGCTGAGCAGGACCATTGTCCGATGCCTGGTGCTAGTTGTAGGGAAGCCACATCACTGCGGTTGATTTACTAAAACTAGAATATGCAAAATCCGGTGCAGCTGTGCATGGTAGCCAATCAGCTTCTGACTTCAAATTGGTCAATTAAGCTTTGACAATAAAACCTGGAAGCTGATTGGGTTTTTTATGTAGAGCTGCACCAGATTTTTCACTCTTCGGTTTTAGTAAATCAACCCTTGATACTTCCAGATATGCTCTGGAGCTAGCACCACTTCTGAGCTTAGAAATAATTAATTGGCACCTTTAAGTCTCAATGATTAGTTGGTTCTTAGTTAGCTTTAGTGGGAATGTGGTTAGTTGGTTCTTAGCTTTAGTGGGAATGTGGTTAGTTGGTTCTTAGCTTTAGTGGGAATGTGGTTAGTTGGTTCTTAGATTTAGTGAGAATGTGGTTAGTTGGTTCTTGGTTAGCTTAAGTGGGAATGTGGTTAGTTGGTTCTTAGATTTAGTGGGAATGTGGTTAGTTGGTTCTAAGCTTTAGTGGGAATTTGGTTAGTTGGTTCTTAGTTAGCTTTAGTGGGAATGTGGCTAGTTAGTTCTTAGCTTTAGTGGGAATTTGGTTAGTTGGTTCTTAGTTAGCTTTAGTGGGAATGTGCTTAGTTGGTTCTTAGCTTTAGAGGGAATTTGGTTAGTTGGTTCTTAGTTAGCTTTAGTGGGAATGTGGTTAGTTGGTTCTTAGCTTTAGTGGGAATTTGGTTAGTTGGTTCTTAGTTAGCTTTAGTGAGAATGTGGTTAGTTAGTTCTTAGCTTTAGTGGGAATGTGGTTAGTTAGTTCTTAGCTTTAGTGGGAATGTGGTTAGTTGGTTCTTAGTTAGCTTTAGTGGGAATGTGGTTAGTTGGTTCTTAGTTAGCTTTAGTGGGAATGTGGTTAGTTGGTTCTTATTTAGCTTTAGTAGGAATGTGGTTAGTTGGTTCTTAGTTAGCCTTAGTGGTGATGTAGGGCCCACGTGATTTCCCATCCACTCCTATACTAGCACCATTTCTGGGAGTCACGCTTTGGCAGCCCCCTGCACAAGGCGAGAGATTTGATTGACATTTTTTCCTTTAAACGTTGATTGGACAGAGAAAACAAAGAAAATATGTACAAAAATATGTTGCCTAGAATAAAAAAAAAAAAAACGTAAGAGTAGTAGAAATAAACTGCACTGATACATACGTATAAAATGATTATGAAACTATTTGGCACTTCGGCATCTGACTTTGCCCTCGACCACTAATAATATAGGCGAGTAAATTACAGTTTTGCTCTAGCTGTTTTGCTCTCTGTGGTCCAGGTTCACATGTCTGCAATCATTACCAGCTAACAATTGGTGCAAGCATTATGGGAGAAAAGGCATAAATCAAGAAATAAAAAAAATAAAATAGAAAAAAAATAGTTTCTGCACATTTTCAAAAAACACGTTGTGCTCTCTGAGGTCCTTTTCATTTTAACCAAATCAGGGGGAACTTGTCCTCACAGCGGCAAGGCAGATGGAACCATAAATCACAAGATCCATTGACTGCCTGCAGTGTACTCTCCACAGCTGTCAGTTTTTTGTCTCTTTGGTTTTAGCTGACATAGTTTGTGGTCCACTGTGAACCAATCTGGACTTTTTTTTACAGTCATATCCATCAAAACGACTAGTAGCCATCAACCTACTGCAGCGATCGATTCGTTTGCTTATTCTCTGGCATGGCCAATACTTTCTCTCACTAGGTGAGGCATGGGAGAAGTGCCTCGGTTTAGCTTTTTTTGCCTCTGGCTATAACTATGATTTTCTGTGCAGCTTTGGCTAACATTATTAAAGTTGCACCAGGATAGGTACAGAGCCGGATAGCATGCACACAATGCAGGAGCACAAAAAAAAAAAAAAAAAGTCTTTTATACCATACTTGTGGGCAGCTTAAAAAAGAATTTCCAACTTCCACTTTTTTAAATCATTCTTCTTTTTTTCCTTCTTTTTTTTTTTTTTTTTACATTTTTTTATTATTTTCATTTTTTTTTTTAACAAAATAAACAAACCAAGATTATGTGCATAACCTTAACTGTCTTTTTAAAGGTCAGTATGTATTTGTTAATTTCCTCGACAGCCTTGTGGTGGCACTCTCATGCTGGTGATTACAGGATTCCGTTTGAAAACAGAACGCCCTTTCTTCACAAAGACTCTCTACAAAGGCTTGAGAAAAATTGATTAAATTGAAAGTATTCTATCAAAGTTTACTTTTGTGTATAAAATATAGAAAATATCCGACTGTAAGCAATAAATGCTGGCTCTGCTAATGTTGTAGATCAGAAGATGTAGGAAACAACAACAACAGCAGCAAAAGTCTAGCTAAGGATTTTTGCTTAGGCACAAAAAAAATAAAAAAATAAAAATCACAGTTAGCTAAAAATAAACCCTATTTTTTACTCCTTGTGAAGTTTAACAGAAAAACCTTGCAAATGTTAAAAGTGTATTTGGCTTTTAGTATTTGAAGGTATGTTTGTAGATATTATTAATTGTTTATCTGAAGAAAATGATTTATAAACAATATTATAATAATAATTAACAATAGTATTAATACTATAAAGTAATAATTTAAAGTATATAAGTATTACATGTATTTTGAAATATTGAAATGGAGTATTACTAACATATCTCTAAGTAGAGCATAACAATTATTTACTAGATGCTGCTTAAAAAAAAAAAATGTTATAAAACACATAATTATATAAACACTTTTACTAAACCTACAGACATTCACTATACAGCACACATTTTATTTTGTAGGTTAATGCAGTAAAACAAAAAAACAAAAGAAAAAACCTCCCCACTTAATTCTTTATAGGAGAACCTGGGTTCAGCTCTCAATGTCGAAAGTTAGGTCATTTTTTTCTCTTATGAAACAGAGAGCTATGATTTTGACTTGAGGTGACAACTGAGAAGCACCAGAACCCTAAGGAATTTCAGAACCATACATTATTAGAAGATTGGAAATTAAAGCCAATGACTTTTGGTCTGGATGTGCTCACATATCGCACACACACTTAGAAAAAAATGTGAAACCTTTTTTTTTTTTTTTGTTTCTTTAATATGTTAATCATAAAAAAAAAAGATATTTTATCGCTCATGTGAACAGGTTCAGATGGGAAGTAGGTCCAGAAACAGCAGATGTGTTTTGTGTAACGGACACTGGAACAGATATTCGATTCCTCGATATTACTTTCACACCTTTCCTGGCCACCAACAAACACAATCAACATTGTTTTAACACTTATGCCATTTCATATCTTAAAAGCCTTCTAAGATATCAAGCAATATTTTCCAGGTACAACCTTTTTTTTTTCTAGTCATTATCTCATAGTTAACTTGACAATACTGAGTGCCTTGTATATAATCTAATGCTGTCTTCATCTTCTGGATCTCCCAAGGCACATCACTGACAAAGTCAAGGATGTCATTTCTTAAGAGTGCCGTATACAATGCCTTGATGTTAATTGACATTCATGTATTTATGTTTATGTTTATGTTTTTTTTTTCACCTGACCACATAGAGAATTCGGTGCTGGACAGCAGGATGGTGAGACGTGCTCGAATGAAAGGAAGGCCACTTGGTGTCCAAAAGACCCAACAAGCATCAATTAATTATCACCTGGCACCCGGTCATAAAACATTATCAGACAGTCATGGTGGTGACTACAGAGTGCACAAAACTCCATTATACATACTCAGGGAAATTCATTGGAAGTAAAGGTTGTCGGTAGACTTGTGCACAATGGGAAATTTTGTTTAGTTTCGGTTCGTTGTCATTCGTAAAATACATCATTTTGTTCTGTTATATTCGTTATGTTATGTTAATTTGTTTTCAGATAATTTGTTATTATTCGTAGAGTGACGATATTCGTTATACTGAATCTCGAATCATGTCGAATTCATTTGTTATATATCCGCTATAATTTCTTTGGTATTAGTTGAAATTCAATATTTATGTATGTATATATATTCGTGATAATGATTCATAGTTTGGAAAGTCGTTTGTTTATTGAATCTATTAACGCACACAATGACAATATCTCTTCTCCTCTGCTCAAATACAATACAACACCCTTCTCACTCAGTTCTCAGGAATGCACTTTGCCAGTAATCCAACCTCCAGCGCAAAATGAATCTGCTGATTGGACTGTAAGATTTACTTTGAGTTGACCTTTTGTTTCATTAGATCTTTAACGAACTACCGAATCATGTCGAATTAATTTGTTATATTCGCTATAATTTCTTTCATATTAGTTGAAATTCGTTTTTTTTTTATTCGGATGCATCCGAATGTCGGAAAGATGCAAAATTCGGCCTGAATTTCGATTCGTTACGAAACGGATTGCACATGTCTAGTTGTCGGCTGGGTTGCAATTTTTTCACCAATATCTTATGGTTCCATTAATATTAGAGCATCAACAAAAGGGTTTTGGCATGCAGGGGGACAGCTAAAATATTTAAACGTAATCATTAAAGTTTGCTTAACCACTTCAAACCCGGAAGGTTTTACCCCCTTTCTGACCAGAGCACTTTTTGCGATTCGGCACTGCGTCACTTTAACTGCTTGCGATGTTGCACCAAAACAAAATTGACGTCCTTCTTTTCCCACAAATAGAGCTTTCTTTTGGTGGTATTTGATCACCTCTGCGGTTTTTATTTTTTGCGCTATAAACAAAAAAAGAGTGACAATTTAAAAAAAAAGCAATTTTTTTTTACTTTTTGCTATAATAAATATCCCCCAAAAATATATAAAAAACCACATTTTTTCCTCAGCTTAGGCCGATATGTATTCTTCTACATATTTTTGATAAAAAAATCGCAATAAGCGTATATTGATTGGTTTGCGCAAAAGTTATAATGTCTACAAAATAGACAACAAATTTTTGTTATTAATTTTTTTTATTAGTAATGGCGGCGATCTGCAATTTTTATCATGACTGCGACATTATGGCAAACACATTGGACACTTTTGACACTATTTTGGGACCATTGTCATTTATACAGCGATCAGTGCTATAAAAATGCACTGATTACTGTGTAAATGACACTGGCAGGGAAGGGGTTAAACACTAGGGGGCGATCAAGGGGTAAGTGTGTCCTAGGCAGTGATTCTAACTGTGGGGGGATGGGCTACCACTCACATGACAGCGATCACTGCTCCCGATGACAGAGAGCAGTAGATCCCTGTCATGACACTAGGCAAAATGGGTAAATGCCTTGTTCACAAAGACATCTCCCCGTTCTACCTCTCCACGCTGCAATCGCAGGCCACCGGCTAACACCGAGTTCCCGGGACCCGCGGGCACACTCCCGTAGTGCACGGCTGGCGCGCACGCGCCCGAAAGGCGGAAGCTGCCGTGATCTTGGAAGGGAAGAGGGCACGGAAGACGCTGCAAGATGCCAGCCCGTCCCCCTGTCCGATGAACCCCGATGTGCCCACCGATTGGGTAAGTGCTGGTGGACCGGCAAACAGCAGGGGGGAGTTGAGGTGCCATGCGCTTGGGGGGGTGTGGTTGTTTGTTTGCTGCCCTCAAACAAAAAACCACCAGTCACCACTTGTTCACACCATAATTTCTGCATTCCAGCTGCGTTTCTGCATGGGTATTTTTGATGCATTTTTTTTATGTCTTCTGGTGCATTTTTGATGAAGAACTTAAGAATCATACTTACCTAGGTGGATGCAATATTGGTCTTGGGAGTGGTTGGGCTGTGGAGGAGGCAGAAGCTCTCGGCGGATCACTGAGAGGCTGAGCCAGCTGCTGGTCCCGGTCCAGGTCGTAATCTTTCCCCAGCCTTGACCGGCTCTGTGACATCAGCAGACAGCGGGGCTTCTGCCCGCTGTCTGCTGAAAACGGGTCAGAAGAGTGCAAAATGATCTGCACTCCTGTGACCCAGAGGAGAAGTACAGCCAAACGAGCTTAGGCTATACTTCTCCTTTAATTCAGGACATGTGCGTTCCAGTGTGTTTTTGATACATTTTTATGTGTATGCGTTCCGGTGCTTTTTTGATGCATTTTGACACGTTCCTGATGAGCTCTATACAGAAAAAATGCAACATGTTCTACTTTTTGTTGACTGCACTGTAACGCACTGCACTGGTGTGAACTAGAGCCATTGGAATACACGGAAACACTGTGCACGTATTTTTGATGCAGATTAAACACACACTGGAGTGCATCTGATGTGAACCAGCCTTTAGAGCCCCTTCACACTAGAATGTCGTGCCGGAAACTCCCGTTCCGTACCAGTTTCCCGCACTGCATTCCAGTTGCACTGCGTTTGCGATCTGCAGTGGGCGTCAGTGCAAAGTTAACGACACCCCAAGTGCAGGTTGCAAACGCAATGCATTTACCTGCACTGGATTGCATGGTACAATCTCACCATGCAATGCGGCTGCAATGTGTTTCAAAAAGTAGTGCATGCACCAGGGACGGCCTGTCCATTAAGGGCGCACGGGCACCGCCCTCCCCCGTCCATCGCCCCCCCCCCCCCCCTGGCCACTTTCAGGACACCGTCACATGGATTCCAATCCGGAGGGGCTGTTTTTTTGACGCATCGATTAGAGCCAGATGCTCTAATAGCCTTCAATATAGAGTGGGCTCGGGTCACAGAGAGTGCACTCTCAGCCCACCCAGGTGTGTTACAACAGCGAATCAATATTCGTTGTTGTAACACTGATCCTCCTCCCGGCCAATCAGGAAGCGAGTTTTGACACTCTAAAAAACAAATTCTTGCGAGCTACCATGTGAAAATCCAAATGATAATTAAAGATGATTAAAGGACAGCTGCTAGCATTGACCACGTCTGCTCGCGCCAAATAAGAATATATACCAATATAATGCTGTGCTATCCAAATGTAATCAAATGATAATTGTACTAAATCCTAATATTACTGACTGCACTTAAATATTGGTGGTGAGATTTGACACTGGTCACCCAACTGGCTTCAAATTTTCGAATTTACGAATTTTACAATTTACAAAATTACGAATTTTCGAAATGAAAATGAACACATTTTTCAGCAGTGCACATGTCTAAGCTGAAATATATAACATTTTTGGTTTGTGACTGAAGGTCATATGACGTCCGGCAGGATCAGCCGCTGGCACGTGTCCGTGGCGATCGGTGGTGTGGTGTGTCAGTCTGACACATTGCATCTCCGATCAAGGTAAAGAGCCTCTGATGGAGGTTCTTTACCATGTGATCAGCTGTGTCCAATCACAGCTGATCACTGTGTAAACAGGAAGAGCCGTATATTGGCTTTTCCTTCACTCTTCGTTGACAGGCGCGAGTAGAGGAGAGCCGATCGGCTGCTCTTCTGACGGGGGGGTCTGCACTGATGGATTATCAGTGCATCCCCCCTGAGGATGCCCACCCAGGACCACCAGGTATGCCAATCAGTGCCCAATAGGAATGACACAGTGCCCATCAGTGATGCCTGCCAGTGCCCCCTGATAAGTGCTGCCAAACAGTTCCATCTATCAGTGCCGCCCATCAGTGCCTATCAGTGCCACCCATCAGTGCCCATCAGTGCCACCTGTAAGAGCCCACCAGTGCCACCTATCAGTTCCCATCAGTGCCATCTATCAGTGCCCAGCAGTTCCGTCTATCAGTGCCGAGTGCCACCTATCAGTGCCCATCAGTGCCGCCTATGAGTGCCCATCAGTGACACCTATCAGTGCCAATCAGTGCCACCTATCGGTGGCACGCATCAGTGCCCATCAGTGCCACCTGTAAGTGCCCACCAGTGCCACCTATCAGTTCCCATCAGTGCTCAACTGTTCCATCTATCAGTGCCCAGTGCCACCTATCAGTGCCCATCAGTGCCATCTATGAGTGCCCATCAGTGCCACCTATCAGTGCCACCTATCAGTGCCCATCAGTGCCACCTATCAGTGCCACCTATCAGTGCCCATCAGTGCTGCTTATCAGTGCCACCTTTCAGTGCCCCTCAGTGCTGCTTATCAGTGCCACCTTTCAGTGCCCATCAGTGCTGCATATAAGTGCCTCATGATCAGTGCCCATTAGTGCCACCTCATCAGTGCCAATCAGTACTGCCTCATCAGTGCCCGTCAGTGCAGTCTCATCAGTGCCCATCAGTGAAGGAGAAAACATGCTTATTTAAAAAGTTTGGTAACAGAAACGAAGAAAAACGTTTTTTGCTTTCAACATTTTCAGTCTCTTTTATTTGTAGCGCAAAAAAAAAACCCCAGTGATGATCAAATACCACCAACAGAAAGCTCTATTTGTGGTGGAAAAAAAAAGTTCCCACTTACACCGCTGATCTTTTTAGCTATCTGTAAAGGGGACAATAAAAAGGAAAAAAAGCCATTTTCATAATAGAGATAGATAGAGCTTTAAAGGCTTCATACTGAAGATGAGGCAACACAATTCAATAAAATAAATCCCTGATGAAGCAGTTTTTGACTGTGAAACGTGTCGGAACAAACCAGTGGATGTACTAGCATCAATTTTAGAAATTATCCATACGTTTTTATGATGTTTTTATGATATTGATTGTTACTATTTTGGGGTAGTTCTGAGGGACCTTAACTTTTTATAATGGAATCATGAAATAAAAACTTTTTCTTTTATTGAATTGTGTTGCCACATCTTTAGTACGAAGCCTTTAAAGTCCCTAGTATGGAAATGGCTTTTTCCTTTTTGTTGTCCTAAGTCTATTTTTAGGATGTGGCATCGTATGCTTGTTCTCTGAGATATGGTAAAATACTTCATTCTATATGTAAAGGGAGTAGTTCTTCCCAATGACCACAATTGTAAGGGGCATTCTTCCCACTGACCATCACACTAATGCATCATGAGTTGTAGATACAGACATTTTTAGCAGGGGTTCCCTGAGACCGGAAAGTTATTTCAAGGGTTCCTCTATGTTGAAAAGGTTGAGAAAGGCTGGACTAGAGGGAGGAAAATAATCAGGATGATTAGGGAGCAGCACGCTGAGCATGTCACAGACAAAAGTGGGTTTGATGTACTGTTGGTGGCTACGGTTAAATATGCATTGTTCAATTATTGATTACATTTTGCAATAGTTTGTTCATTTCTAATAAATGACATAAAATAATGAAAATCTCATTTCTAAAACAGCAGCAGATCTTTGAGTTACCTCTTGAAGCCACTGGTGACTTGTCTTGGTGGAACTGGTCATACCAGTGAGTTCACCGGATGACCACCCACTAAGCATTTGCAGTAATGGAAATGTCAACTGAAAAGACAAAAAAGGCGCCTCTAAGTGCAGAAGTAGAGCTTTATATTTCCCAAAAGAGTTAAAAACACTTACAAAAGGGTGGATGGGTAGAAGCACATCATATTAATAATATGGCAGGTGGTCCGGCGTTCTGGTTGTCCCAAAGAGTCTCAGTGATATCCGCAGGTGTAATTCTATGGTAGCATATTCTGAAGTGGCCGACAGATGGAAGCCACAACTGCCAGGAAGATCCTGCCAGTAATGGGCAATCCAGACCTATTGGTGCGCGATTGCGTGTGCCTAAGAGCATGCGAACGTGCACGGGAACGCGCTCGCCCGTTAGCGTCTGGCGGGCTATTTAAACCTGGCTGTCACAGGCAAATGTTGCTGTTTGCTCTGCAGCTTCCCGTGTGTTCCCAGATAATCTGAAACCTGTTTATACTTTGATCCGGCTTGTCTGAAGACTATTCCTGCTATCCGCCTGCACCTGACCCTGGGCTTGTCTGACGATTCTCCTGCCTTCTCCTCTTGTTCTTCTGCTGCCCACCTGATACCGACCCGGCCTGCCTGACCTTCCAAGACTACCTACCTGTCTACTATACTTACCTGCTGCAGCCATCCAGCTTCAGACCCAGTCCGCTGCTCCTACTTGCTGAACCATCCAGTCTGCTATACCTGTCTGCTGAGCCATCTAGTCTGCTGTGCCTGCTACCTGATCCATCTGCTGTTGGTTCTGCTGATCCAGTCCTTGGTGCCTATCTGCTGTTCCTCAGGGCTCGGTTTCAGCCTGCACTTCCAACTCCTACCTGAATCACCTGAACCACTGGACTGATCTTCTGCCAGGCACTCGTACCACTCCTCACTCCTGCGCTCCTGTCTTCACTACCAGGGGCCTCGAGTCAGAGGCGTAAGAGAGGCCATCCTCTGCAATTTGGGCTCACCTACTAGGTACGTAACAACAACTCTCCTGGGGTTTTTTGTTCACATAAATTTCAATACATGTTTAAGCTGGCCAACTGCACCAAATCCTTCTCTGGCCAGTCTCTACTCTGCTCTGCAAAATGCAAATGCTCCAGTGGATAAAGTGTCAATATGGGTTAGAGGAGAGCTACAGGTTTCAAGTCTGGTCACTGACTTTAATGCAATAGAAGTAAGATATACCTGTGCTCAAATTCCAATAGCTTATACATGTATATAACCCATCAGGTGCTAAAGGGGTTAACACTAAATATTCCGGATGAACCTTCTGCACACTGCTATACACCCCTTTAAGCAAACTTTGCAATTAAAAAACAGTGATTTTTAGCTCACATAAATTGCACTACATGTATAAGTTGGCCAACTGTGTCAAGGTGATCTCTCTCTGGCCAGTCCCTACTCTGCTCTGCAAAATACAAAGGCTCGAGTGCATATAGTGCCAATATGAGGAAGATAGACACAAGTTGAGGGAAAGCTACAAAGTTCAGGTTTGGCCAACTGTGCCAAAGTAGTCTCTCTCTGGCCAGTCCCTACTCTGCTCTGCAAAACGCAAATGCTCCAGTGTACAGTGCATCCGGAAAGTATTCACAGTGCTTCACTTTTTCCACATTGTGTTACGTTACAGCCTTATTCCAAAATTGATTAAATTCATTATTTTCCTCAAAATTCTACAAACAATACCCCATAATGACAACATGAAAGAAGTTTGTTTGAAATCTTTGCAAATTTATTAAAAATGAAAAACAAAAAAAATCACATGTACATAAGTATTAACAGCCTTTGCTATGACACTCAAAATTAAGCTCAGGTACATCCTGTTTCCACTGATAATCCTTAAGATGTTTCTACAACTTGATTGGAGTCCACCTGTGATAAATTCAGTTGATTGGACATGATTTGGAAAGGCACACACCTGTCTATATAAGGTCCCACAGTTAACAGTGCATGTCAGAGCACAAACCAAGCCATGAAGTCCAAGGAATTGTCTGTAGACCTTCTGAGACAGGATTGTATCGAGGCACAGTTCTGGGGAAGGGTACAAAAAAAATTTTTGCAGCATTGAAGGTCCCAATGAGCACAGTGGCCTCCATCATCCGTAAATGGAAGAAGTTTTGAACCACCCGGACTGTTCCTAGAGTGGTCGGCCTGGCCAAACTGAGCGATCGGGGGAGTCAGGGAGGTGACCAAGAACCAGATGATCACAGAGCTCCAGCATTTTTCTGTGGGGAGAGGAGAACCTTCTAGAAGAACAACCATCTCTGCAGCACGCCACCAATCAGGCATGTATGGTAGAGTGTCCAGACAGAAGTCACTCCTCAGTAAAAGGCACATGACAGCCCACCTGGAGTTTGCCAAAAGGCACCTGAAGAACTCTCAGATCATGAGAAAGAATATTGCCTGGTCTGATGAAACAAAGAATGAACTCTTTGGCCTGATTTGGGAAGCGTCATGTCTGGAGAAAACCAGGCACCGCTTATTACCTGGCCAATACCATCCCTACAGTGAAGCATGGTGGTGGCAGCATCATGCTGTGGGGATGTTTTTCAGCAGCAGGAACTGGGAAACCAGTCAGGATTGAGGGAAAGAAGAATGCAGCAATGTACAGAGACATCCTTGATGAAAATCTGCTCTATAGCGCTCTGGACCTCAGACTGGGGCGAAGGTTCATATTCCAACAGGACAACGACCCTAAACACACAGCCAAGATAACAAAGGAGTGGCTACAGGACAACTCTGTGAATGTCCTTGAGTGGCCCAGCCAGAACCCAGACTTCAACCCGATTGAACATCCCTGGAGAGATCTGAAAATGGCTGTACACCGACGCTCCCCATTCAACCTGATGGAGCTTGAGAGGTCTTGCAAAGCAGAATGGACTGAAGGGGCTTAACTATTTGAGCCTGTCAGCATGGGCATGTGGCTGCCTCCCTTCCCGCATGTGTAGTATATATAAAAGAGGCAGGGTCCCCTCAAAAAAAAAAAAAAAAAAAGTAAATAAAGTTTAGGTATACAAAAAAAAAATAAAAATGAAAAAACAGGGTCATGTGACGCTGCATAATTTTTCGGGAACATCACATGACCACTGGGTATGTTCTAGAACGTCACATGACCTGGTATAACATTCCAGAAAGGGGCTCAGTATATAAAGCTGGCCCCGCAAGAATTTCTTCACCAGGTGGTCAGGGCCGGCACTCCCCCAGCCTTGTTGCGAGCATGTATAAGTGGTTTGTCACCCTTTATATTTAAAGGGGGGGACTTGTTCTTATAAGAGTTTTTTTATTTATTATTACACCAAAAAACTTGCTGCGGCCAATTATATGCCAAACAAAGTTGTGAGTGTCTTTAATTAACTAAGTGTTCTTTTTGAGGTATTAGGGAGGGGGGGGGGAGGTGCGGCCTACATTCCCATTGGGAGAAACTGCCCAAAAATAGGTGTGCCAAGCTTGTAGCATCATACTCAAAAAGACTTGAGGCTGTAATTGGTGCCAAAGGTACTTCAACAAAGTATTGAGCAAAGGCTGAGAATACAAGGGATTTTTTTCATTTTTTATTTTTAATACATTTGCAAAGATTTCAAACAAACTCTTTCACGTTGTCATTATGGGGGATTGTTTGTAGAATTTTGAGGACAATAATGGATTCAATCCATTTTGGAATAGGGCTTTAACATAATAAAATGAGGAAAAAGTGAAGCGCTGGGAATACTTTTCGGATGCACTGTATATAGTGCCAATATGGGGCAAATAGACAGCTAGCAACTTTGCAATTAAAAAACAGGGATTTTTATTTCACGTATATTACAATATATGTTCTTTTGAAAAGGGGTCAGGGACCACTTTTCTGTGTTTCTCGTGTGGAGGGCAGCCCATCTAAATTATTGGGCTACCTTATACATGATCTGTGGGAGCGCACAGAAAACATACGCGTATGTGCTCTGTCGCACCTGCATGTTATGAACGGAGCCTTAACAAATGCTTAAACCTTGCTGTGCAAAGGGGAAATCCATCCTGGAGTTGGACTTTAACCACTTGATGCCCGCCATATAGCAATATGACGGCGGCAAAGTGGTTGCGATATCCTGAACGAATGTGATATGACTTCACCAGGATATCAAGCCGCCTGGGGCGCGCATCATGGCGATCGTTGTTGCAGTGTTTCAGTCTGACACACCGCAACGCCTCTGACAGAGACTCTTTACCATGTGATCAGCCGTGTCCAATCACGGCTGATCACGATGTAAACAGGAAGAGCCGTTGATCGGCTTTTCCTCACTCGCGTCTGTCAGACGTGAGTAGAGGAGAGCTGATCTGCTGCTCTTCTGACAGGGGGGTCTGTGCTGATTGATTATCAGTGCAGCCCCCCCGAGGATGCCCACACTGGACCACCAGGGACACCACCAGGGATGTCCACCACTAGTCACCACCAGGTATGCCACACATGGCCACCAGGGATGCCAATCAGTGCCCACAATGGATGCCAATCAGTGCCCACAATGGATGCCAATCAGTGCCCACAATGGGCATCACTGATTGGCAGGCATTATTGTTTGGCACTGACTGGCATCCATCAGTACCATCTATTAATGTACATCAGTGCCACCTATCAGTTCCCATCTGTGCCACCTATCAGTGCCCATCCATGCCACCTATCAGTGCCCATCAGTGCAACCTTTCAGTGCCCATCAGTGCCCATCAGTGCCACCTCTGTGTACCAGCAGTGCTGCATATCAGTGCCACCTATCAGTGCCCATCAGTGACACCTATCAGTGCCCATCCATGCCACCTATCAGTGCCCATCCATGCCGCCTATCAGTGCCCATCAGTGCCACCTTTCAGTGCCCATCAGTGCCACCTATCAGTGCCCATCCATGCCACATATCAGTGCCCATCCGTGTCGCCTATCAGTGCCCATCAGTGCCACCTTTCAGTGCCCATCAGTGCCACCTTTGTGTACCAGCAGTGCTGCATATCAGTGCCACCTATCAGTGCCCATCAGTGCCACCTATTAGTGCCCATCATCAGTGCCCATCAGTGCCACCTCATCGGTGCCCATCAGTGCTGCCTTATCAGTGCCCGTCAGTGCAGCCCCATCAGTGAAGGAGAAAACTTACTTATTTACAATGTTTTGTAACAGAAACAAAAAAAAACTTTTTTTTCAAAATTTTCTGTCATTCTTTTATTTGTTTAGCAGAAAATAAAAATCCCAGAGGTGATCAAATACCACCAAAAGAAAGCTCTATTTGTGGGAACAAAAAGATAAAAATTTAGTTTGAGTACTGTGTAGCATAACCGCGCAATTGTCATTCAAAGTGTGACAGCGCTAATAGCTGAAAATTGGTCTGGGCAGGTCGGTGTATAAGTGCCTGGTATTGAAGTGGTTAAATATTTGGACTGTTGGATAGGCACACAGTAAGCACTGAGCAGGAAAGGTCCTGTTTATGCCAAGAATTGAAATGCTCGATTTGCATGTTTGACCAGAGCGCCCCTTTAAGTGACATGCTTTGCGTAATTAAACAGCAGAGCAAGCGCGCCTTTTCAGATTAATAGAATGCAACAGTAAAGATGTGAATTAGTTATCCAGCATAGCAAATAATTCATGGCTCTTGCTTTCAGCTTCTGATGGGTCACTTACCATATCTCTCCGGATAACTGAATCTCTTCTTACACTATATTAAACATTGGGACTTAATATTTTATTAAGGAATATCCTTTTCCTTTAAACATTGGCTGTCAAAACCAACACACCAAGTTTTCTATTACGCCGTGATAAATCATAGCACCGGGGAAATGTGGACTTTATCAGATGGAGCAAATGATTCATACCTTTCCTTCTGCACTCGTATTTAATTTAACATGTTTGGAAATGACTCCTAAAAGTACTGAAATGCTGTAAAAAAAAAAAAAAATTAACATTTTCGCACTCAAACTTTTAATAAATATAGAGAGGTTTTTCTCAAACTTGTAAATTTCAGTATTCATATTTAAAAAAAAAAAAAGATCCAACTTTGTTAAAGGTAATGTAAAAATCTTCCCAATCTTTGCATAGATACGGTATACTTATCTACTTCTATATAGAAATATTCTTACCGGGGTTAATGTTAAAAAAAATCCCAGAATTTTGCTAAAAATGTTTATTTCCTTTGACCGCCAAAAATTCCATAATGTGCTAATTTCCTTATTGAGTAATTCCAGGAAAATACCACACAGTGGCCACTAGATGGCACCGCCATTCATAGGAAATAAATTACGGGGATAATTTGTGATGGTTGTGCGAATACTCCAGGCATTCGCACAGCAATTTTTTTTTATAAATAGACCCTCATAAGTATGCCGACCCACGAAAAATAAATCATTGCCTCTCTAGCTTTTAACCACTTGGCGACCATCTGTCGTCATTATACTGCGACAGGGCGGCTCAATTGAGCGAATCGCCGTAGCTGTACGTTGGTTTTTGCAATAGATACAGTGGACGCGCGCACGGCGCTGGAGCAGATGCGTGTGACCCGCGGCCGCGATGTCCGCCAGCTACCCGCGATTGCACCACAGAGAGCCACAATGGGGATCCATGTATGTAAACAGACAGATCCCCGTTCTCCGTTCTCCGTACTCTGTACGGGAGTAGAGAGAGATCGTCTGTTCCTAGTGATCAGGAACAGCGATCTCTCTCCTCCTCCAGTCAGCACACTGCCCCCACAGTTAGAATCACCTCCCAGGAATCACATTTAACCCCTTGATCGCCCCCTTTCCCTGCCAGTGACATACAGTAATCAGTGGCTATTTTTAGCAATGATCGCTGTATAAATGTCACTGGTCCCAAGAAAGTGTCAAAAGTGCCCGATTTGTCCGCCGCAATGTTGTATTTTTCACAAATCACCGCCATTACCAGTAAAAAAAAATTTAAATAAATAAAAATGCCATAAATTTATCCCCTATTTTGTAGATGCTATAACTTTTGCGCAAACCAATCAATATACGCTTATTGCGATTTTTTTACCAAAAATATGTAGAAGAATACATATCGGCCTAAACTGAGGAAGAAATTAGTTTTTTCGTATATTTTTGGGGGGATAATTATTATAGCAAAAGGTAAAAAAAAATGATTTTTTTGTGGGAAAAAAAGGACGTCAATTTTGTTTGGGTACAACGTCGCACGACCGCACAATTGTCAGTTAAAGCGACGCAGTGCTGTATCGCAAAAAATCGCCTTCGGTCCACAAGTGATTAATATCTTAACTGTATAGATGTTAGGATGTTATGTAGAGTGATAGTAATAGCTAATTTTCATTAACAGCTTGCCTACTGCCTCACTTACAAGTACAGCAACAGCGCGACCTCTCTGCTGGTCACGTATCTGATACATAGGGGGCATGCACATTAGACATGTGCAATTCATATAGTTACTGTTTTGTTTTTTAATGAATTTTGACAAATTCGTTAATTCTGAAATTTCCTAATTTCCGAAATGTTCAATTTCCGAAGTTTCGAACTTCTGAATTTCCAAAATGTTTAATTTCTGAATTTCCGAATATTAAAAATTTCGAATTTTCAAATTTTCAATTTCCGAACTTCCGAATTTCCGGAACTTCCGAATTTCCGGAACTTCCGGAACTTCCGAAAATTCTAAATATCGGAAATTCAGAATTTTCGGTAATTCGAAATTTCGGAAATTGGAAGATTCAAAAATTTGGAAATTTGAAAATCCAAAAAATAAGAATGAAAATCTGAAAATTCGAAAATCTGAAATAATAACTAACTAACATTAAATATTAAATTATAGGTAATGGAATTTCCTTTCAAATTTGGCTGTTTGTGAATGTAACGAATACGAATTTATCCAAAGTTACAAATGATCTGAAATAACGAATGCCGCATCTAAATGAATGGAACGTAACAATCTAATAATAATAAATAACAATAATAAAAATAAAACCTTTTTATTATTATTATTTATTATTAATTTGTTCCATTCCATTTGTTTAGATGCAGCATTCGTTATTTTGGATAATTTGTAACTTCAGATAAATTTGTATTCGTTACGCTCACAAACAGCCAAATTTGAAAGGAAATTCCAATACCTATAATTTAATATTTAGTTATTATTACTTAGTTATTATTTCAAATTTTACTGATTCTCTTGCTTTTTTTCAGATTTTCAAATTTTCAGATTTTAGAATTTTTGAATTTCAGAATTTTCGAATTCCGAAAATTCGGAAATTTGAAATTCGGAAATTTGAAAATTCCAAAATTTGGAAATTTGAAATTCGGTAATTTGAAATTCGGAAATTCGAAAATTCGAAAATTAGAAAATTCGGAAATCCGAAATTTCGAAATTCAGAAATTCGAAAATTTCTGAATTTCCGAATTCTGAATTTTTGGATTTCAGAAAAAAACAATAAAACGAATGAAATGAAAACGAACACATTTTTTTTCAGTGCACATGTCTAATGCACATTAGTCACAGCACAAGCCAATCAGCAGGTGTCAGCCAATAAATGACCACCGACATCCGCTGATCGGCTCCCTCATTCAGGGAAGGGGAGTTCTGTGTTGTAAACAACACAGAGCTCTGAATATTGACAGGCGATCTTGCTGATTTATTATTCCCTGCAAGACAGGGGAAAAAAGATCGCTTAGTAAATTCATCACATATTACACACATTACACATACTTAGGCATATATTTAACCCCTTGATCACCCCTAGATTTGAACCCCTTCCCTGCCAGTGTCATTAGTACAGTGACAGTGTATAGTATTAGCACTAATCATTGTATTAGTGTCAGTCAGTTAGTGTACCCCCCAGCCAGTGTCACTTAGTGTCAGATTGCCCGCCATACTATTACAGTCTAACTATAGGTCACTGATCACCTTCATTACTAGTATAAATAAATAAATAAAAATTCCAGTATCTATAAAAGATACTGTAACTTTCACACAAACAAAATAATATACAAATAATATACAAATAATATACACTTATTGGGATTTTTTTTTTACTAAAGACATGTAGCAGAATACATTTTGACCTAAATTCAACTCTGGATATGTTTTTTAGCAGAAAATAAAAAATATAGTTTTTTTTGTTTTTTGTTTTTTTACTTTTTCCCATTTTGTTTCCAGGTATATTGCAAAAAAAATGAAAAAACCTCAGTGATGATCACATACCACCAAAAGAGATCTCTATTTGTGTGAAAAAATGCCATACATTTCATTTGAGTACAGCGTTGCATGACCACGCAATTACCAGTTAAAGTAACGCAGTGCTGAATAGCAAAAAATGCCCGGGTCATGAAGGGGGTAAAATCTTCCGGGGAGCGAGTGCTTACTTTATTTTTAATACAATAACAGATAAATGAAAAAGCCAGAACATAGAGCTGAAAACAGACCAAAGTTCAAGAGAACAAATACTGGGACTTTAGATATACGTCCGGGAACAGATAAATTGAACAAATATTTACAACCACTCATCTTTATTTAACATGTCAGGACATCCATTGTCCCTAAATTTCCACACATATACATATGAATTGAATAAAAACATTATTACCGGTGTTACAAATAATGATGGTGAAAATATACATGGTCTACGCGTTTCGTGGTAATCACCGATTCCTCAGGACCTTGTGCACCTTGCATTGAGAAATTGGTACTTGTGCTGAAATATAAGCCAAGAAGATTCATAATAAAATCCACATTGTGATGGCAACTAATACATTGAAAAGCTTAATACAAAACCAAAGGACGCAAGGCAAAAAGAACCCCCCCCCCAAAAAAAAAAAAAAAAATAATAGACAAATAGCTAAACACAGAAGAAATACAAATGAAATAAAGGAGCTGCTTTGCTTTTCAAAAGATTTGTATTTCTGTCCATGCAGTCCTGAGATTTACACAGCTCTGCCCAGCAGAGCTATTATACTAATGATTTGACTTTTTCCATGCTACAGATAAGCAATGAAGGAGCAGCCACTGCTTACCCTTCTGTTCACACTGCTCTCTCCTCCTGTCAGCACATGTGTATGCAGTATACTGAACTGACTCCTCATGCTGTTCCTCCTTCTTCCAGTCTGAGTTGTACAGGAGATTACGAGAAGCTGATCCCAAGTTAAATTTGGGTACTTACATTTGCTGCATTTAAAATTGATTATTAGATTTGGGCCGAACACCCCCCAATTTAGTTTGCGCCAGAACTTTTGAACATTGCAAAAGTTTGGAACCAAAGCCCAAACCCTATTATAAGTCTTTGGAACACAAACCTGAAAAATCAAAAGTCCCCATTTTAAAGGCTTGTTTGCAAGTTATTGGCCATAAAAAGGGTATGAGGGCCGGGTACTGCCCTGGGGGACATGTATTAATGCAAACTTTTTTTTAAAAAAAAAGATCGTTTTTACAGGAGCAGTGATTTTAATGATGCTTAAAGTGAAACAATAAAAATGAAAAATTCCTTTAAATATAGCACCGTGTATAGAACCTGCTGCACCAAAACTGACATTTATAAAAAAAAAAATATGACATTTAAATTGCCGGCAATACAAAAATGTAAAAAAAAATGGCGTGGGGGTCTCTCTCTCCAATCCCTAACAGGCCATTCGTGTTTGGTATTGATTTTAAGGCGAAACCCTTGCCAAAATTAAAAAAAAAAGACATGGGGTTCCCCCAAAATCCGAGCATGAAGCCTGGCAGGTCAGTAAAGCGAGCGAGCGACCCCCTTCCTCCTGAACCATACCAGGCCACATGCCCTCAACATGGGGGGGGGCTTTGGGGTGGGGGGATTCTGCATGTTGATGGGGACAAAGGCCTCCTCCCGACAACCCTGAGCTGTGGTTGTGGGGGTCTGTGGGCAGGGGGCTCATTGGAATCTGGAAGCCCCCTTGTTAAGACAGGTGCATACTGGGTCAGTGACCTAACAAGACTTGGCCCCCCCGCCCCAAAGCACCCCCCCATGTTGCAGGCATGTGGCCTGGCTGTGTTCAGGAGGGGGGGTGCTCACTCGTCCCCCCCCTTTCCTGTCCTGCCAGGCTGCATGCTCGGATAAGGGTCTGATATGGATTCTGGGGGGACCCCATGCCGTTTAAAAAAAAAATTTGGTGTGAGGTTCCCCTTAAAATCCATATTAGGCCTGAAGGCCCTGTTATGGATTGGGGGGGACCCCCCACGCTGTTTTTTTTCACTTTTTTCTATTGCCGGAAGCCTGTTGACAGCTGATGACCCATCCGTTGTTAAGGAGGCAGCGGCTGACTTCCCGACCCCCCTCCTCAACAACCAACAATTCACTGTGCCCTGATTGGGAAAAGCTGTGAATGCACTGTGCAACACCCCAAAGAGCCCCCCGAAAATTCGGGTGTTCGCCGAACCGGCGAACAGGCAATCACCGGGCTGAACTTTTGCTTGCCTCAAACTATTCTCCCAACTCTAGTGATTAAACTTCAACATTGAACTCCAGCTACAAATACCTAGATAAAAATAAATAGCCTATTAACAGATAAAATACCATTATCGAAGCATTAGAATGACAGCCTATGCCAGTGATTACGCACCTTGGCACCCCAAATGTTTTGGAACTACATTTCCCATGATGCTCTACTACACTGCAGAGTGCATGAGCATCATGGGAAATGTAGTTCCAAAACATCTGGGGTGCCAAGGTTTGCCATCACTGGCCTATGCTGTCAGTGGCAAAAATGAATGGCACCCCTGCGCATCTGCTAAAGTGCAGCGCATCTCTCTGCCTGTTGGAAAAGTATGCAATCCTGTGCGCATTCTCGACACGCAGAGATGTGAACCTCAATTGCGGAATCACACCCCGATTTTTCCCAAAATTCCAAATCATCCAATGTGAATGGGACCTATGCAACCACTGTGACTGGCCTACATGACAGTCGCATGATTGGATGCCAGAAGCTAATTATTATTACTAGAGAAGGGGAGATATCTATGACAGCTCAGTCACTGTGCCAGTTCAGTAAGGACCAGCTGAATTTTGATTGATGGGCAAGCTGGTTGCACACAAGTCGTTCTATTGATCAGCCCGTTGGAAAATTAAGTGTATTCTGATGGCGGGGAAATCTTACAGCTGTCAAAGTACAAATGATCAGTGGAAGGGTCTCCCCCATCCACATTGAATGGGTTTAAGGAAAGAAAATGACTTGTGTATGGCCAGCTGTAAGGCAAGGTACAAAAGATGTACACGTGGCATGGTCACGATGTCTTGCTTCATGGACACAGCAAGAATTACCGTATACCCGCTGTTGATTTCCATGGGTGTAGCACCCACTCTGCAAGCGTCCTGCAAGCACTGCCGCTGTGCCAACACCCTGCAATGCACAGTCCTGGTGTAACTTTGGGAATGAAGGGGTTACATTGCCTACTCACCACCTATCAAGTGCTCTCCGAGGAGCGATCTAAATGTGGGTCACTCTTTACTGAGCACTGCTAGTGTGAACTAGCCCTTAAAGCTTATATGGGATTTTAGTGATTGGGTTTACATCTACATTAAGGTACTAAGGCTTTACAGGAGGCAATGCCCAGTGTGGGCGTCTGTATAGTAATATTTACTAGTACACCTAAGAAAGGAGAGGGGTGGGCAATGTTTACAGGCCTGTAGATTTTAGAATATATTTTCATCGTCCTTATGGGTGCATTGCAGGACTTATGCATCATTTTATCAATGTTAGTTGGATGTACCAGTGGTTGCTCCAATCAGGGGTGGCCATCCATTAGGGGCGCCTGGGCGCCGCCCCCCCATCCATGCGTCTGGCCCCCATGCAGGACGCCGGATGCATGGATTCCAATGGGGGGGTGTTTTTTTTTAAACACCTGATTAGAGCCAGAGGCTCTAATAAGCTTCAAAATAGGGTGAGCTCAGGGCGCAAAGCATTGCGCTATGAGCCCACCCAGGTGTGTTGCAATAGCAAATCAATATTCGTTATTGAAACACTAAGCAGTGGCGGCCAGTGGAATTTTTTTTTTGGGGGGGGGGGCGGCAAACAGTATAAAACACGCAACCCCCCCCCCGTTGGTCGGTTGGCACTTACCCCATTACCTGTGCGGCTTTCCCTGCTCAATCAATGTTTCAACAGCGAATATTCATTCACTGTTGTAACGCACCTGGGTAGGCTCCAGACGCATCCTCTGCGACCTGAGCCCAACCGATTTTGAGGCCTATTAGAGCCTCTGGCTCTATACAGGTGCTTAACCCCCCCCCCCCGCCGCTGTAATTCATGTGCCCTGAAAGGGGCCGGACGCATGAATAGGGGGTGGCTGTGACGCCCAAGAATAGATTTGTGCTATGCATGAATCTATCCATTGCATATAGGGGGGTGGAGTGGAGAGAGCGGGCAGCCCTAATGGACAGGCCGCCACTGGGTCTGAGACCCGTTTCCCGATTGGCCACTGAGGAGGAGGGGGGAAATGGAAGCCGCTGTAAGCCATTACGATGCCCGCAGAGGGCAGGGGAAAGGGAAGCTGCTGTGATGCCCACGGAGAGCAGGGGAAAGGGAAGCTGCCGTGATGCCCGTGGAGAGCAGGGCAAAGGGAAACTGCCTTGATGCCCGCGGAGAGCAGTGGAAAGGGAAGCTGCCGTGATGCCCGCGGAGAGCAGGGGAAGCCTCCGGTGCTGCCCGCCGCCTGTCGCCCGGGTGAAGCACTGCCCGCCATAGATGGGGTAAGTGCTCTGGATGTGATCGACCGGGCCGGGGGGGGATGGGTGGCTGTGGGTGCACTGCTTGCTGCCCCCCCCCTAAAAAAACGAATCACCACGAGCCGTCACTGGTTCCAATGCTAGTAGGGTCAGGTTTGCCAACTTTCAGTAAATTTACCAACAGTTTGTAAAATCTGTATTTTTTGCATATGTCTGTGACTGTCATTAACGGACATTAATGGGCAGATCCAAAAATTATGGATTTTATAAACTTTTTGTAAATTGAATGAAAGTTGTCAACCCTGGGTTGAATGTTCTGACCCTCTATATACTGTAAGTGAAAGTTTCCCTTTAAAAACTCCATTTATTTATGTAGTTATTTCATACAGGTACTTATATAGAACCCCCATTTCATTTTAAATGTCAGGCCTCAGCCGTGTAGAATTTTTTTTTTCTTCTCTGCCCTCGTTTCACATAACAAAATATCAGTAAATGTTTCTCTGTCTTCCTCGTCACTTTTAGCACTCTGCCTCCTTCATATAGCTTCAGGTGTCAATACAAAACCTATTTAAATCTTGTAAAAACAGCTCTAAGCTATATAGTAATGTAAAGGGGGGGAAGAAAAGGATGCGTCTATTGCTCAGGTCACATGCTGTAACAAACAAGGAAAATCATAGCTGTAAGAAGTGTTTTATTTTGTGACAACAGCAATATGACAGTTTCCCATATCACAAAAACATGACACTTTTCCAAATATCAGAGGATGCGTTGTTGGCTCCTGGGACTCCAGCGCTGTCACATAAATGGAAGGTCACCGGCTCCTCTCCTTCCTTCCACAGTTACAAAATGTTGAGGAGCGGGCTTTGCACACTAAATGCTGCAGGCTGGGGGAATTTTTGTTTTCTGGATGGTGAGAAATTTGACAGCAGGAAAAAGGTCTTACTTTGACAGCACTAACCCTTAGGTTTAAGGGTGATGCCCCTAGCAGCCCACGAGTCAAATCACCTATGTTAACTTTTAGCTCTCTCTGACTTAAATATCCCAAAAAGTCAACTCTGCATATATTTGTTGCATGCGGCTGACAGCATCCTCCACCAATGCCCCCAAGCACAATCCTAAATAGCATTTAGACTGGCTCGGTATGGCTGCAGACAGGAGAATTATTTTATTCTGTAAAAAAAAAAGCTATTTCATAGCTAGTTTTTGTTCCTCTAGGTAAAAAAAGATCTGTTACTAAACCATATTTATTATAGAGTGTATTGGCCAACTGTCCTTGATTTATGTAGAGTTGTCCCTGGGAATGTCCCTGGTTTTTCACTGCCGACCAATTTTTGCCTATATTTCAAAGATGTGTTATAGGTAATGCCCCACAAAGTAAACATTTTCTTCTTTAGGATACCTGTCATCTGGGCAGCACAGTGGCTTAGTGGTTAGCACCACTGTGTTACAGTACTAGCTTCATTGGTTTGACAATGCCTGCACGGAGTTGGCATGTTCTTTCTGTGCTTGTATGGAATATGCCAGTTTCCTCGAGAAAGGATATTGGGCATCAGTCTCTTTTACCTTTTTAAAGTTTTATTTCAGAACAGTTAAGAAGGTGAGGGTTAGGGGTCCAAAATACCATAGCAGGTGATTTATAGACTCTCCAGATCCAGATCAATGTCCAGATCAAGATCAATGTCCAGTTTTACAGAGTCAGAACCTTTAAGCCAACCCGGCAACACTGTAAGCACGTTCCCAAATTTCAATGCATCCTCCAAGTGAACCACCAGGCCCTTCTGAGAGACCAGCCTTCTTCTTGGCTTTCTTTAGCAAGGGGCCTCCCCTGAATGACCTCATTCAGATAGCTTCCTCCAGACCAGGTAGGACAGCTTCAGGAACACTTCAGCACATGTTAGGCCTCAAATCAGACTTTTGGGTCTAATAGCAATGATCCATCCAGCAGCACCTCCCTAGGCCTTAGCCCAGGGAAAGAGAGCGAGCATGTGGCTTGTTCCGAATATTTATACCCCTCCCCAGCATACACCAGTGCCCTAAACCTAATACTGAACCGGCTGAAGAAAATATAAATATTCATATCTTAGTTTTGTTTGTGAAATCTCATACTATGACCAGTGATACCAATGGCATCTACTGGTGACAGTAAGAAATCACAAGCCAACTTAAACTTAGGGAAACACCAGGTGAACAATGACACAGTCAGTCTGAGCTAACTAAAGCCCAGCCAAAAACTAAACTGACATAGTAGCCCCTGTTTAGGACAAGGGGGCTATGCTCACACCCTCTAATGCAGCCTTTCTCAACCTTTGTAACAAGAGGAACCATGAACCTAACTTTGGGTTCTCAGGGAACCCCTGCTAATAGTTACTCTATCTACATGTAAGCAGGTGTTAGTACACCTTTTAGGTAGGGTGATGCTAGTTGGTGGTGTACTTTGCCCTTTAAAATCAGGTATGGGTGGGGCCTAGGCAGAAGGAGGATGGAAAATGACTACCTCTGACTTACAGTATGTAGGTTTGTAGCCTGAGAGTAGTAGGCCTTCTTGGTTCTACATGAGGACCCACTGCTGGGGGACTCAAAAAAAAGCACATGGGAAGGTGGCTGGAGAGTTTGAGTTGGTGGCACTGATGTCTTCTGCACTGTGAATGGGAAAAGGTGAAGTTGAGGAGCTGTTCTGCTAAGTTCTTGACCATGTCGCTATTCGGTAAACTGTTGAAAAAGCATCCTGTGTGGACATTCTGTATTCAAGAAGGTGGACCTCAGGCTGAGAAAATGTGAGTACAATGGAAAAGTGGGAGCACATGAGACACAATATGGAAGAGTCTCTCCCATTTATAGGTGTGTGCATACCCTATCTGAAGAGGAAGCTGGGCAGAGCCCTTGCCGAGCTTGGCTAGAAGCAGCAGCGAATCCAAGTTGCTTGCATAAAGCTCATAAGTATGAACAGTAAGTTAAACTATAAGAATAAGGGATGTGGAATACTTTACATAGTTGACACCCACTCTATATGACAATTACTTTCAGTAACAACAATTAAATAAAATAAAAAAAATTAAAGGTATTATATATACTACACGGACTGCACTATATACACTGAACTGTATTATATATACTTCACAGACTGCACTATATACTCTGCAATGCATTATATATACTACACGGACTGCACTATATACTCTGAACTGTATAATATATACTATACTGACTGCACTATATACTCTGAACTGTATTATATATACTACACTAACTGCACTATATACTCTGAACTGTATAATATATACTACACTAACTGCACTGTATACTCTGAACTGTATTATATATACACTACACTGACTGACTTGCACTATATACTCTAAACTATATAATATATATACTACACTGACTGACTGCACACTACACTACCTGCCTAATCTCCATTCATTCACGATAAATAGCTGCCGTGATCTTGCAGTGCATTATGGGGCGCTCCGCGGCATACGAATTTGCCACAAACGCCCCATATATTCGTTTGTTCTACTTAAATTTGAATCAAACATCCAGCCCATCCCTATTTATTAATGTAAATCTTTTATACCAAAATTTAAAAAAAACAGTTCTTGCAACTGCTTGTGTAACTGCAGCATGAGCTAGATTTTGGCTTCAATACATCTAACACTCCCCTCCCCCCAGACTGACAATGCTGCTGTCCAAATATGCCCTATACAAATATGTGCTCTTTCACCTAGTAGAGATGGGCCGACCAACCCCTGTTCTGTTCACAGCAGAACTCCCAAACAGTGGAAAAGTTTGGCCCCGAACCATGAACTCCATTGAAGTCTATGGGAGCTGAACATGAAAAATCAAAAGTCCCCATTTTGAAGGCTTATATGCAAGTATTTGGCCATAAAAAGGATATGGGGGTCCGGGTACTGCCTGGAGGGCATGTATTAATGAAAAAACATTTTTTTAAAAAGATTGATTTTAAAGGAGCAGTGATTTTCATGATGCTTAAAGTGAAACAATAAACATGAAAAAGTCCCCTTAGTCTGCCTGGAAAGTGGCGCATCTGTAGCATGTATAGAACCTGCCGCAGCAAAAATGACATTTCTAAAAAAACAAAGAAACAAGTCAAATCACATTTGAACTGACTCGCGGTTGCTATTTAAAAACAAAAATAAATAAATACATATATATATATATATATATATATATGTATGTATGTATGTATATATATATATATATATATATATATATATATATAAATAATAAAATACATTTAATAAAAATAAAGAAAAAAATGGCGTGGGGTCCCCCGCTCCCCAGTCCATACCAGGCCCTATGGGTCTGGTATAGATTTTAATAGGAACCAAATTTTTTTCTTAAAAATGGCAAGGGGTCCCCCCCAAAATCCGTACCAGACCCTTATCCAAGCATGCAACCGGGCCTGGGTCTGGTATGGACTTGGGGGGAGGGCCCCACACCTTTTTTTTCTTTTTCTTTACTGGCATTTTCTTCTTTGCGCTGTCAGCGGGAAATCCCGCTGACAGCTGATGACTCATCCGTTGTTAAGGATCCGGCGGCCGGCTTCCTGGCCCTGCTACTTGACAACATATTGACTGTGCGTTTGGCAGGCGAGCAGCCCATCGAACAGACAGGTGGGACACCTATTCCCCATCTGTCTGGTGGATCGGATGGCATCCGAACAACCAAATTTTCTGTACGTTCGTTGGGCTGTTCGCCTGCTGAACGCACAGTCAATATGTTGTTAATGAGCAGGGCCGGGATGCCGGCCACTGGATCCTTAACAACGGATGAGTCATAAGCTGTCAGCGGGCTTCCCCACTGACAGCGCAAAGAAGAAGATGCCAGTAAATAAAAAGAAAAAAAAAGCGTGGGGTCCCCCCCCCAGTCCAAGACAAGATCGGATCTGATGGCGTCGGGTGAAAGCGAACATGTGTCTACTGCATAGATGTGCGCAGCCTATTGCATTAGGGTGTGCCCCCGAAAGCTCCAACACATATACGTTTGACATATTTACCTGCCTCTTCCCCGCTCTCCATCCTGAAACAATGGGGGGAAGGGTGAGCAAGAGAGCACATGGGGATCCGGTCAACAGAAGGAAGAGAAACAGGGAAAGGAGGGGTGGCATATATTAGTACCGATCCCCCTATATTTTCTTCCTGTGGCAGCTGAATGTTATCAAAAGGGAGAGGAGGAAAAGCCTACTTTCAGCTGCTGCAGGAGGAAAATACAGATCAGTTCCACAAAATTCCACCTCCGCCACCTCTCCTGTCCTGGTTCTGAGGGTCAGCAAAGAAGGATTGCGGTTTACCTATCAGCTGCCCACCACTAACAGGTTGCCAAACCCAGGATTAGGGTGTGCCCAGGCACACCTGGCACACCCCTTGCGCACACCTATGGTCCACTGACATCCGCTGCTCCATAGAAGAGACTGAAGGGTCCAATAAGGTCCATTTGAACAACTGGCAGGCATGCCTGATCAGATCTCCTGTGTGAAAGGGGCCTTACTGGCCAGATCACCAGGTGAAAACAGAGGAAAAAAGCCTAATAAAGAAGCCTAATGCAGCTATCGCATCTAATGATTGGTAAACTACGATATATTAGATTTTTGGTTTTGGGTTTAATACCGCTTTAACTTTTGAAGTTCAGTATTTAGTGTGCTGGCTATTCATCTAAATTATAATACCGTTGACTGTTGCACTCCCATTAGGACAAATAGGGCATGGTGCTGGGTGGACTGGACTTTACTAGCAATAAAAACCTGACAGTGAATCTAACCCTTCCCTACTCTATCCAAAACAAGAAGAAAAAGTTTTGGCAGGAGATCTACTTTAACAACATTTTAACCTAGTCTCGGCTGTATGCATGTATGGGCTAATTACCCAGAATCCCAGTTTAATAATCCTGATTAAATAGAAGCAGCTCTGTCCGCACATTTAAGTGAAGACTGAGGTACATTTCATCTATTGTGTGGCTAGTGTTATTAATGCTTTAGATGAATGAAATTCATCAGGAAACAGTGTTGCAGTCGGTGTCAAAACCCCGGCCACTATATTTATGGTGCTCTAGTGGTTTTCAAAGTTTGGTATAGGCAGTAAATGTCAAAGTTTGATTCAACTTGCATCGACATGACTAATAACTTAGGAAATGTACTTTAAATGACTATTACACAAAATCCTTTTGCTGATCCTTCAACAAAGTTATTGCATTGTTTTTTTGTTTTTTTTTAACACCATGCAAAGTACAGTAGGCATGCAGTCCATATTAACCGTCGTAATCTACAGACCACAGCTAGGCATTCCCCGGTGGTGTGCGCAAGGCCTCGCGTTCTCATTAGCAATCAGCAAATCCTCCCGGTGTCTGCTGGTTTAAAATCAGGGCAAGTGCTTTTATTGCCTATATAATGCCCAGAAGGACAATAGAAGTAATGCTTTCTAATCAACAGTGAACATATGAGATCCCACATTCATAGCAGGCTCACACACAGTTGTCGAAATGCATTGGGTTACTATGAACGTACAGTATCCCGGAAAGAAGGCTGTAGATGATAACAAGGCTGGAGGCACTGGGGTAAAATTATTATTAATCCTGCCCTTGTGTTTTCTCTTTTGTATATCTTATTGTTGCAAATGGTCGGGGTGATGGAAGTTTCCCCTGCTGTACAATAGAAGCAATATGCGCGTTAGCTGCATGCGGAAGAACAGAGATGGGAGTAATATCTTAAGAGAGGTATTATACATGTATGAGCAAGCAAAGTGCTTTCACAGTAACTATTTTATGGGCATGAATTGTAGAAATTGAGATTTGCTGGACAGCAGGGGTAGGAAAGAGTATATAGTCAGCAAAGTAAGTTTTTCTGCAAGCATATTCAAATTTAAAGAGCAACTCTGATTAAGAAAATGCAGGCTATTGTTTCAAAGCTGAACTCCAGGCAAATATAAAGGAGACAAATAAATGCAGCTCTATATTTATTAATGCATGAGTGTATATTTTTTTTTAAATGCAAGCAGATTAAGTACCTAAATTTGGCTTGGTATTAGCACAAAAAAAGAAAAAATAGAAAAACTGACTTTAAAGGTTGGCACTATAATCCCAAAAGGAAAGAAAATGGTCTCACATAATAAAATATATCAAAATTTATTGAATCACATTAAAACATATGACAAAAAAGAGTACATAGACATGTCTTTTTGGTACACTGTCCCATATGTTTGGGGAGGCTGAACATGGAAAACCGCATAGATGACCCATAGAATGGTATCACTGTAGTCCAAGAAGATCCCTTCTGACTGGAGGCCAAACTACCAGAATCACAGTATCAGCGCCAATGGATCGCTAAGCGTTTCGCCAGTAGCTTCTTCAGGGAATCCTATTGGTACTAGGGGGTACACTGTAATTAAAACTTACTTTTATCATATGTTTTAATGTGATTCAATACATTTTGATATTTTTATTATGTGAGACCATTTTCTTTCCTATTGGGATTATAGTTGCAACCTTTAAAGTCAGTTTTTCCATTTTATCTTTTTCTATGCTTATATAATTGGATGTGGTGCCACGCTCTGTAGTATATGTCTCAAACCTTTTTGACACTGGCTTGGTATTAGCCTCTTGCTTTCTATATAAAGCAGAGCTCAGACTGGGTAGGAAAAAGCAGCCAATTAGTTGAGCTGCAGTACAAGGGGTATGCTAGTAGGAGTGGAATGACAGAGAAATGAGCTCATCAGTCTGCTGCTTCTTCTTCCACTATCTAGCTACAGGGCAGCAGAGGGACAAAACCTGTAGATTTCACTGACCCGCATCAGAAATAAAACAGGTCTCCTGCCTTACCAGACAGGGTTGTGCTGTGTGGCAGAGCTGCGTAAGTCTCAGAACTGGATGGAAAGAAATAAAAATAATTTGCTAGGTAAAATGACTCCATTATATACTATATATATACTGTATATACACTGCTCAGAAAATAAAGGAACACTTTGATAACACATCAGATCTTAATAGGGAAAAATATCATGCTGGATATCTATGCTGATATGGACTGGGTAATGTGTTAGGAATGAAAGGATGCCACATCGTTTGGTAGAAATTAAAATGATCAACCTACAGAGTGCTGACTTACAAAATACCCAAAAGTCAAAGTGAAAATATTATGCAGCAGGCTAGTCCATTTTGCTGAAATTTCATTGCAGCAACTCAAAATGGTACTCAGTAATTTGTATGACCCCCACGTGCTTGTATGCATGCCTGACAATGTCGGGGCATGCTCTTAATGAAACGACAGATGGCGTTCTGGGGTATTATTTCCCAGATCTGGACCAGGGAATCACTGACCTCCTGAACAGAGTGCGGTGCAACCTTGCGGCGTTGGATGGACCGAAACATAATGTCCCAGAGGTGTTCTATTGTATTTAGGTCAAGTGAGCATGGGGGCCATTTAATGATATCAATTCCTTTATCCTCCAGGAACTGGCTCTCGCCACATGAGGCTGGACATTGTCGTGCACCAGGAGGAACCCAGGACCCACTGCACCAGCATAGGGTTTGACAATGGGTGAAAGGCTTTCATCCCGATACCTAATCACCAGGGTGCCATTGTCTAGCCTGTAGACCAGTGGTTCTCAACCTGGGGGTCGAATGATGATTTGCCAGGGGTCTCCAAATCCTGGGCTGTTCCTGAAGCCTGTGTCGCTCTCCCAGCCTTTTCGTGGCCACCCAGCAGGGCTGTTCCTGGAGCCTGTGGCCTCCCACTCAGCCTCTTTGCAGCCGCCCATTAAGTTCACGGCATAGCTCTGGGTCATAGACTAGAATTCAGCTGACTGGTGAGGAATGTGAAGTGGGTGGGGCTGGAGGAGACCCTATCTCCTGATTTCGGCATAGGTGTCACTGCTATGAGATACCACACAGTTGGAGACACAGTGAAGCCAGAGACACATTGAGTAACTATAGTTGCCATTAAAAGTCCCCACTACAGTTCTCAGATCAGCAGATGACCTTGATTAAGAGCACTTAAGTTGGCTGATCAAAACTCCCCCCAGTATTGTCACTCATCCCATTCCCCCCACCAAGGAGTAAGAGAAGGAATAGAAATAGAGAATGTATGGAAGGGAGAGGAAAAGAGGGGGAGGAACAAAGAAAAATTGAGAGAAACAACAAGAAAGATGGCTAGAGAGAGGGATGGGGAAAAAAAACAAGAAATTAGGATAGAGAGAGATAAAAGGGAAAGAAAGGAGAACAAAGAGAAAGAGTGGTACAATCCTAAAATGTACCATAAGGGTTTTTAATACTGTATGAGTGGAAGGGACTCAGGGAGCGCTAAATGTCCTTGGTTTAGGGGCGCAAATTACTTGTCTTGCCTTGTGCGCTGACAACCCACAATACGAAAATAATTTTACTGATAGGGGTCCCCACAACTTGGGAAATTTTATCAAGGGGTCACAGCAATAGAGAGGTTGAGAACCACTGCTGTAGAGGTCTGTGTCCCGCCATGGATATGTCTCCCCAGATCATCACTGACCCACCACCAAACAGGTCATGCTGAACAATGTTACAGGCAGCATAACATTCTCCACGGCTTCTCCAGACCCTTTCACGTCTGTCACATGTGCTCAGGGTGAACCTGCTCTCATCTGTGAAAAGCCCAGGGCGCCAGTAACAGACCTGCCAATTCTGGTGTTCAATGCCAATCGAGCTCCATCAGGCCACCCTCATGAAGTCTGTTTTTGATTGTTTGGTCAAAGATATTCACATCAGTGGCCTGCTGGAGGTCATTTTGTAGGGCTTTAGCAGTGCTCATACTGTTCCTCCTTGCACAAAGGAGCAGATACCGGACCTGCTGATGGGTTAAGGACTTTTTACAGCCCTGTCCAGGTAACTGCCTGTCTCCTGGAATCTCCTCCATGCTCTGGATCATGTGCTGGGAGACACAGCAAACATTCTGGCAGTGGCACATATTGATGTGCCATCATGAAGGATTTGGACTGCCTGTGCAACCTCTATGGGGTCCAGGTATCGCCTCATGCTACCAGTAGTGATACTGACCCCAGCCAAATGCAAAACTAGTGAAAAACTGTCAGAAAAGATGAGTAGGGAAAAAAATAAACCATTCCTGTTTTGAAAGTCGTCTCATTGTTGCCCATCGAGTGTACCTGTTGTTAATTTCATTAACACAAAGCAGCTGAAACTGATTAACAACCCCCTCTGCTACTTAACTGACCAGATCAATATCCCAGGAGCTTAATTCATATATATATATATATATATATATATATATATGTATCATCAGTGTATTTAGTGATATAACTGAAGTCCAGCCTTAAAGCAGAACTAAGGGCAGAATTACTTACCTTAGATCCAGTGGTCTGGTGCCCGTGAGGTCCCCCCCCTCCGGCATCTTCCCCCTCGGTTCTTCCAGGTGTCAGTCTTCAGCTGTCGCAATTGGCTGGTGGGGATGATATCACTCCTGCACATGCATGGGGCAGCAGTCATCTTGGCACACTGGCAGTATGCTTGAGTGCAAAGTGAGCTGCGCATGCATACATTCCGTGGAGAATTGCAAACTGGCAAATTGTACTTTATTGCAAAAGAGACAATGCGTGTCTCTTCTTCAATAAAATAAGTGTTTGTTCACAATTTGTTATATCTAACCTTTAGTTCCATTTGAACATTCAGAGCTGCTGAAATGACTATAGGAATCATATCCTATTGATTCTTGTATTCAGGGGGTTTTCAGCATCACATCTTAAGTTAAAAGGTAACGCTAGCTTTGTAAATTTTTGGCCATACACATGAAGTAGTATGGTTAATGCAGAAAGTTTTTGAAGTTTAAGTGGGATCTAAGTCATCCCAAACCTTTCATCTCTAATAATTTAAAGTGATTGTAAAGGATCGTTTTTTATACCAAACATGTCATACTTACCTCCACTGTGCAGCTCGTTTTGCACAGAGTGGCCCCAAACATCCTCATCCATCCCCCGGCGGCTCTCGTGGCACCTCACCGCATCAGATAACCCCCTAGGAGAAGCGCTCTCCCGAGGGGGTTACCTTGTGGGCGCGCTCCCGAGTCCAGCATTTGCGTCCATAGACACGAATGCTGGACAATTGGATATATATTTTTTTTTTCTCAGCACCTACTGTATATCTGCTGTATTAATTTTGCACTTCCTCCTCCCTGGCCGTGGCCCATCGCATTATTTCCTGTTTGCAATGCCTTCTGGGGCGGCAACTTCCTCTGACACTGCCGTTGCTATGGAAACCTGACCTGAAACCTATTACACTGCTTGTGCTGCACTGAGCATGTGCGAGATCTGCAAGAATGAGATCCAGGAAGAAATACAGTCTAGTTTCAGATGCCCACACTTAAGATGGCCACGGCCTGCTGTAAGTTTATAAAATAACAAACTCCTGCTATAAACCAACAAAACAGACCTTAGTTTACAGACTAACTTTACTAGAATACATTAAGCTTGTGTATTATAGGGGTATTTTTATTTAAAAAGTATAATTTCGGCCGGAACACCACTTTAAGCATGACAACTCCTTAATGCACTAAACTTTTAACATCAGTATATCGCCAATCTCCTAAATTACGGTATTATTTAAACTAGTATTGACTAGTACAATAAATTAAAACCTGTTCCAAGATTTATTGACACCTAAACTTAAATGCAAATATCAGCTTCTCCTTTAAAAAAAATACTTTGCAGTATCCACTCTCCCAGGCTCTCCTGTGAATTAAAACTACCAATCACACTAAAGGACCAATAGGGAGGCTCTGGAAGTGGGAGGTGGAGCCAAGCTCAATTTTTATAGGAAGAGTAAAGATTTTTATATAAATTCAGTTATGTATTTCTGGATCTATGGATCATTTTGACAGGTGTTTAACTGCTTATACATTTTTCCATTGTATGTTCAGAACTTGATATTGTAGTGAAGTTAACAATCGTGCCTTTGCTGTAACTTAGCCTTTAAAAATCACCATGCAACATTTCTAGGTGAAATTAGGTGGGAAAAAGTTCTTTGAAACCAAGAAGGGGAAAATAAGCAAAACAATGTCAAACCACTCCCAGGCTCACCCTGCACAGACTGAAATTGTCACTCGGACAGGGTAACTGATCAGTTAACTCTATATACACACACACAGTAGCCACCATCACATGTTTTAATGAAAATATGCTTTGTTCACAGCATTTGCTGTTGCATATCTGACCTTCTCAAAACATCTCTATCACTTGCTGCCACACCCAGATAGGATTTCAACAGAATATACACTACGGTAGTTTCTTCAAAGATGTAAAGTTCTTCATCTCTAGTTTAGCATTCAGAAATGTAGCTTAAGGATCTTTAAATATTGTTTTAATCAAAAGAAAAGTCAGGATTTTTTTTTACTGAAAAAATATTTAACCTTATAGTTGTTCATCAGGTGCCACATCCCAACTTAATAGACAAAACACAGATTTTGTATTGTTTTTGGCACCACAAATAGAAACATACACACTTTTATAGAAAACCATACAAAATTTAGTCTGACATCATTAAAAAAAAAACAATTATGTAGCAAAACCCTGAAGATTACACTTATGATAAAATGCTTATTTGCCACTCCACGCCAAAATGCCACAAAATACTGTTTAGTAGCAAATCATAAATGGAGACCAAATATAGGATCCTCAAATTATTGTCCACAGTTGTTAAAGTGTGGCAGTTTCAACCAGTTTCACAGCTAGTAATGCTGCTTCCTCAGGAGGGATTTACAATAGATATACAAATTTGTAAAAATTGCAGGTACTTAAAAAAAAGGTAATTTCAACAAAATACATTATACACATAGGTACCAAAACATTCAAAAGAGTACTCTCTTAACCAAACTTTTAATATTATTGCATTTTATTGTGTGTGCAATCTTCACTTTTTTATATATAATTATGTTATAATACAATTTGTATGGTTTTATATAAAATTGTGTAAGTTTCTACTTGTAGTGTCTTTAAAATCCACAATTTTTTTTTTCAGTGCAGAGTTTGGATTGTTTGCATAGTAAATCCAGTCTGATAGAGTTGGGGTTGATTTACTAAAACTGGAGAGTACACGATCTGATGCAGTTCTGCATAGAAACCAATCAGCTTCCAGTTTTTTTTTTTTTTTTGCCAAAGCTTAACCACTTCCTTCCCCGCCCATAGTCAAATGACGTCCGCAGGAGGGATCTCCCGACCTCGGCAGGTGTCATATAACGTCCTCGGCTTCCCAGCCGTCTAGGGGGCACGCATGCACTGCCGCATCACTCAGGAGCTGATGCACGTGCCCGGCGGCCGCGATGTCTGCTGGGCACACGTGATTGCAAGTAACAGAGCAGGGACGTAGATCTGTGTGTGTAAACACACAGATCCACATCCTGTCAGGGGAGAGGAGACCGATCGTGTGTTCCCAGTACAGAGTAACATTGATCGGTCTCCTCCCCTTGTGAGTCCCCTCCCCCTACAGTTAGAACACACACTGAGGTAACACAGTTAACCCCTTGATTTCCCCCTAGTGTTAATCCCTTCCGTGCCAGTGACATTTATACAGTAATCAGTGCATTTTTATAGCACTGATTGCTGTATAAATGTGAATGGTCCCAAAATAGTGTCAAAAGTGTCCAATATGTTCGCTGCAATGTCACAGTCACAATAAAAATCGCAGATCGCCACCATTACTAGTACAAAATAAAAAAAAATTAAAATGCCATAAATCTATCCCCTATTTTGTAGACGCTATAACTTTTACGCAAACAAATCAATATACGCATATTAAGATTTTTTTTTACCAAAAATATATAGAAGAATACATATCAGCCTAAACTGAGGAAAACATTTTTTTTTTTATTGGGATATTTATTATAGCAAAAAGTATAAAATATTGTGTTTTTTTCAAACTTGTAACTCTTCTTTTGTTTATAGCGCAAGAAATAAAAACCGCAGAGGTGATCAACTACCACCAAAAGAAAGCTCTATTTGTGAAGAAAAAAATGATAAAAATTTGGGTACAGTGTTGCATGACTGCACAATTGTCATTCAAAGTGCGACAGCGCTGAAAATTGAAAATTGGCCTGGGCAGGAAGGGGGTGAAAATGCCCTGTATTGAAGTTGTTAATTTTACAAGCTGAAGTTAGAAGAGGATTGGCTACCATGCACAGCTCCACCAGATTTTGCAATCTCCAGTTTGAATAAATCAACCCCTCAGTGTCCTTGGTAGTTTCAATGGTAAACTCAATCCACAAAATCAAAGGGTTTTAATGGTGTGTTGTAGAGTATTCTCAGCAGACACACACTTAATTCCTACCAACCGAGGTACTTCTATATTGGCAAAAAAATAAAAAGGGTTCACAATCCTACAGGCACTATATTATTAAGCAGAATGAAATTATGATTCATTAGATAACCAATATGATATATATTTGATGTATATTGTGTCTTGAGTATTGTGTATTGAGTGTCTAATTAGCCTTGCTATTGTCTTACTAATTAAAATCGTCCTATACAATAATGTAACCACTTTTTAGAAATGTAATTTCTAAAGGCAAAAGTTCAGCTCTAGGTCAATATAGGTGGATGACCCCAGTCTTACAGATATGTATTCTTTAAACTATTTTCCAGACTGTTTATGACTTGACCATTTATGACAGGACCTCACTAGTAGTATTTTAAACAACCAAGGCTAATGAAGGTTTATGATGTCCTGTATATCTTCTAACTTGTCTGCTTTCTGTCAAATGTGCATTACATTGGACTGTGGTTCCCATAGAAATGGTATTTAAATAAAACAATTTTTGTTTATCACTCCTAAATTCAGGGGCAATTGAATGTGGCATGTTGTTCAGTACCTCTATTTTGTCCACGTAGTTTGGGGTTCATCAGACTTCACTATCATCGTATTGGCTTTCCTCGGGGTATAGGTTAGTATTGTGTTAAGTATTAACCTTGCTATCACATTAGGGTTAACATTTTATGGTACAAGAACAGGTCCAGAATAGTAGCTTCCCAAACCCTCAGGAACAATTTAAAGCCAATTGCATCCCTGAAAACTAAAATTTTCCCCAGTTTAAAAGACTAATGGCACAATTGTGCTAAAATGTCCCACATTTCACTCATACCTATTTGTAACAGGTTTGAAATCACAATATTTGCATTCCTTTTCACCCCTGCTTTATTTTTATTAAACTTTCTAAAACTGGTACCTGGACCTTGACACATACATATCAACTGGCTATTTTGTGGCATCCCCTAGAACACATCAGTGCAAATCTCCACTTTACAGTGCTTAGACTCTCACCATGACGTTCTGTTGCCATCCATTGGGAAGGGGACATTCGTTATGGAATCAAGGGACATCTATTATGGCCTCTCCTTGGGTATTAGCATTTTAAATTGTGTTTTTCTCTGAATGGATGGAATTCTGTTCTTGACTCAGCAAAGCCCAGTTCTAGGAGGGTTAAACCGGAAAAAAATTGGTGTTAAGTCGAGAATCCCAATTTGTTTGCTCCCCTCTCGGAAACTATAATCTACAGAGGTTACAGTGAGCTGTGAGTGACAGGGAAGCTAGATCCACACAGCTTTGTGTACTTTGGCTCAGTTTAATCCCTGGATAAAGGTAGTGAGAGAGAATATCAGCAGACACAAGAGACGGGCCGAACAAAAAATTCCAGGCTTTATTTTTCAAGTATCTCTCCTGTTCAGAAGACTGCTATACAAGGAGGGTCAGTTCCCAGAAGTATTGTAACCTCTCAGTAGTGGGTGTAGTCAATGAAGGAGGATAAAAGCAGTATTAAAACAGACTCGAAAAAACCTCATGTCACAACAAGGCAGACATCCCTTTAGCAAGCACTAAATAGATGTTTCTGAAAATATTAAGGTTTTTTTTTAAGACATTTAGATAACAAGGCTGCTTAGCTGAAAAAAAAGAAAAGCCAAAATAATCTGCATATGTCAGATTATTGTTTAAGGACGAAGCTTGCAAATACTATACATTAGCATGGATTGAAGACATCAGTTATGTCTTTATCAAACATGGAAAACACTTCTGATGATACTTCTAAAGAAGGATTCTAAGAGTTGTAGTCGTGCAATGTAGCTTTGCTGCACAGGCTGAAAGAACAATAGAGCCTTTGAAAGATTATAACCTTGTGTATCCAGCTTTTTGTAAAGTTCTGAAATTGTATAATTAGAAGCTCGTTGCAGAGGAGAAGTGTTTGTTCCGAGACAGGTTCAAACTCATTTTATGCAGCGATCATACATATGGAGGCATACAGTCGACAGCCCCTTTCACATTCATTCTGTGTCAGACCTAGAGGAGTCTTGAGATGTATAATATTGTGCTGCAAACTGTTTTTTTTTCTTCTGATTTAAAAGGGCCAACACCAGTCTGTGTTGCTAAAGGGATAACGTGTGTGGGTGTTCCATATGTACGTGTTGCACTTGGGTTTTATTAAGAGGTTATAGGTCAGATTTTACTCCTTGTACAACACATCTTCCACACACCTCTATTCGTACACTTTATCTAGCTCAGTAAAGCTAAAATGCCCTTTTCTGCACCAGTTATGGAAGAGTTGGGAACAGAAGATGGGTAATCTGTAGTATGAGGCCTTACATTCTTGGGATCCTAGAACAATACATTTGTCTAATACATAATAAAAATACAGTACATACTGTATATGGCAGCTGATTTACCTGCCAAAGAATATGCTTTCCTGTCCATCTGGTCACTCCAATGGTGAACCACCAAAGCTGGGTTACATAGTTACATAGTTACATATTGGGTGAGGTTAAAAATAGACACAAATGCATCAAGTCCAACCTGTGTGTGTGCTTTTATGTTAGTATTACATTGTATATCCCTGTATGTTGTGATTGGTCAGGTGCCTATCTAATAGTTTTTTGAAACTATCGATGCTCCCCACTGAAACCACCTCCTGTGGAAGAGAATTCCACATTCTTACCGCTCTCCCAGTAAAGAACCCTCTACGCAGTTTAAGGTTAAACAGCTTCTCTTCTAATTTTAGTGAATGGCCACGTGTCTTTTTAAATTCCCTTTCGTGGAAAGAGTTTTATCCCTATTGTGGGGTCACCAGTACGGTATTTGTACATTGAAATTATATCCCCTCTCAAGCGACTCTACTCCAGAGAGAATAAGTTTAGTGCTCATAACCTTTCCTCATAACTAAGATCATCCAGTCCCTTTATTAGCTTTGTTGCCCTTCTCTGGACTCTCTCCAGTTCCAGCACATCCTTCCTGAGGACTGGTGCTCAGAACTGGACGGCATACTCCAGGTGCGGCCGGACCAGAGCTTGGTAAAGTGGGAGAATTATCATTTTATCTCTGGAGTTAATCCCCTTTTTAACACATGCCAATATTCGGTTTGTTTTGCTTGCAGCAGCTTTGCATTGCATGCCATTGCTGAGCCTATCATCTACTAGGACCCCAGATCCTGTTCCATCCTAGATTCCCCCAGATGTTCTCCCCCTATTGAGTAAATTGCATTAATATTTTTTGCCACCCAAATGCATCATTTTAAAATTTTCTACATTAAGCCCAGGTTCACACTGAGCTGCAGGAATGAAGACACGATTTCACTCCCGCATGTCAGTTCCGATTTTGGCCGCGATTTCAGAGACATCTGTGCAGGTTTTTTTTCACAGATTACAATATAAATCACAGGCCGAAATCACAAAAAGTAGTACAGAAACTACTTTTTGAAAAAGGTGCAGCGCCGCAGTACAGAAGCTACTTTTTGAAAAAGGTGCAGCGCCGCAGATGCGGCGTCGCACTGATTAGTACGGTGCCATTGACGGCAAATGCCGCCAATTTGACATGCGATTTGACATGTCAAATCACATGTCAAAACGCTCCAGTGTGAGCCAGGGCTAAACCTCATTTGCCATGTAGTTGCCCACCACATTAATTTGTTCAAATCTTCTTGCAAGGTTTCCACATCCTGCAGAGAAATGATTGCCCTGCTTAGCTTAGTATTGTCCACAAATACTGAGATTGAGCTGTTTATCCCATCCTCCAGGTCGTTTATGAATGAATTAAATAGGATTGGTCCCAGGACAAAACCCTGGGGACCCCACTTTCCACACTGGCCCAATCCGAGTACTCCACGTTTATCACTACCCTCTGAACTCGCCCCTATAGCCAGTATTCAACCATGTACTCACCCTATGGTCCATGCTGACAGATATTGGTTTGTACAGTAAACGTTTATGGGGAACTGTATCGAATGCCTTTACAAAATCCAGATACACCATGTCGACGGGAATTCCTTTATCTAGATGGCAGCTTACCACCTCATAGAAGGTTAATAGGTTGCTTTCGCAAGAATGATTCTTCATGAATCTATGCTGATTACTGCTAATTATACCATTTTCATTACTAAAATCTTGTATATAGTCCCTTATCATCCCCTCCAAGAGCTTGCATACTATTGACGTTAGGCTAACTGGTCTGTAATTCCCAGGGATGTATCTTGGCCCTTTTTTAAACATTGGAGCTACATTGACTTTTCTCCAATCAGCTGGTACCATTCCAGTCAGTAGACTGTTCGTAAAAATTAGAAACAATGGTCTGGCAATTACTTGACTGAGTTCCTTAAGGACCCTCGGGTGAAAGCCATCTGGTCCCGTCGACTTATTATTGTTAAGTTTTTCAAGTCTATTTCTAATTCTATCCTAATTCTAGCCATGAGGGTGCTTCCTGTGACGTGTCATGAGGATAAACATTGCAGTTTTGGTTACTGAATCCCCCGTTTCCCTTTTGAAGACTGAGGAGAAGAAAAAATGCAATACCTTCCCCATCTCTCCATCCTTAGCAACCAGATTCCCTTCATCATTCTATTGGTTTGTACAGTAAACGTTTATGGGGAACTGTATCAAATGCCTTTACAAAATCCAGATGCACCATGTCTACGGGCCTTCCTTTATCTAGATGGCAGCTCACCTCCTCATAGAAGGTTAATAGGTTGGTTTGGCAAGAATGATTCTTCATGAATCTATGCTGATTACTGCTAATTATACCATTTTCATTACTAAAATCTTGTATATAGTTCCTTATCATCCCCTCCAAGAGCTTGCATACTATTGACGTTAAGCTAACTGGTCTGTAATTCCCAGGGATGTATCTTGGCCCTTTTTTAAACATTGGAGCTACATTGACTTTTCTCCAATCAGCTGGTACCATTCCAGTCAGTAGACTGTTCGTAAAAATTAGAAATAATGGTCTGGCAATTACTTGACTGAGTTCCTTAAGGACTCTCGGCTGCAAGCCATCTGGTCCCGGTGACTTATTATTGTTAAGTTTTTCAAGTCTGTTTCTAATTCTATCCTAATTCTAGCCATGAGGGTGCTTCCTGTGATGTGTCATGAGGATAAACATTGCAGTTTTGGTTACTGAATCCCCCGTTTCCCTTTTGAAGACTGAGGAGAAGAAAAAATGCAATACCTTCACCATCTCTCCATCCTTAGCAACCAGATTCCCTTCATCATTCTTTATGGGGCCAATACGATCTGACCTCCCTTTCTTACTATTTATATACTTAAAGAATTGTGCCTTTCGTGTTCTATCCTAGTCGCTCCCTCATTGCGCCCTTACATTTCTTGTTGCATTCTTTGTAAAGTTGGAATGCTGATGATGATCTCTTAGCCTTGTATTTTTTGAAGGCCTTCTCCTTTGCTTTTATATGCATCTTTACGTTGGAGTTAAGCCACCCAGGACTTTTATTAGCTTTTTTAAATTTATTTCCCATTGGGATGCACTGGCTAATACCCTTATTTAATATACTCTTAAAGCATACCCATTTTTCCTCCGTGTTCTTTGTTCCTAAGATTTTATCCCATTTAGTATCTTCTAGCAAGGATCGTAGTTTAGGGAAGTTGGCTCTTATGAAATTCAGTGTCTTTGTATTCCCCTTATGTTTCCTATTTGTGTGATTTATACTGCAACTAATTGACCTGTGATCACTGTTTCCTAAATTGCCCCGTATTTCCACATCCGTGATCAGGTCTGTATTGTTGGTAATCAATAGATTTAGTAACGCTTTGTTTCTTGCTGGTGCATTTACCATCTGACCCATGAAATTGTCCTGCAAGACATTTAGGAAAAGGCGAGCTTTAGATGAATGCACAGTTCTTTCTGCCCAGTCTATATCTGGATAATTAAAATCCCCCATTATAATGGCACTTCCCATTCTTGCCGCTAATCCAAATTATGATAGGAGGTTCGCCTCCACCTCCTCCCTCTGGTTAGGGGGCCTATAGCATACGCCCAGTATTACTTTCCCCTTTGTTTCCTCCTTTTGTAGCTCTACCTATAAGTATTGCACCTCTTCCCTTGCTCCATTAGTGATGTCGTCTCTCACATTCACTTGTACATCATTTTTGATATACAGGCATACCCCTCCCCCTTTTTTACCCTCTCTATCCCTGCGATATAGGGAATACCCTTGAATGGTTGCAAGCCAATCATGAGAGCTGTTGAACCAAGTCTCTGAAATTCCTACAAAATCGAAATCCTCCTCATACAATAGTAGCTCTAATTCTCCCATCTTGTCCACCAGACTCCTGCTATTGGTGAACATGCCACGTAGTTTAGACCGGATATATACTATCAACTTATTGGGTGTTCTGAAGTTGCAAATAGGACTTGTTACTGTACTTACCTCAGGTTTAGGTGCTTTAGTCAACCTACCACTAATGCCCCCAATACTTCCCTCTGGAATCGCCTAGTTATCCCCTCTAACTTGTCGGCCATCTCCACTCCCAGCCGATCTGCACCTTCCCCATTTAGGTGCAGTCCATCCCTGCTAAAGAACTGGTAATCGACTAAGGAGTCAGCCCAGTTCTCCAGGAACCCAAACCCCTCCTTTCTACACCAGTTCCTCAGCCACTGGTTTACTTCCCTAATCTCCCTCTGCCTTTCTGGCGTGGCTCGAGGTATCTCAAAATATTTCTGAGAATACTACCGTGAAGGTCCTTTTCCTCAATTTAGCTCCTAAGTCCCTAAAATTGTTTTTTAGGACACTCCAACTTCCTCTAACTTTGTCGTTGGTGCCATTGTGCACCGTGAAAGCCCGGTCTTCCCTAGCCCCTCCCAGTAATCTGTCCACCAGATCTGTGATGTGCCGAACCCGAGCGCCTGGTAGACAACATACAGTTTGGCGCTTCAGGTCTTTGTGACAGATTGCCCTCTCTGTTCTTCTAAGAATTGAGTCCCCTACCACCAGAATCTGTCTTTCCTTTCCCTTGACTTTACTCCCACCCTCACTGGAGGAGTTATTCCCCTGGCAGCTAGGGGCGTCACTCTGCTCCAGCAATGCTGATCCCTAAATGGCTTCACCAATGTCGCGCAACAGGGCATACTTATTGGGATGTTCCAGCCCAGGACTGTCCTCCCTGGAACTTTCCCCTTTACCCTTCGTGACTGTCACCCATCTACTTTGCTCTGGTGACTGCCCCTCTTTATCTCCACCCACCTCTGTGCTGGCCCCTACTGGCACCTGCCTGATACGATCCCATCTCTCCTATAGTATGGAGGGACTTCTCAGTGTTGACAGTTGCTTCCCTAGAGTCAGCACCTGGGCTTACATTTTGCACAGCAGTATTCGCCCTTGATCGCATGATCAAGGAACGTATGCATGCCGCAAGATGTACACCAAGTCGCATCTCTACACCCGCTGGGCATCGTACCCACTAATTTTTATGGGGATTGGGGATTATACACTGTTCAAATTAACTAACAACTAGCTTCCTGACACTAATACCCAACAATACACAGGTACTCAACAATACAATACACAGGCACTCGCAGCACACGTGCACTCACAGCACTCGTATATTCACAGCACCCATGTACTCACAGCACTCATGTACGTACAGCACTCATGTACTCACAGCACACATGCACTCACAGCACACATGCACTCACAGCACACGTAACTTGAATTTTTTTACAGCAGTTAAGCTGTTCGGCTTGATCTCTACCCAGCATTAACACCATAATTAGACTGTGAGGTAAAGCATGGTGGTTAATGGCAGTGAAAAAAAAGTTCCCCTGTCACGATCAGGGGTCAGGCTCGAAGACCGGTTGCTATAGCAGTTGCGTGACTACCACCAACCAGCAGGATAGGTACAAAGGCAGTCATTCTGGCAGATGACAAGGGATCATCTGAGGTGTGGAGTCTAAGTACTAACCGGTGTTCACCAGAGCTTCTGCTGGTGGAGATGGATTTTCCTGCGTGTTACTACTAGGTTGTAGTCCTCAGGATCGCCCCACTAGGAGGTGAGCAAGCTGGGATCTAGTAGAAGATAAGCAGATAGTCAAACAGAAGCGTAGTCAGTAAAACAAGTCAAAGGTCAGTAACGGGTAGTTACAGGTTGGGATCAGGCAGAAGTGTAGTCAAGGAGCAAGGCAAGGGTCGATAACGAGTGGTTGCACAATATGGACAGCAGCAGGGAAGACGAGAGTGAGATGCTGGCTGAAGATAGCACTATAATCTGGCAAACAGGAAGTGCAGAGACATTTCTTAAATCAGGAAGTTCATGGGAGGAGCAAAAAGTTCAAGGTTCAGCAGAAGTCAAGGAATAAGGCAGGGTTGTCCATTGGATCAGAGAGGGTGCTGTCCAGCATCTCAGGTAGCTCAGCAAGAAAAGCCATTGCCAGACACAGTAGGGATTCCAGGTTCAATCCCAGGCCCTGACACTCTTGCAGGACTGGTAGTCAGTAGCATTTAAAATTGTCCTGCCCTCCCCCAGCCTTGATAGTTAGTGGCAATAAAATAACCCCCCCCGCATTGGTTCTCAATGGCAGCAAAATGTTCCCCTCTCCCCCAAGCAACTATTCCCTCTTCCAGTCCTTGGGTGACAACAGTCTGTTAATAGGGATACAAAAAGAAGGGATGCAAAGGCTTAGAGCATTACCAGATATAGCTATATTAAAACAGGAACAGTAATGTGTGCATACTCACTATATCCATAGGCTAGTACAGCATTACGACCAGACCTGAGTGGCAGGGTAACCCTCGTAAGGTGAAAGTATCAACACAACCCTAATGTTATTGAGACTCACCAGCTAACGCGTTTCCTCTTCATCAGAACAAAATGATTTGTCCCTGGAAACACGTTAGCTGGCGAGTCTCACTGACACCAGAGTTGTGTTGATATTTCGCCTTACGAGGGTTACCTTGCCACGCAAATGTGCGCTGCGCCAAGGCCTTAAATAGGCTCTGCCTGACCCATGATGGCTGCCAAAGTCACATGAGGCAGCAGCACCCACCTGGATTGCTTCCACAGTGACTCAGGTAACCGTTGAGTAACTGTGTTCCTCTTGACTTCCTCTCCAGCTACAAGGCTGCTGCGGATGAGCGCCAGCTGCTGTGGAGAAAGTAGACTGCTTCTGCCTACATTCCCCCCTCTTTAACAGATGCTGTCCTCGGCATCACAACATGGCAACACAACGTCAACAGTGGTAAAAGTACAACCAAATTTAGACAACATAGTCATAAATATCTTGAAGGGAGCTGCCCACAGTTATGCCCTGTACACATGATAGGATTTTCCAACAGCAAAATCCATGTTTTTTTTTCCGACGGATGTTGGCTCAAACTTGTCTTGCATACACACAGTCACACAAAGTTGGTCGTAAATTCCGAACATCAAGAACGCGGTGACGTACAACACGTACGACAAGCCAAGAAAAATGAAGTTCAATAGCCAGTGCTGCTCTTCTGCTTGGTTCCGAGCATGCGTGGCACTTTGTGCGTCGGAATTGTGTACACACGACTGGAATTTACGACAACGGATTTTGTTGTCGGAAAATTTGGGAACCAGCTCTCAAATTTTGTGTGACGGAAATTCCAATGGAAAATGTCCGATGGAGCCTACACATGGTCAGAATTTCCGACAACAAGCTCCTATCAAACATTTTCCGTCAGAAAATCCTATTGTGTGTACGGGGCATTAGGTCGCAAAGGACGCCGGCTCTCTTGATTCTCTGTGGTGTCACTTGATAAAGGTACATCAGCAGGTAGTGACTCAGTGGCCTCAAGTGGCAAGGGACCAGATGTGTCTTCTGCTTTCTCTTCACCCGAGGCCACGGTCAAATCTTCGGATAGGTCAGTACAGTCTGTGGTACTGAATGGAGTGGACGGGCCCTCCAGCCTTTTATCAGCGAGGTTGTCAGGCTCTAGGTTTTGGGAGGCCAGAGACTCGAGTATGATGAGTGGCAGGAACCAGTCATTTGGAGCTTCTTGCACTGGGGGAAAATCCACAGCATCAAACCGCTCCTGGGCATCGGTAAGCCTAATGGAGCAGTCATCACCCAGCACACAGGATCTCAGCATGTTTAGATGCAGTCTCTTTTTCAAGAAGTCGGACCCCTACAAGACCAGGTCATTAACCAGGGTAGGTGGGAAAGGCTTGAATAGTTGAATGTATGTCCATAGCGTCCACATTGCCAGCATTTTCAGTCTTCTTCGTGGGCCCTACGCAATGGGTTCTTGCCCTTATGGGGTTGAGGCGAGTTCTTTTGAATGGAATCTACTTCCTGTTTCAAGGTGGCTATAACCTGAGCTAGGTGCATTAGCACTGTTTGCATGGCTAACAGGGGTGAAGGTGCCAGGGTATCCTCCTTGAGATTTGCAGGCTTGAACTTCTTTGTGACTGCTACTTTTGCATCCGTCTCTTCTTGTTTACAAGCGACCACCGCATTGTGAAAGGAGATGGTAGGTTGCACCTTAATGTTCTCCTGCAGGGCTCCCTGAACTGGGCCTGCCTTCATACTAGTAATGATCTGGTCCCTCAGTATGTGGTCTGAATCAGTGATGCTGGCACAGCTACGAATATTCCTCTTTTCCAGGCGCCTCCAGAGGTTCTGCATGGCCACTGCATAGTGGGTGAGGCTCTTCCTTTTCCTTAGGAAGAACTTAGGCCACAGCTCTGGCAGCGGTAGCTTCTCCCTAAACAGGCTCTCCAAGTGTGACATAATCTGTTCTAACTTAGCTTGGCAGAGCCATTACAGCATGGTGGGCATCGGCCTTTAAGCTGGACTTGGACCTGGTACAGGCACTCCCCAGCCTCTCCTCCCATTCTGCCAGAATGTACAAAGTGAGGACACTAAACTTCCTTCTCTCTCATAAGAACTAATTAGACTGAGCTCTTCAGGACACCAGTTGATGTTCCCTTTACACACACAGCTGACTCTCTATCACCAGAGGGATGGCAGGAGCCCAGTCTCTAGGGACTCTCACACAGTCAGTATTGACAAATGTCATCAGATGATGGTTGTCTCTGGCCAAAACATTCCAGACACCTCTGCCAGTGACCTCAGACTAGAAACTTAGATGACAGTCCCATAGACAGCTTCCAGCAACTTTCACCATCCAGGTCCCTCAGCAAGCCCAGCTGAGGCATCACTAACAGCAAGCACATGACAGGATTGCCTAAGGCGGCAAGCAGCCCTTCTTACGCTGTGTTCCTCCCCGGTAGGTAAAGACAATTTTGCCCCAGGTCTCAAACTATTTATACCCATTTCCCAGCAGCCACCTGTGAAGGGCTTCACGAAGATGTGGGATACAAATATTTATTATACTCCACACCTATGTTCCAGAACTAACCAGAGAGGACAGGGAGAGAACAATCAAACCTGCAGCCTGTGAGACATAGAACAGACCTAACCAATCACATGCAGCTCCACAGATTACAGTGAGCTACAGCTAAATTTGCCTAACCCAGAAATTGCAGCCACACTGATTACAGCATACCTCCCAACTTTTTAAGATGGGAATGAGGGAGACCTATTTGCATAAGTATGTAGGCATAGGACACACCCCCTGCCACTCCCCCTTATAGGAGAATTATGAAAAAAAAAAATTAGTTAACCCCACAGGTGCTTTTATTTTTACTACACTTTTTTGAAAGATAAAAAATGCATTTTATACACAACTATATAGATCAGACCAAAATGAGGGACAAATTAGGAGGAAAGAGGGACTTTATTCCAAATAAGGGACAGTCCCTCGAAATCAGGGACAGGTGGGAGCTATGATTCCAGCGAGACAAGCTAAATGTACCTAGTACAAAAACACAGTTTCACTGAACACAGTGAGCCAAAACTAAATCTATCTACTCCTAGCACCTATCCAGGAGGGTACTACACTGGGAAAGAGCCAATTAAGTTACAGCAGCTCCTTCGGGGGTAGTGCTGCAATACTACAGAATGATCCAATATAGTGACAAAGAAAATTCACTGTCCAAATACTGGATGAAGTAATTGAATGTTTACTTCAGTTTGGAGGTACTTGTAATTCTACCAAGATCTTATGATGGCTCCTCCTATTCTCCACAGCCAGATCCCTATACTCACTATTCACCTCTCCCCAGAGGGAAGAATCAAGGCGCACACCGACTCCTGGCTTCCTGTCCCTTATAGCATTCTGTTCCATTGCCAGATGGGACTCTCTTCCCCCCCCCCTAAGCTGTTCAGTGTGGGGAACCCCTCCATAGCCCCTCCCCCAATGGGGGTGAGCAAGAGAACTGCCAGTAGGCCTTCCTCATCCTAAGATTTCCTGGTCAGCAAGACTCAAAGCCCCAGCTCCACCCATATTATAAAGGGATTCCAAGCAGTCCTTCAAAGAAAGGACAAGCAACCCTTAAAGGGATCTAAGCCTAAAATTCCGCTTGCCTACATTATGTCCTAGTGATTATTCCCATAGTGATACTAACACCCCCTGTGCCAGAGATTCTAAACACCGTTCCAGGCCTAGCAGAAACTTGGCAGTGGGATCAGAGGTTATTAGAACCTCTTTGTAACTCTATTACAGTTTGTATCTAGATGCACCATCACAAAACCCTACTACTTTTTATTTTGCCAATTTATTCTGCAGCTATACAATCCAGTAAGTTACTAAAACTTTCAGCACGGTAAACAGAGCAAATGATTAAAGGGAAAGTGCAGCGCTTATGAAACAGGATTTGTCAGATACATTATACAATTTTCCACTAGTAATCCATTTGATACAATGTGAACTGTGTATCATGCTAAGTTTTGGACTGCCATTTCACATCCAGCATCTTTGAAGCCCAGCAAATATAAAAATTTAATCATTAGCGGCCTCCGGAGGATCCACTGATAATACCTATAGGACAGCTTACAGATTTCCTGTCAGGAAAGAGAGACGTTCTATAGTACTGGAACATGAATGGTATAGATCTTGCCTGTCCTGCCTGTCGACACGCATGGCTGAGTAGACCTGGAGAGGTTTTAAACAGTGAATCAGAAAACAGGTTTTAAAAGCAAGAGAATGAATAAAACAACGTAGAAGTGCAATATATGAAGCATTTTCTTTCTCAGGGCCATGTATCTTCCAGAAATTTGAACCTGTTTTAAAGAGACTTTCTAAGTTCATCAGTTAAAGTGGTTCTAAAGGCTCAAGGTTTTTTACCTTCATGCATTCTATGCATAAAGGTAAAAAACCTTTTCTGGGCAGCAGCCCCCTCCAGCCCCCTAATACTTACCTGAGGCTCATTGTGATCCAGTGATGTGCATGAGAACCTCGACTCTCCCTCCTCATTGCCTGAGACAGCAGCCGGAGCCATTGGCTCCCTCGGCTGTCAATCACAGCCAGTGAGCCAATGCGGGGAGAGAGAGGGGTAGGGCGGAGGCGAGCCACGCCTCTGTGTATGAATGGACATGCAGAGCAGCGGTTCAGGAGAGAGGCTGCTTGGGTGCCCCCACATCAAGCTGCTTGCTGTGGAGGCACTTGGCAGGAGGGCGTGGACAGGAGCGCCGGCAGGGGACCTGAGAAGAGGACGATTGGGGCTACTCTATGCAAAACCACTTCACAAAGTAAGTAATGCGGCGTACACACGACCGGTTTAGCCATCGTAATAAACTCCAACGGTTTCTCTGACGGAACTCGAACGGAATGCCATTCAAGCGGTCTTGCCTACACACGGTCAACCCAAAGTCCGACCAAAGTCTGACCGTCCAGAATGCGGTGACGTACAACACTTACGACGGGACTAGAAAAAGGAAGTTCAATAGCCAGTAGCCAATAGCTTCCGTCTCATACTTGCTTCAGAGCATGCATCGTTTTTGGTCCGTCGGACCAGCATACAGACGATCGGTTTTCCCGATAGGAATTGGGTCCGTCGGAAATATTTAGAACATGTTCCATCTCTAGGTCCATCAGATTTTTAAAAAAAAAGTCAGATGAGGCCTACACACGATCGGTATATACCGTATTTATCGGCGTATAACACGCGCCGGCGTGTAACACGCACACCAAGTTTAGGAGGGAATTTTAAGGAAAAAGACTTTTAAGAGTAAAGTTTAAGGAAGAAAACTTACATTAAAATGCCCATCAATGCAGCGTTATCGGTGTCCATCTGCAGCCTTGTCAGTGTCAGTGCAGCCTTGCCCCAGTGTCCATTGCAGCCTTGTCAGTGCAGCTTTGCCCCAGTGCAGCTTTGCCCCAGTGCAGCCCTGCCCCAGTGCAGCCTTGTGTGATCGCCGCGATCGCCGCCGACATACATAGCCGTGTGTAAATTCAAATATGGCGCCGAGACTGCAGGGACTAGTCGGAGCCGAGATACAAATAGCCGAGTGTCCTTGGCTTTTCTCGGCGCCGCTCACAGTCATGCCCAGTCCCGCCCTATGATGGACATAACACAGGTCCAATGGCGGGACTGGGCGGGACTGTGAGCGGCGCCAAGAAAAGCCGAGGACACTCTGGTATGTGTATCTCGGCTCCAACGAGTCCCTGCAGTCTCGGCGCCATATTTGAATTTACACATGGCTGTGTATGTCGGCGGCGATCGCCGCGATCGCTCCAATCAGAACAAAATTGGCGGGGATCGGCCTATAACACGCACCCACGATTTTACCCTGATTTTAAGGGGAAAAAAGTGCATGTTATATGCCGATAAATATGGTACGATGAAAAGCTTCCGTCTGACCTTTTCTGTCGGACAATCCGCTCAGGTGTACGTGGCTTAAGTATAACATGCTTGTTATTTAAAAAAATGCCTTTAATATCACTTTAAAGTAGACCTAGTAACAGATTTACTTTTTCATATTAAAAAAATGCCAGTTGTTGCATAGTATGTATGTGCCATACTGTCAGGAACCATAAACCAGACAGAGACAGAAAGTGCAGTTAAAATGACACCTTTAATGAAATGACAAAATAATACAGTTCAGGAACATAGTAAAAAAACAGAAGGCAGGGTTTGGGTGCCAGAGCAGGTAATCAGATGAGACGGGGTCAGGAAACCAGAAGTCAGCATAGTCAGGAGCAAAAATAAGGAACAGGAATTGGAAGGGAAGTCAGCCCGGCCAAGTCATACACAGGAGCAAAGGAAAGAACGCACCTAGAGATCATAGATCACACAGGGGCAAGGAGGAAATGAGCTAAGATCCTTCAATAGCAAAAAGGGGCTGACTGTAGGCTGGACTAATGAGGCAGGTTAATGGTGAGTCACTGTGGTAACAACGAATGGCTGGTAATAAACCCACAGCTGAGCAGCTTCTGAGCACTGAAAGAAAAGAGCTGCTCGTTAAGTAGCAGGAGCCTGACTCTGACACATGCAGTATCTCACAAAAGTGAGTACACCCCTCACATTTTTGTAAACATTTTATTATATCTTTTCATGCGACAACACTGAAGAAATGACACTTTGCTACAATGTAAAGTAGTGAGTGTACAGCTTGTATAACAGTGTAAATTTGCTGTCCCCCTCAACACACAGCCATTAATGTCTTAACCGCTGGCAACAAAAGTGAGTACACCCCTAAGTGAAAATGTCCAAATTGGGGCCAAAGTGTCAATATTTTGTGTGGCCACCATTATTTTCCAGCACTGCCTTAACCCTCTTGGCCATGGAGTTCACCAGAGCTTCACAGTTTGCCACTGGAGTCCTCTTCCACTCCTCCATGATGACATCCAGGAGCTGGTGGATGTTAGAGACCTTGCAATCCTCCACCTTCTGTTTGAGGATGCCCCACAGATGCTCAATAGGGTTTAGGTCTGGAGACATGCTTGGCTAGTCCATCACCTTTACCCTCAGCTTCTTTAGCAAGGCAGTGGTCATCTTGGAGGTGTGTTTGGGGTCGTTATCATGTTGGAATACTGCCCTGCGACCCTGTTTACGAAGGGAGGGGATCATGCTCTGCTTCAGTATGTCACAGTACATGTTGGCATTCATGGTTCTCTCAATGAACTGTAGCTCGCCAGTGCCGGCAGCACTCATGCAGCCCTAGACCATGACACTCCCACCCCCATGCTTGACTATAGGCAAGACACACTTGTCTTTGTACTCCTAACCTGGTTGCCACCACACACGCTTGACACCACCTGAACCAAATAATCACAAATCTTGGTCTCATCAGACCACAGGGCATGGCTCCAGTAATCCATGACCTTTGTCTTCAGCAAACTGCGGGTTTTCTTGTGCATCATCTTTCTGGAAGAGGCTTCCTTCTGAGACGACAGCCTTGCAGACCAATTTGATGCAGTGTGCGGCGTATGGTCTGAGCACTGACAGGCTGACCCCCCACCCCTTCATCCTCTGCAGCAATGCTGGCAGCACTCATGTATCTATTTCCCAAAGACAACCTCTGGATATGATGCTGAGCACGTGCACTCAACTTCTTTGGTTGACCAGGGCTGGCCTGTTCTGAGTGGAGAACTGCTAAGTTTCAGGGTCTTGGCAATCTTCTTATAGCCTAGGCCATCTTTATGTAGAGCAAAAATTATTTTTTTCAGATCCTCAGAGAGTTCTTAGCCATGAGGTGCCACGTTGAACTTCCAGTGACCAGTATGAGAGAGTGAGAGCGATAACACCAAATTTAACACACCTACTCCCCATTAACACCTGAGACCTTGTAACAAACAAGTCACATGGCACCGGGGAGGGAAAAATGGCTACTTGGGCCCAATTTGGACATTTTCACTTAGGGGTGTACTCACTTTTGTTGCCAGCGGTTTAGACATTAATGGCTGTGTGTTGAGTTATTTTGAGGGGACAGTAAATTTACACTGTTATACAAGCTGTATACTCACTACTTTACATTGTATCGAGCCTTCCCTGCTGAGCTGTCTTTAACAGCTTGGTCACTGTGCTGGGAGTGCACAACACAAAAACCTTGGATGCAGCGTGCGGGCGTTAAAGCCCATTCTCTTTGCCCCTGCACATAGGTAGCAAAAGGTTAATGGCAGGGTAAGCTTCAACACACACAATTTTTGTTCTTGGCTTTAGAGATGCTTTAAATTTGGCTTTAAAGTGACATTTCCCTTTGCCCGCAAATCCATGTAGGGATTACTTATAAGGGTTAACTTACAGTGCATCCGGAAAGTATTTGCAGGGCTTCACTTTTTCCACATTTTGTTATGTTACAGCCTTATTCCAAAATGGATTAAATTCATTATTGTCCTCAAAATTCTACAAACAATACCCCATAATGACAATGTGAAAGAAGTTTGTTTGAAATTTTTGCAAATTCATTAGAAATAAAAAAACAAAAAAAAAATCCCAACGTGATTCATTTGTATTCTATAACCCATTTGTATCCATTAGTCAATAAGCATTTGGCTTTTTATACTAGTTACTTCCATGGGATACTATGCAATTTCAGATGCATGCATGTACATACATGAATTCCTCTTTTTTGTATACCATCACCTTGTATATAGATAAAAATAATGTATCACATGTTTATGAGGTATGCTTTGTTTATATGCCAATTAAACAATTTTACAATTTCTCCTACCACGTGTCCCAAAAACCCCTTTCTTATTACATGTGATCAGCACAGGGCCAATCAGCATGGTCCAGACAGAGGGTCAGGGGTCCTGCAGCCTCAGAGGACAATCAGGGGAAAACTCCTCCTACAAGCTTTAACCAGACACTGATACAAGTCACAGGACGTGATGACATTGCTAGGCACGACGCGTTTCATGGCCAGGTGCGTTTCGTGGCCAGTTGCCACTCATCAGGAGAAAACGCCCAGCGCCTCTGAAAAAAATGAAAAAAGGAGGAGCAAAGGTAAGGTGAGTATACCCTACTAGGGTGGTTAAAGTGTTACCGAACAGAGGACCCTGTATTCACTATATCTGGTCTCCCACAGTACACAGAACATGGAAATGCAATAATTTTAGTAAATTTAAACTGCTGAATACCTTTTCTCATGAGCAGTTGGAGCAGTCCTGTGACTTGTGTTAGTGTCTGGTTAAAGCTTGTAGGAGGAATTTTTTTATTTTCCCCTGATTGCCCTATGAGGCTGCAGGATCCCAGACCCTCTGTCTGGACAGTGCTGATTGGCCCTGTGCTGATCACATGCACTCTCCCAAGAAAAAAAAAAAAAAACATGTACAGCCTGACTCCTAATGCTCTGTTCTATCAGTAGACGAGTTGGAGACAGTTAAAGAAGGGGAGGATTAGAGAAGACATGATCAAACAGCCCTTATACACAATGCAGAGGATTAACCCCTTAGGTTCCACAGTGAGTATAACAACACTAGGGGGCGATCAAGGGGTTACGTGTCCTAGGGAGTGATTCTAACTGTGGGGGGGATGGGCTACTACTCACATGACAGCGCGCTCCGTGACCGCGGGTCCCGCGGACTCAACGTCCGCCGGGTGCCCGCGATCGTGTCACGGAGCGGAAGACTGGGGAGATGCCTTTGTAAACATGGCATTTCCCCGTTCTGCCTTGTGATATGACAGAGATCACTGCTCCCTGTCATTGGGAGCAGTGATCTCTGTCATGTCACTAGGCAGAACGGGGAAATGGCATGTTTACAAAGGCATCTCCGCGTTCTTCCGCTCCATGACACGATCGCGGGCACCCGGCGGACATCGAGTCCGCGGGACCCGCGGTCACGGAGCACGCTGTCATGTGAGTAGTAGCCCATCCCCCTCACAGTTAGAATCACTCCCTAGGACACGTAACCCCTTGATCGCGGGACTCGCGGTCACGGAGTATGCGGCGGGGGCGCGCGCCCCCACAATGCTGCTTCTTAAAGGGGCCCTTTTGCCCACCCGTGCCATTCTGACGACGTACATCGGCGTGCGGCAGTCAGGAGGGGGTTAAATGGAACCGTTCACTTGGTGCTCATTTTGAGGAACTTCAGCAAGTGTGAAACCCTTGCAATATTCATAGGTGACCTAGAAGCTGGCATTTCATTTTAATATATGACATATTAGTATTTCCCGAGCAGGGCAAAAATGTATTTAATGGCAACCTTAGTTTAGCTGATGAGCCCCGGCGAGTGTGAGAAAATCCTGACACTGGATGTGCAATGTTCTTTTGAATAGATTTGAAGCTTTTAGTGCCATCTGTCATTCAAGACACGGTCTGCTCTCTCCCTGCGCCGGCTCTCTGTCACCTCAGCTTGTCCCCCTAACTTGTCCCATTATTCTCTACCAAGCTGAGTCATTGTTTCAAACAGGAGGTGACACGTTAATAGCCTAATGGTATAATCTCACAAATAATAAAATGCTGTCACACTGTCTGCAGCACAATGTTTACAGGAGAAGTGGTAATGCACGATGACAGTAATTTGAATAAAAATGAATTTACTGCTGTTGTCTCATTTGCAGTAAATTTTCACATCTTTCAGGCACGACTGCTATGCCGTGACCCCGTTCATTATTACGCTCTAGCCACCGCACGCCTTACGCAAAAAGACTGGGAGATGAAAAAAAAGGAACCCGGAGCTTCAGAAAAAAGGATTCTCAGAAAAATTATTCCTGCTGACTTTTTTGAAAAATTAAAGAGAAGAAAAAAAAAACACAAAACTGTGTTTTCAGAACTGTTGGAACACTTGGTTGGAATTGTTGAGGAAAGAAGCCGAAACAGATGGAAAATAGAATGGTGTAATTAAAGCTGATCTCCAGCCAGGGTACACCTCCTTCCAAACTTTACCCACCCTCCCTCTAGCTAATCCACCAATTCAACAAATATAAAACAAATAAAGTGCCCGAATCCTTACGTGAAGCTATGGTCATGTGACACGTCAGGTTCCAAGTCTTGTTTTTTTTCTGCATTTTCAGCACCTACCTCCCTACCTGGTGGTGAAGATGCTTGACCAAAAAGAACAGTTTATTAGCAGGGACCTCACAGAGTCCTTAAAGCAGTAGAGCATTAAAATTTGTGAACCGGCAGCCTTACCTGCTTGTGCGCAATCTTCTTGAGAATGTACACTGATCTGCATGAGCATGCTCTGGGATTGCACCATCCTGTTGCAGCCAATCAAGATAGCTGAATATCCTGAACCTGGAAGAAGACTGGACAAAGATATCAGTGCCAGCAAGGCCAAGAGGAGGCAAGTATAGTTCTGCTTTAAGACTGCAGTGGTGGTGTGATGATGGAATAATAGTGAGGGATGAGAACAAAACTGGTTGACAGCATGTATTTATTTATTTATTTATTTCAGGTACTTATATAGCGCCGTCAATTTACGCAGCGCTTTACATATACATTGTACATTCACATCAGTCCCTACCCTCAAGGAGCTTACAATCTAAGGTCCCTAACTCACATTCATACATACTAGGGACAATTTAGACAGGCTCCAATTAACCTACCAGCATGTCTTTGGAGTGTGGGAGGAAACCGGAGTACCCGGAGGAAACCCACGCAGGCACAGGGAGAACATGCAAACTCCAAGCAGGTAGTGTCGTGGTTGGGATTCGAACCAGTGACCCTTCTTACTGCTAGGCGAGAGTGCTACCACTACACCACTGTGTAGGAAGGGGCTAAGATGTTTTCTCCTAATTCAGACTCCTCCTGGTACCTCCCTCAGAAAGTGATGTCTCAACTTTGCTCTCTCTGATGGGACGTCATGTAAGTAGTGTGTGGAGCTAAGTTAGGTGGTAGTTGGAGACTAAAAATGAGCTTAAGGTTCAGCCTAAATACAAGTTCGGACCGAACCTTAGCTGTTTGCGCAATCGAACACCCATTTACCTGTCAGGGAGCCAAATATCATGTATAATAGTGGTATTATTCCACTATTTTACAGGACAACCTCCCACTGTCAATGGTTGGTAAGGATGCTGGAGGGTGCAGGGACTGCCAAGTCCTTCACAACCAGTGTTGTCACCAGCCCCATTAATTTACATAGTCGGGAATCCCTGGGTTAGAAATACAGGTAGGGTTAATGTTAGGGATACGTGTAGGGTTAATGTTAAAGTTATAGGAAGGGTTAGTATTAGGGTTACAGGGAGAGTTGGTGTTAAAGATACAGGGAGGGTTGGTGTTAGGTATACATGTAGGGTTAGTGTTAGCGATAGTATTAGTGTTAGGAATATAGAGAGGGTTAGTATTAAGGATACAGAGAGGGTTAGTGTTAGGGATATAGATAGTGTTAGTGATAGGGATATAGGGAGGGTTAGTGTTATGCCCCGTACACACGGTCGGACATTGATCGGACATTCCGACAACAAAATCCTAGGATTTTTTCCGACGGATGTTGGCTCAAACTTGTCTTGCATACACACGGTCGCACAAAGTTGTCGGAAACGCGGTGACGTAAAACACGTACGTCGGGACTATAAACGGGGCAGTGGCCAATAGCTTTCATCTCTTTATTTATTCTGAGCATGCGTGGCACTTTGTCCGTCGGATTTGTGTACACACGATCGGAATTTCCGACAACGGATTTTGTTGTCGGAAAATTTTATAGCCTGCTCTCAAACTTTGTGTGTCGGAAAATCAGATGGAAAATGTGTGATGGAGCCTACACAGGGTCGGAATTTCCGACAACAAGGTCCTATCACACATTTTCTGTCGGAAAATCCGACCGTGTGTATGGGGCATTAGTGTTACGGATACAGTGCCTTGCAAAAGTATTTCCTCCCTTGGAATTTTTCGTGTTTTGTTGCCTCACAACCTGGAATTAACATGGATTGTTTGAGGATTTGCATCATTTTAACGTACAGAACATGCCCACAACTTTGAAGATTTTTTTTTTTTTTTTTTTTATTGTGAAGCAAACAAATAGGACAAAATAACAGAAAAAGACAATGTGCATAACTATTCACCTCCCTAAAGTCAATACTTTGTAGAGCAACCTTTTGCGGCTATCACATCTTCAAGTTGCTTTGGATAAGTCTCTATGAGCTTGCCACATCTTACCACTGGGATTTTTGCCCATTCCTCCTTGCAAAACTGCTCCAGCTCCTTCAAGTTGGAAGGTTTTCGCTTGTGAACAGCAATCTTTAAGTCTGACCACAGATTTTCTATTGGATTGAGGTCTGGGCTTTGACTAGGCCATTCCAACACATTTACATGTATCCCCTTAAACCACTCAAGTTTTGCTTTAGCAGTGTGTTTGAGGTCATTGTCCTGCTGGAAGGTGAACCTCCGTCCTAGCCTCAAATCACGCACAGAGTGGTACAGATTTTGCTCAAGAATATCCCTGTATTTTGCACCATCCAACTTTCCCTCAAATCTGACCAGTTTCCCAGTCCCGACTGCTGAAAAACATCCCCACAGCATGATGCTACCACCACCATGTTTCACTGTGGGGATGGTGTTCTTTGGGTGATGTGATGTGTTGGGTTTGAACCAGACCTAACGTTTTCTTTGATGGCCAGAAAGTTCAATTTTAGTCTCATCAGACCAGAGCACCTTCCTCCATACATTTTGGGAGTCTCCCACATGTCTTTTTGCAAACTCAAAACGTGCCATTTTGTTTTTAGCTGAAAGTAATGACTTTCTTCTGACCACTCTGCCATAAAGCCCAACTCTATGGAGCGTACGGCTTATTGTCGTCCTATGTACAGATACTCCAGTCTCTGCTGTGGAACTCTGCAGCTCCTCCAGGGTTACCTTAGGTCTCTGTGCTGCCTCTCTGATTAATGTCCTCCTTGCCGGGTCTGTGAGCTTTGGTGTGCCGCCGTCTCTTGGCAGGTTTGCTGTTGTGCCATGTTCTTTCCATTTAGTTATGATAGATTTGATGGTGCTCCTAGGGATCATCAAAGATTTGGATTTTTTTTTATAATCTAACCCTGGCTTGTGCTTCTCAACAACATTGCCCCTTACTTGTTTGGAGAGTTCCTTGGTCTTCATGGCAGTGTTTGGTTAGTGGTGCCTCTTGCTTAGGTGTTGCAGCCTCTGGGGCCTTTCAAAAAGGTGTGTATGTGTAATGACAGATCATGTGACACTTAGATTGCACACAGGTGGACATCATTTCATTAATTATGTGACTTCTGAAGGTAATTGGTTGCACCAGAGCTTTTTATGGGCTTCATAACAAAGGGGGTGAAGACATACGCACATGCCGATTATAATTTTTTTAATTCTGAAAAATAGTTTTATGTATATATTTTTCTAATTTTAGTTCTCCAACTTAGACTCTTGTGTTCTAATCCATCACATATAATTCAGATTTAAAAAGCATCGAACTAAAGGCTGTAATGTAACTAAATAGGTAAAAAGCCAAGGGGGTGAATACTTTTGCAGGGCACTGTACAGGGAAGATTAGTGTTCGGGATACAGGGAGGGTTAATGTTAGGGATATAGGGAGGGTCAGTGGTGGGGATACACGGAGGGTTAATGTTATGGATATAGGGAGGGTTAGTGTTAGGGATATAGGGAGGGTCAGTGGTGGGGATACACGGAGGGTTAATGTTATGGATATAGGGAGGGTTAGTGTTAGTGTTAGGGATATAGGGATGTTTAGTGTTATGCCCTGTACACACGGTCGGACTTTGTTCAGGCATTCTGACAACAAAATCCTAGGATTTTTTCCGACGGATGTTGGCTCAAACTTGTCTTGCATACACACGGTCACACAAAGTTGTCGGAAAATCCGATCGTTCTGAACGCGGTGACGTAAAACACGTACGTCGGGACTATAAACGGGGCAGTGGCCAATAGCTTTCATCTCTTTATTTATTCTGAGCATGCGTGGCACTTTGTCCGTCGGATTTGTGTACACACGATCGGAATTTCTGACAACGGATTTTGTTGTCGGAAAATTTTATATCCTGCTCTCAAACTTTGTGTGTCGGAAAATCCGATGGAAAATGTGTGATGGAGCCTATACACGGTCGGAATTTCCGACAACAAGGTCCTATCACACATTTTCCATCGGAAAATCCGACCGTGTGTACGGTTAGGGATACAGAGAGGGTCAGTGTTAGGGATAATGGGAGGGTTAGGGTTAGTGACAAAGGGAGGGTTAGTGTTAGGGATATAGGAAGAGTTAGTGTTTGGTGTAACAGGGAGGGTTAATGTTAGGGATATAGGGAGAGTTAGTGTTAGGTATAGTTGAAGAGTAAAATTGAGCTTAAGGTTCAGCCCAAATACAAGTTTGGACCGAACCTTAGCTGTGTGCACAATCAGACACCCATTTACCTGTTAGGGAGCCAAATATGTATAATAGTGGTATTATTCCACTAGTTTACAGGACAACCTCCCACTGTCAATGGTTGATAAGGATGCTGGAGGGTGCAGGGACTGCCAAGTCCTTCACAACCAGTGATGTCACCAGCCCCATTCATTTACATAGTCGGGAATCCCTGGGTTAGAAATACAGGTAGGGTTAATGTTAGAAATACAGGTAGGGTTAATGTTAGGGATACGGGTAGGGTTAATGTTAGGGTTACAGGAAGGATAAATATTAGAGTTACAGACAGAGTAAAGCCCGAATATTGGCCGGTATCAGCTAGTTCAACAGAAACTGGCAAACATTCAACCCGTGTGTACGGCAGCCTGTCCGACAAAAGCCAGCCAAACACCTGGCTTTTGTCAAAGGGGCATGACCGAAAAACATCTACCGATCGGCATCCGATCAGCACTCTCAGCCAATGGCAGACAGTACTGCCCGGAGTGTTTTGGGTGGGTGGGGTTGGGGTTTAGTCCCCCTTTCAGAACACAATAGCTCAGCGGAGGAGATCTCTGTACTAACATCTGGGTGAGAATTCTCAGACTTCTTACTTATCTTTCTTGAAGATTTACTGTAGTGCATCATAACACAACATAACTCGTTTAATAGACCCAAGCAAATCAAGCAAGTTTGTAAATGTAACCTTTTCCTTTCTCTTGCTGCTCCTGAAGAGCTTTAGTAAAACCATCAACAGTCAAACCAATTAAAATGTGTTGCTTGATGACTTCTATAGGCAACTGGAGAAATATTCAAACAAAGGAATCTTACTTGATATGTATGTTTCCAGTCTCCTATAGGGTGGCACAATGTCTAAGCACATGCACAGGTTATCTGGGGGAAGACATCTTGGGTGTAACAATGGAATAGGATATCTTCCTCTCCTCTCTCTTCCCCTTTATGTTTAACTGTTGCTTTGCCAGACGTTTTCTCCTGGAAAACAACCGGACTACAGGAATAATTGTTTTAAGGACAGCAGGCTGTTGAGAACGGTTCAGGCAGGTTTGATGACCAACATAAAAGATTATATATTTTTTTTATTTTTATCAAGGAGCTCATTTTTTAATATTCTGAATTATTCCGTTTCATTTTGTATCACTAAACACAATGGCATTCTTTGCTAGGTTTTCTTTGAAATACAATCCCTGTATGTAATGTCATAGGATATGATTAAGAAAAATAACTTTCTGAAGAACACTTGATATGTTCGTACTAAATGTAGTTTGAAAGAATCAGGGCATCTTGTTGAAAAAGTGTCAAAAATGAAGACAAGGATGTAAAAAAAAAAAAAAGATGCAGACGGTGATCAAATAAAACAAGCAAAGAATGTGAAATAAGGATTAAAAGGATTTAGATGAATAATAGCTAATGTGATTCCGACATCGCTGAGAGCTGAACTCCAGGCAAGCATCTATGGAAATCACTCCACCTGACAAAGGATTTGCTATTGTGTTCAGCCGGTCTCGTGATCCAAAAACCTGTGCCAGATGGCATAGCCAGGTCCAGGAGCACTTCACACTATGCTGTTAGGAAATATGCCTTGCTCAAGGACCCAGCCCAACCTGGTGGGTAAGCTGCATCAATCAGCACATTATGGGCTTGTGTACACTGACGTTGCCTTCTGAAGAGAGATCCATGATGGATCGCTTTTCAGAGAGCAATTGACAGGAGATGAAGAGGCATTATTTCACCTCACCTTCTTTTTTAACTCTTAAACGCATGCACCACCATTGCATTGTACATAGTTACTGGGTGGTTGGATGGGTTATGCTCAGCAGATGGTACTGCCTCCCGAATGGGACAGCGAGAATCATTTCTACGATTTTTACTAACGGCTGATAGTTGTGCATGTGCAGCTCAGTGTGCAGTCTTATGCCGCATACACACGGTCGAATTTCCGACAATTCCGAAACGTTCAAAGTGAGCTTGTTGTCGGAAAGTCCGTCCATGTGTATGCTCCATCGGACATGGCGATGGCAGCATCATGTTGTGGGGATCCTTTTCTTCAGCAGGGACAGGGAAGCTGGTCAGAGTTGATGGGAAGATGGATGGAGCCAAATACAGGGCAGTCTTAGAAGAGAACCTGTTAGAGTCTGCAAAAGACTTGAGACTGGGGTGGAGGTTCACCTTCCAGCAGGACAACGACCCAAAACATACAGCCAGAGCTACAATGGAATGGTTTAGATCAAAGCATATTCATGTGTTAGAATGGCCCAGTCAAAGTCCAGACCTAAATCCAATTGAGAATCTGTGGCAAGACGCCAGACGCTCTCCATCCAATCTGACAGAGCTTGGGCTATTTTGCAAAGAAGAATGGGCAAAAATGTCACTCTCTAGATGTGCAAAGCTGGTAGAGACATCCCCAAAAAGACTTGCGGCTGTAATTGCAGTGAAAGTTGGTTCTACAAAGTATTGACTCAGGAGGGCTGAAAGCAAATGCACACTATACTTTTCACATATTTATTTGTAAATTATTATTATATTATTATACAGGATTTATATAGCGCCGACAGTTTATGCAGCGCTTTACAACATTAGGGCAGACAAGACAAGTACAATACAATTCAATACAGGAGGAATGAGAGGGCCCTGCTCGTTAGAGCTTACAATCTAGGAAAGACATTTTGAAAACCATTTATCATTTTCCTTCCACTTCACAATTATGTGTCACTTTGTGTTGGTCTATCACATAAAATCCCAATAAAGTACATTTACGTTTTTGGTTGTAACAAAATGTGGAAAATTTCAAGGGGTATGAATACTTTTTCAAGGCACTGAACTTCAGTGATAAACAAAACAAAGGTTTAAAATAAAAATGATAGCATACTCAACAATTAATATCAACACAAAGAATGTGCAAGTGATCAATAAACATCAAATAATAGTCCCAGATATTGGTGATCCAGCACATAAAGTTATTAAGCAATGATAAACGCAGAAACTTGATGTGCTTATATTTTCATAATCACTTCACAGTCATGCATGCTCTGGCCCACGATCCACTGATATATCACACAAGTGTTCAACCACCACATACCATAGATTGCTCGCTCACCTCCAGTTTAGACCTATATAAACACACAAGTCTAAATATGCTTTTTCTAGTGAATGAGGTGTCTCCTCCACAACTCCTGGAATCCTGTGCCTGAGGTGAAAAAGAAACTGCAGGTCACTTTAATTCCCGAACACCCAACTACCACTGGTTTATCCAGGGAACATCGGATTGCCTCTTGAGTGATCAGGAAGGAATTATTTCCCCTGGTGGAGTAAATTGGTTCATGCTTTGCTGTTTTTTTTGCCTTCCTCTGGATCAAAAGTGGGTATAGGATTGTTTTTTTTTTCCTCTTTTATTGGTTAAACTAGATGGACGTGTGTCTTTTTTTAACCAGACTAACTATGTAACTGGTTAGGAATTGTACTCAAAGTTTTATTCCCAATTAAAACAGTAAAAATATATTCAAACAACACTCACATAGCTCAAAAGTGTCACAGACTATTACAACATTACAACATTACAACATTACAACATTTGATTAGGAACCCACTTCTGGTTTTGGCTCCAGACCAGAAGTGACGTCACCTGGCTCCGCCCGACATGTTGCCTCACTCCCTAATGCGACTTCTTCATAGTCATTAATAACCAGACTAACTATGTAACTAGTTAGGAATTGTACTCAAAGTTTTATTCCCAATTAAAACAGTAAAAATATATTCAAACAACACTCACATAGCTCAAACGTGTCACAGACTATTACAACATTACAACATTCGATTAGGAGCCCATTTCTGGTTTTGGCTCCAGACCAGAAGTGACGTCACCTGGCTCCACCCGACGTGTTGCCTCACTCCCTAATGCGACTTCTTCATAGTCATTAATAACCAGACTATCTATGTAACTAGTTAGGAATTGTACTCAAAGTTTTATTCCCAATTAAAACAGTAAAAATATATTCAAACAACACTCACATAGCTCAAAAGTGTCACAGACTATTACAACATTACAACATTCGATTAGGAACCCACTTCTGGTTTTGGCTCCAGACCAGAAGTGACGTCACCTGGCTCCACCCGCTAATGCAACTTCTTCAGGGTCATAATTCCTGCCATGGTCATGGCATGTGTATAGCCCTGGCTGCTGCCTTTGCAGCTAAAAGAGGAGCAGAATAGGGGCAGTAAAAAATGTGTCTCAACCACATGGTTTTATCTCCCTCTACTGCTAAATGAGCCCTAAGTGCTGAGTGCTGGATGAGTGAACTCACACAGGCATGTGCAGAAGTTGCATTTTCCCAGCTTAGGCAGTCAAGGCAGCTTTTAGAACACGTTTTGTGTTTTTTTTCCCCTTCCTAATACATACTGTAGCTGTAGCATTCATTTCTGTTTTTTATCTACTCATGAACTGTAACTTTAACTTAACCTCTAAGCCTAACACCTTTCCTGAACTCCTAAAATGAACACTTAAAGCCAATCTGTTCCTCGACCATAGCACTGATACCAATGCTGAAAGATCTCATGCAAAAAAAAAAGACTTTGCTTCCCTTTGCAATGGACCAAGCTATTAACGCTTAGAATCCTGTACATAAAGCAGAATTAAACCTAAAACCACAAACTTTAATATATTGTAGCTTGCAAATCCTTAAATGAGCTGACTGCATTAGTTTTAATTTTGTAGGCTTTTTCCCCTTTATTTTCACCTGTTGATCTGGCCAGTAACACAAATCCTGTATTAGGGTGTCCCCACTTTGGATGGAGGCGCAATGGAGACACCTTTTGACAGCAGTTTGTCATTTTAGGGGGAGGTTGGTGTAAAGCCAACTGTGCATGGATCGAAATTCGACTGCTTCAGCAGGGACCTGCCGAATCTCAATCCATATTTGAGCAGGCTGATTGTATCCATGTCGGTCAATTGATCAATTTGTTGAATTTTCTCACATACGGTCACTGCCAGCAGCTACAGCCACTAACAGTAACCATTGTATTCCGCCCCCCCCCCCCCCCCCCCGCGGACAGAATAAAATATCACAGTGGGTGGCATTCCCCCATCAACACTGAATGTGTTGGTGACGGAATCGAGAAATTTTATTTCCTTCTACCACAGAAAGAATATCGTATCATCTATGGCTAGCTTTAGGCTAGCAGATTAAGATGGACTTGACTAATAGACAATGTGCAATTTGTTTCATTACTAATTTTGTTTTCGGATGAAATTCGGGATATTCGTTCATCCGAATGAACAAAAGATTCTTTTTTTTTTCAATCAAGTACTTTTTTTTTCAATTTATCAATAATAAAACTATAATACACACAAAATTTTTTGCACAAATAACCCCCCCCTCAAAAAAAAATTTAAAAAATGTTCATATTTGCACTTACCAGTCTACGCTTCAATCTTTACTTGAGATTCTTCATCTGATTCATGCTCCTTAATGGAGTATACAGTATATACTTATCCCCCCCTTATATCATTGTTAGTTTTCCTCAGTTTCATCAGTTTACTCAAATGATTGTTCAGACAGGTTGGAAACTAGCCACCAATGCCAATTTTTTAGGAATTTTAGGAAAGACTCTTTTGGCGAATGCAAACAAAAACGAATTGTCAGAAAGAACGAAAACGCGAAAGAACGAAAATCCGAAAGAACAAAAATACAAAAATCCGAAAGATCGAAAAACGATTCAGCCTATGAGTTTAACAAATCAATTACATTTGGATAATTTTCTATTATAATTAAATTATTAACTATTATTATAGTTTTTTATTATTATTATTATTTATTAATATAAACCATTAAATTATAGGTAAAATAGCTGAAGTCAGTAATTCCTCTATTCAGGTCTCTGCGCCATAGCAGCTAATTTGGAATAGATTAGAGTTAAAGTTTTATTGGAATTTCCTTTTAAATTCAAAGTAACTGTTATGGGGCGTACACACGGTCGGACTTTTCAGCTACAAAAGTCCGACAGCCTGTCCGACAGACTTCCGGCGGACTTGCGGCGGACTTTCGGCGGACTTGCGGCAGACTTTCTAACGAACGGACTTGCCTACACACGACCACACAAAAGTCCGACGGATTCGTACGTGATGACGTACACCGGACAAAAATAAGTAAGTTGATAACCAGTAGCCAATAGCTGCCCTAGCGTGGGTTTTTGTCCGTCGGACTAGCACACAGACGAGCGGATTTCGGGGTCCGTCGTAGTTACGACGTAAAGATTTGAAGCATGTTTCAAATCTAAAGTCCGTCGGATTTGAGGCTGAAAAAGTCCGCTGAAAGTCCGGGGAAGCCCACACACGATCGGATTACCAGCCAGCTTTAGTCCGTCGGCGTCCGTTGGACTTTTGTAGACGAAAAGTCCGACCGTGTGTACGCCCCATTAGACCCCTTTTACACTGGGGCGTTGCGGGCGTTAGCGGTAAAGCGTCGCTAGTTTTAGAAGGTAACGAATATGAATGCATCCGAAGTTTTGAATGATCCGAAGTAACCAATGCAGATTAAAACGAATGATCCAATAAACGAAAAAAAAAAAAAACAAATAAAGTGAAAACTAAACTAAACAAATGTTTTGGTAGTGCACATGTCTATTGACTCATGCCACGTACATACGATCGCACATTCCGACAACAAAATCCATGGATTTTTTTTCCGACGGATGTTGGCTCAAACTTGTCTTGCATACACACAGTCACACAAAGTTGGTCAGAAATTGCGAACGTCAAGAACGTGGTGACGTACAACACGTACGACGGCACTATAAAAGGGAAGTTCAATACCAAGTGCGCCGCCCTTTGGGCTCCTTCTGCTAATCCCGTGTTTATCTCGTGTTAGTAGAAGTTTGGTGAGAGACTATTCGCGCTTTTCAGTCTCGTGCTTTTCAGATCGTTAACTGCTCTTCAGTTTGTGCTTGTGGGTTCATATCTGTTCTTCAGTGCGTTTAGTCAGTTCGCATTTGATTGTCAGTGCGTATTATTATAGTACATATTTGATCTCCAGTGCGTTCTTGTCCGCTCGTTTCTGATTTTCAGCTCGCTCTTCTCAGGCCTTTCTGTTTTTCAGTGCTTTCTGTTAGTTCGTTCTGACCAGCCGTTTTGAAGCCGTTTGCGGTTACGTACTCGTCGTAGAGTTTTTGCTGTGCGGGGGCTTGCTGTTGGGGTTCTTGCTTTGGCCCAAGCCCAGTCCATGAACAGGGTGGGGAGGAGTTCATGGACGAAGAATTGGTTACTCCAGTGTGACCAATTCTCTCACATGCCTCATATGTGAAAAATAATTTTTTTATTCAAACGGAAATAATATTTACTTTGATTTACTGCTTGTGTTTCTTTTAGATGGCTCCTAGGTTATCCAATAGGCTTTTCTTTTTTCCCTTTTGTTCAATATTGCAAACGTAATTTTTTGAATACATGAGGTGACAATTTCTTCTTCAGCGAACTATTATGTTCTGGGGCTGCTACACACACACATACATACACACACACACACACACACACCTTTTTTTATGTTACTGTATGTAATGCATTACTGATAAAAAAATTCATCATTTTCAGCACCATGACTGAAATTTGTGGAGTCACGAAAATGGCATGATTTTGGCAAATTATAAAGCACCGTGGGAGTTATTTACTAAAGTAAATTCCACTTTGCACTCCAAGTGCACTGCAAAAGTGCACTTGAAACTGCACTGAAAGTGCACTTGTAGTGCAAAGTGGATTTGCCTTTAGTAAATAACCCCCATTGTCACTGTAAACAACAACTTACTACAAAAACTGCTTTTGAGCATTGAAAGAAGAAGCCACACATTGTTGAGTAGAAAATATTTTACTCACAGCACATTCACATGTGCGTTAGAAAAGGGTTTTTGAACAAACCAACATGTTTGTTGTATAACATTTTTTTGTCACATTAGAAATAGCCTTTTTTTGGTTAAACAGGCATATTTCAAAACAAAATACACAACTCAGGAACTTACAAAGTTCAACTTTGATAAAGTGAAGGCAATATCAGACATTAGTATGTTAAAACTGTGTTGATATTGCCTTCATCAGATGGGGTGATGTATTTGCCCCTGTAAAAGTCAAATTTTGAAGATGCACACAAATTGTGATTCAAACTGGGGATTTCCCTCCTGATCCCATGCCTAATGTCAACATGTGCTAGCTCCCATCATGGGGGATCAATGGATGTGTTTTGGGGGTGCAACCCCTTCCTCTCACCTACTTGGGTTGCGAGGAAGGGGTTGCACCCACAAAAGATGTACATTGATATCCCGTGATAGCAGATAGCACGTGTTGACACACTGTGTGCATCTTTTGTGCAAAATTTGGCTTTTAAAATACTTTAAACTTTAAAAGTTAAATACATGATAAAATGGTACAATTTTTGTGTGTTTTATATTCTGCCTAAAACATCAATGATGTTCTTCATTTTTTGTTGAACGTCATTGATGTTTTCCTTTATATTTTCTAAATCATGATTGCACCCCATTATCTCCCCTATGAAGATCTGGGCACTTTCACTTGTGAAATGAGATTCTTCTTTCACAACATCCACATCACCTAAAATAAAAAAACACACCATGTATTATAAATATGCTTGCATACATCTATTACCTGAAGCTGTGGTCTCAGACACTCACCTGTTGTGGTGACTATTTCGCCCACTTCATAAACCTCTCCTTCCTCCACATCTTCTGCTTGTGGTTTTGGGATTTCCCCTTCTTTAGGAGGTGGGGGGGGGTCCCCGATGTCCTCAGATGTCCCGATGTTTGTTTTTTGTATGGTGTCCTCAGATGTCCCGAGTCTTTTCTCCCCTATGTGAATAAAACAAAAGTATACTTAGCACACAGATATTTGAGGCCAGAAATAGGAATATAAAACATTGCTTGGAAGTGTTGTCCAATTGTCCATTTTGGAAGAGTTCCAAGCTGAAGAAATTTTTAGTTCCTTTCTGGAATACTTACCTTTTTTGTACAATTTTCACATATGGAGACACCCCTATAGTATCCACTGGAGCACCTGTGTGGGACTCCCTAAAAAGTTTGTTCTGGTGTTCCACACTAGTACTCCAGCGTCCAGATGTGTAAACAGCTGCTGAGTGTCCTCTCCTTACTGAATCAATTTTTCATTTCATTCTAGTTACAAACTCATCTAGACAACAAACTTCGTTTAATACAAATAGGCCTGAACAAATGTAGTTAACCTGCATCTGCCCAAAACATCTTATAAGTGTGCGAACAAACTATATTTTCTATGACCGATTACTGTGCCCATGAACATGAAAGTTGCCGTTTTAAAATGTACAACAGTAAAGAAAAGCACATGGAGCAGCATGCAAGTAATAATAATAATAGGAACACACGACAACTACTTACTGTTTCAAAGCAGTTTCCTGATCCTTCTGTAGTGAACGTGCTCCCTAAATTTCAGGTCTGACCAGCGTTTCCTCAATTGCTCCTTGGATCGTCATACCCCAAAATTCCTGTGCAGACTCTTCACAACTTTAGTCATGATCTTGGCCTTTCTCACATTTGGGTTTAGGTAAGGTCCATACTTCCCATCATAGTCGGCCCTATTCAAGATGTCCACCATCTCCACCATCTCTACAAAAAGGACATATTTGAGGCCTTAAATCTCTTCCGGGATCGGGACGTTCATGGCTCCGGGCTTTCGTCGTTGCTGCTCTCCTCTGCATGCACCTGCTGTGTCTCCGCCATGTTCCCTACCCACTGCGCCGAAAGACAAGGGGCGGGGAAAATACTAGAAAGAACGTCAGGGGCGGGCGGAGTTTCACGCATGCGCAGTGTATATAAAACGTAACACGCATGCGTCGTACATACGATCTGTAATCGGAGTACCGGAAGCGACGATCGTTATAACGAAGGTACCAATTTAACTTGGTGCATCAGTGGCCTATACTGCTTATAGATTGAGGCCTATATTGGGTCAAGATTAGGAGAGTTTCACCTGACATTAGGGTTTGTCTTGTGTTGTGTCTTGCAGAGAAAATGGATAGGTTCAAAGACCACAGCTTCCTCCCAATATTCATTGATAAATACAGGGAGCTGCCTTGTCTGTGGCAGGTGAAACACCCGCATTATAATAACAAAATAAAGAGGCATGCAGCGATGGAGAAACTGCTAGAGTTGGTGAAGCCACAGGTCCCCACGGCAGACATCCCCTATTTAAAAAAAAAAATTGGTGGCCTGAGGAGCACATATAATCGTGGGCGTACTAAGGTCCAGAAATCCATGACATCAGGAGCAGCAGCAGACATTTATGTCCCCAGGCTGTGGTACTATGAGAGACTTCATTTTCTGGCAGATTAGACTGAAGTCAGGGAATCCTTCTCAACCCTAACTTCCACGCTTCCTTACACCCCAGCTGAGGCTTCCAATGCCCACCCTGGGCCTTCCAGCCAGGAAGAAGTGGAGGAGCCCAGCTTGAGCCAGGTATAGCATTGTTCAACATATTTCTTGTCGTAAAATCAATGATGTGAAATAGATGTTATTATTGATCGCTAATTGCTGATTTAATAAAGTGTTTTATATATCAATAGACAGTAGTAGCCATAAAGGTTTGGGACAAGAATGTAAAATGCTGGGGTATTTTCTATTTATTAGCATTCAATTTGCAACAGTCATGAGCTGAAAACTGTGTGTGATTGATAAACAATAAACTAAAACTATGTCCCTTTTTCATACACAGGAAAGCCTCAGCCAGGAGGAGGCTGTGGAATGTGGCAGCCAGGAGGTGGCAGGGGAATGTGGCAGCAAGGAGGTGACGGGGGTAAATGGCAGCCAGGAGGTGGCCGGACGCAGTAGGAGCCTCACAGAATCGCAGATCCCTCCCCTCCGCCTTCCAACCAAAAGGGCCAGGAAGGGGAGTAACGTGGAGGCAGCGCTCAGGCTGATTAGGGAGGCTAATGAGGTCCTCAAAGCCAACCCCACTCTCCAAGAAGCCTTTGCATGCATACTTGCATACAAAATGCATCAAATGGAGGAGGGCCAGTGTCTCTTGTGTGAGGAACTTATGGTGATCACCCAAAATAAGGGGTTGAGAGGCCAACTCACAACCAAACCACACCTGTGTGAGTTGGACCATCCTCCTCCTCCAACACCACAGCCACAACCTGGAAGGAAGCGTGTAAGGAAGACAAAAAAGTGATGGCCTGGGTTCAGTCTGGTCTGGCAAAAGATGCAGGCTGTATGACCACAGCCTGGGGACATAGATGTCATCTGCTGCTGTTCCTGATCTCTTGGAGTCCTGGACTGGATTGTGCTCACTATTATAAGGACTCCTCAGGCCACCAATTTTGGCTGGCAAATAGTTGATGTGTGCCCTGGGGTACATAGGCTTCGCCAATTTCAGCAGTTTCTCCACCGTTGCCTTCCTCTTTATTTCGTTATGACCCACAATAAATTTTTTTAATGAAATACTTGCCTATGTGTTTTACTTCAAAAAGGACAGTTTGTTTGTGAGTAGGCAGGTACATTTCAAAAATACAATGTCAAATTAACAAGGGACACCAACACCAAACAACCTCCTTGAGGTTAAAAAATACAAGATAATAATGGTGTTGTGTTAACTTGACACACAAAACGAGAAATAATATTATGGAGATCACTATAAAAAACCAAAAAAAATAGGAGATCTTGATAAAAAAAATAAAAAATAAAAAATCTAAACAAAAATTCTAAACATTATTATGGAGTGCTGACGAAAAAAAAAAATTATTCAGGAGATCACGAGAAATAATAAAGAAATCAGTTTTTCAGAACTCTGTGTGAATATGAGCAGCAAAACAACTTCATTATAGCATTATAAAGAAGAAGAGAATGGGCTGCATTAAAATATTTTAAAAATTGCAGCGTGATGAATGTGCTAGCTCCATTACGAACGCTAGTTTTACCAGACCGAGCGCTTCCGTCTAGTAATTTATTCTGAGCATGCGTGGCACTTTGTGCATTGGAATTGTCTACACACGATCGGAATTTACAAAAACGGATTTTGTTGTCGGAAAATTTGAGATCCAGATCTCAAATTTTGTGTGCTGGAAAATACGATGGAAAAAGTCCGATGTAGCCTACACACGGTCAGAATTTCCGACAACAAGCTCCAATAGCACATTTGCCGTTGGAAAGTCCGACCGTGTGTAAGGGGCATAACAGTCTAAACCCAAACTCCAGCTAGGCACTTTTTAAGCAGTTACAGCAATATTTTTTTTCTTTCTTAAATAACGTTTTTACATAAATGAATAAAAGCCGATCATTGTGTGCTCCCCTCTCAGTGTTCAATGTCTCTACCCTCTAACTGTCACTTTTGCATGACATATTGAAAGAAGGTGGAAAAAACTGACTTACTGTCTTGATCACCAGGTGAAAATAAAGAAAAAAAAAGGCTAGAAAAAAGAAAATGAATGCAGCCCTCAACATCTAAGAACTGGTAAGCTACAACATAATAAATATTTGTTTTTGGGTTTAGTACTGCTTTTATATCTCTGCTGCAGACTCTACTGGTCAACTATTGTTACCAGGTCCATGTAATTATTAATGGGGCAGTGTCTGGGACATTCTCTGACAGGACCTATTCTGTGATTGATGTCTCGATTTGTAGCTGGCTGGACAATTAGTTGCAATATTTAAAGTCTTTATTTTGGCATATCATACGATATAATCAGGCCATGTAACTGTTGATCATGACCTCTAATTATGGTGCTCAACCTGTTCCATGAAAAGATATGACAGGTTAATTAGATACCATGTGTCCTCCTTGGTTCTCTAGAAATTGGATAATGCACAGTGTCTGGAATAGTTAGACTTCATTGCATAGATTGATTTACTTGACAGCAATTGCACAGCTGCCACATTATGACAGACTTGAAGCAGCACTTATCGCTCCCAACTATCTTTTAAAGGAAATGATTGACTTGCTTTCATAACAGGATCCTAAGCAGTCTAAAAAGTTTTGTAAGTGTCCATAAATATTATATTCTAATACAATATGGAAAATGACAGCTGGAGGAGGAAAGTTGAAATTCCAGTTGGTTGCCGAGGGGGCGATACAGACATCTTTATTTCAAACACTTTGATAGATAAGACATTCGAAAAGATATGGGATCTTTGCGAATGACCAGAATCTTAGAATCTGGGTTTGCACTCTGTGGTAATGCCCAGCTACCCATGTCTTTTGTTACCAAAAGCTTGCAAATTGGCCTTGAAAATTGGCTTTCTAGACTTCAATGAGGGTTGGGTACTATATTTTGGCATTTGCAGATTTCATGTTGGGTCCACGCATTCTCCGGTAATTGGATTCCAGTTTGCTCATGAAAAGGGAAAGACCCCCATCTCAGTTTTTTTCCCCCTCTGAAGGGGTTCATTTACAAATGCAGCAAGGGCTGCTGCACCTCTGAAAAGCAATCTGCATGTCATGGTCAGCGGTCAAACTAGGAGACCAGTAGCTATAGCAGTAGAGAGGCGCCCACCGACCAGCCAGCTAAGTAAACAAGCAGGTCACGCTGGCAGATGGCACAGGCTCACTCAAGGTGTGGGATCTAAGCACCAACTGCTGTTCACCAGAGCTCCTGATGGTGGAAATGGGTTTTGCTGCATGTTAGTACCAGGTGGTGGTCCTCAGGATCGCTCCACCAGGAGGTGAGAAAGCCAGGGTCCAGCAGCAGATATAGCATGTGGTGATCAAGCAGAAGCATAGTCAGTAAACAAACCAAAGGACAGTAATAAAATGGTAGCAAAGATACGGATGGCAGCAGGACTGACAAGATTTATTTGATTTACTAAAACTGGAGAATGCTAAATCTGGTGTGGCTCTGCAGTAAAACCAGGCTTCCAGGTTTTTGGTCAAAGCTTAACGGAATAAGCTGAAGCTAGAAGCTGATTGGCAGCTGCACCAAATTTTGCACTCTCCAGTTTTAATAAATCAACTCCATTGCCTGGAGAGGGCACAATAATCTGGCAAAGGGAAATTCAAAGGCATGGCTTAAATAGGAAGTTCATGGGAGGAACAGAGGGTTCGAAGTTCAAGAGAAACCAGACAAAAGGCAAGGTTTTCTAATATATCAGACAGGGAGCTGTCCAGCATTTCAGGTGGCTCAGCAAGAAGAGATAAAGCCAGACACAGCAGAGGTTCATATCAGGACCGTGATTGGATCCCTTTTTAGAGGTGTTTTACAAATAGTGAGGAGGTGGTATGTTTAACCCCCTAAATGTCGCACCACCATGCCGCAACAATGTTCTTTGCACGCAGTTGGTGGGGTGGTTGCAGCATAGCCCCATTCACTACCACCTGCTGAATGCAACAGGGAGTATAATTCCATTTGAGTACAGTCAGAATACTTAAACCCTGATGAAGAGGAACTGTGTTAGACTCCTGAAAAACACACCGGCTCTATTCTGCTATGTATCAATTTTATTATTAAATTACATTGGACTCTTGGATGATTATATGGCACTCTCATTGGACTGTATGTATGTGTATTCTCAGATCTGGGTTCTTTCCCTGTTTTTAAGGGCTGTCTCTATTTTGTGAAGTGCTGCCTGAACCGGAGCCAGTGTGCACAGTGACAATTTCAGGGGCCCTTAAAAAATCTAAATCCAGTGCTGCGTTTGTTCTTGCGTTAGGAACCAATACAGTGCCTTAAAAAGGTATTCATACTCCTTGAAATTTTCTAAATTTTGTCATGTTACAACCAGAAATGTAAATGTATTTTATTGGGATTTTATGTGTTAGACCAACACAAAGTGGAAGGAAAACGATAAATGGTTTTCAAAATTTCTTACAAATAAATATGTGAAAAGTGTGGCGTGTATTTGTATTCAGCCCCCCTTTGTAGAACCACCTTTCGCTGCAATTACAGCTGCAAGTCTTTTTGGGGATGTCTCTACCAGCTTTGCACATCTAGAGAGTGAAAATGTTGCCCATTCTTCTTTGTAAAATAGCTCAAGCTCTGTCAGATTGGATGGAGAGCGTCTGTGAACAGCAGTTTTCAAGTCTTGCCACAGATTCTCATTTGGATTTAGGTCTGGACTTTGACTGGGCCATTCTAACACATGAATATGCTTTGATCTAAACCATTACATTGTAGCTCTGGCTGTATGTTAAGAGTCGTTGTCCTGCTGGAAGGTGAACCTCCGCCCCAGTCTCAAGTCTTTTGCAGATTCTAACAGATTTTCTTCTAAGATTGTCCTGTATTTGGCTCCATCCATCTTCTCATCAACTCTGATCAGATTCCCTGTCCCTGCTGAACAAAAGGATCCCCACAACGTGATGATGCCGCCACCATGTTTCACAGGGGGGATGGTGTGTTCAGGGTGATGTACATTAGTTCGTTTTCCACCACACAAAATTAGCAGAAGGAGCCCAAAGGGTGGCGCTAAAGAGCTGAAAAACTACGTAATAAGTCTAGTTTGTCACTAAGTTCGTAATTGTTGGCCAACATTTGTGTGACCATGTGTATGCAAGACAAGTTGGAGTCCACAACCTTCGAACAAAATTCCACGGTTTTGTTGTCAGAAAGTCTGATCGTGTGTACGGGGCATAACAGTTTTTTTTGTAAGATTGCCCTGTATTTGGCCCATCAACTCTGACCAGCTTCCCTCTCCCTACTGAAGAAAAGCATCCCCACAACATTATGCTGCCACCACCATGTTTTACGGTGGGGATGGTGTGTTTAGGGTGATGTGCAGTGTTAGTTTTCCGTCACACATAGCGTTTTGCTTTTAGGCCAAAAAGTTAAATTTTGGTCTCATCTGACCAGAGCACCTTCTTCCACATGTTTGCTGTGTCCCCCACATGGCTTCCCGCAAACTGCAAACGGGACTTCTTATGGCTTTCTTTCAACAATGGCTTTCTTTTTGCCAATCTTCCATGAAAGTCAGATTTGCGGAGTGCACGACTAATAGTTGTTCTGTGGACAGATTCTCCCACCTGAGCTGTGGATCTCTGCAGCTCCTCCAGAGTTACCATGGACCTCTTGGCTGCTTCTCTAATTAATACTCTCCTTGCCCGGCCTGTCAGTTTAGGTGGATGGTCATGTTTGGTAGGTTTGCAGTTGTGCCATACTCTTTCCATTTTTGGATGAAGGATTGAACAGTGCTCTATGAGATGTTCAAAACTTTGGATATTTTTTATAACCTAACCCTGCTTTAAACTTATCCACAACTTTATCCCTGACCTGTCTGGTGTGTTCCTTGGCCTTCATGGTGCTGTTTGTTCATTAAGGTTCTCTCTCTGAGGGCATCACAGAACAGCTGTATTTATACTGAGATTAAATTTCACACAGGCAGACTCTATTTACTAGGCAACTGGTTCCAATAAATATTAGTTACGGGGGTATCAGAGTAAAGGGGGCTGAATACAAATGCAAGCCACACTTTTCACATATTTATTTGTAAAAAAAAATTGAAAACCATTTATCATTTTCCTTCCACTTCACAATTATGACTTTGTGTTGGTCTATCACATAAAATCCCAATAAAATACATTTTGGTTGTAACATGACAAATTGTGGACAATTTCAAGGGGTGGGATTACTTTTTCAAGGCACTGTGTCTGCTGCAATGCTCATGTACTGACAGGGAGAGAGTATAGAGCAGTGATGGCGAACCTTGGCACCCCAGATGTTTTGGAACTACATTTCCCATAATGCTCATGCACTCTGCAGTGTAGTTGAGCATCATGGGAAATGTAGTTCCAAAACATCTGGGTTGCCAAGGTTGGCCATCACTGGTATAGAGTGAGCCAAGGGGTGACCACTGACCCAGATTAGAATGGTGGTGAGTCCAAGCTGTGCTGCCTGAGGACCTGGCTGGGGCGCTTGCATCATAAGACTGACTGGACAGAATTACAAATCACTTGGCAATGACAAGTAAAACAGCTCCCATATTTTTATTTCAAGGGTGTATTTAGTTTCTTGCCTAGAGTTCAGCTTTATGCTAGATTGCCATCGAAGATTATCTTAATTGTAGACTCCGCTTAATTTTGTAGGATTTGGAAGGTTTCGAATTTTTTTGTTCTACGGCGTATCATAACGTTTATGAAAATCTTCTGTTACAAGGCTAACAAACACTGGCACTTCCACCTCTGTATCCAGCAGATTAGTCACACAAGGGGATATTTCTGTCCCTTCAGCAAACCAGTCAGCAGGTACACCAGCCAAAACCTGACAACAATGTTTGTAGAGGAATCAGCTGCCTTTCGGCCCTCTCGGGCCTAAATCTGGCTGCCGATTCAGAGGAAATAAAGGAGACTACAATGGAAACAGGTGGGGTTTATTAATTAATTCACATATGTTGGAGTGTATCACTTTCAGGCAATGAAATGTGTTTTTTAATTAAAGAAGAACCCCAAATAACACATGAATTCTGTGATTAATATTTAAAGTGAAAGCATAATTTACCTACAGCTGTTTTTTGGAGTAGAAGTAAAATGCTGTCCAAAAATGTTTGGGGCCTGCAGCAAGAAATACCGGCAGTAACTATCAACATCTTGCTTCTGGCTCTTCCGGGGCACCTTTCTCATCTACTCCTTTTGATGACTGGGGAGGTTAAATCATTTATTAATTTTGCAGGATTTAAAACGGTTGTAAGCCCTTACATATACTGAAGTGACTGGCCTCAGGTAATACACAGAGATTAAATAAATCATCCAACATAAGTTGTACCTGTTTATCTACGGCCCTCTCTCCACTACAGTCTCCTAAAGCACACATACATGGAGGGGAGAACTTCCGATCCAACCAGAAAAGTTCTCCCCCCCCCTTGCCCACAAGCTCTTGTGACATGTCACAGGTCCCATGAGACTGCGGGACCATTCGCACAGTGCAGGAGCGCACATGCGCAGTAGGAAGCCAGCTGTGAAGTCGTAAGGAGTCACGACCGGCTTCCCACTCAAAGCACTAATACTGTAACGCTCTGGAGACTCTCATTAATATCTGGTGCCATCATCAGGAGAGTCCATCCCAGCTCATTGTAGACACATGGAAAGAAGAAAGATACGATGTCGCACTGTCGAGCAAACAACTCGAGTGTAGAAGGTGAAAGCGGTTTCAGCCTGGCTCCTCCCAGGCCACGCCCCCCTGGGGAGTTCTGCCCAACCCACAGGGCTTAGTCATAGAAGCTTATAGAATTATTTCTACTCCTGTGTTGCTGTCCTTTTATTGTAAAAACTCCGTTAATCCAAAAGAACCTGGAGAAGTTGGAGGAGATTAAGTGCCTATTCACATTGAAGTGTTATGGTGAAATTATATAAAATGTGCATTTTACTGTGTATTACTGCAGCACATGCTAATGTTTGATTGTTGAAAAGTTGCATCGTCATTAATTTTAAAGGGTGCAGTGTGCTAGATGAATGAATGGACTGCTTTAACACAACGTGCCTTAATGTGCAATAACACAGTGCGGTTGTTTTACTAAAACTGGAGAGTGCAAAATCTGGTGCAGCTCTACATAGAAACCAATCAACTTCCAGGTTTTTATTTATTTGTTAAAGCTTAATTGAACAAGCTGAAGTTAGTAGCTAGTGTGTTAAAGCACAAGCATTAAGACAGTCTAAATGGGTGGTAATATGTGGTATCGGTCAAGGGTTGGTGGGCATCACTTCTCAGTGAGGCTATGCTGAAGGAAGCCCCAGCGGAGTTCCTGGTATAACTCCATAGTGTGATGTCCAGAGACTTGGGGGTTGATTTACTAAGGGCAAAAAGACTGTGCACTTTGCAAAGTGCAGTTGCTCCAGAGCTTAGTAAATGAGGTAAAGCTTCACTTTGCAAAGAGTATCCAATCACGTGCAATGAAAATTTAAAAAAAAACAAACAGCATTTTTGCTTGCACGTGATTGGATAATGGAAGTCATCAGAGCTTCTGCTTGTTTACTAAGCTCTGGAGCAACTGCACTTGCAGAGTGCAACTGCACTTTGCAAAGTGCACAGTCTATTTGTCTTTAGTAAATCAACCCCTACATTTCCTCTTAGTAGGATAGGCAAGGGTCTTCGCTTGCAGCGAACATTGGATTGAGCTTTGTAGTAGCAAACTAACTTTCTCTTAGGGACCTGAGCACAAACAGTTAATGGACTGAGCTTTTAAGGACATCACACACAATGTCCACTTTGGACAAAACTGACACAAGAGGGATGACAATAGCATACAGTTTGAAGAATCTCTCACACTAGCCTATACTCACTAATGTCTTTGGGTAATTGGTTTCATCCTTCCAATATCTTCCAGACACTTTTCCAGTGATACCAGACTAGATCTCCAGATGAAAAGTTCCTCATTCAGTTCCAGCAACTTTCAGTAGAATTGGTTCTCCCAGCTAGCCTAGTAGGGACCTTGATGAGCACCAGGCACATAACAGGCTTGCTCAGGGGTCAAACAGCCCACCCCAGGATGTAATCTCCTCCTCAGGGACGAGAGACCTCTGTCACAGGTCTCAGAGTGTCAGGGCTGGGCTCAGCCCTTCCTTCTCTGAGCTGGCCGCTCAGCTGTCGGCTAATTGCCAGTTCCTATCTCTCCACAGTTACTCAGCTGTTGATGCTATCCTGCTCGTCAGTCCTGTCTACTTAAGCCATCCAGTCCAGAGGAGCTTTGCCTTCGCCTTGGTCAAAATCACAGAAACTTTTTCCTGAGATCCTGATCAAGACTTGCTTTGCTGATATCCCTTCTGGCTCCAGATCCTGCTTGCTGTTCCACTACATTGATCCCTGCCTTCTGGCTTGGCTGACTATCCTTTCTGGTTACTGAACTTTGTCTATGTTTTGACTATGTTTGTTCTTTTTACTTTTATTATTAAACAAGTGTGATTTAACTGTACTTCTGTCTCGGTCTGATTTCTTGGTTTCTGACACTCCCCAGAAATTGTGTCTATTTGACTCTTCCAGCCCACTATCTTCCTGAATCCTTCAAGACAGATGGGGGGGGGCAGTCAACCCTGCAGCCAGTGAAACATGGAACAGACCAAACTAATCACATGCAGCTACACTGATTACAGTGAGCTAAGCACTAAATTTACCTAACCAAGCACCTATCTAGGAGGGTGCTACACAAGTATGTATACTTAAAGTGGTAGTAAACTCTGTTTTCTAACTTTTACCTATAGGTCATCTTACCATCAGGCTTACCTGTAGGTACAATGACTATCTCTTAAACATATACTATTTTGGAGATATTCACATCAGCAATAGCCGATGATGTCACCCGCACATGCGCAGTGACATTGTGCATTCCAGGGCATACAGTATGCTGTGAAATGCAGAGCTCCGAAGCCTGCGAACCCAGAAAACTGGGTGAAGATGGAAGCGCCAGGTAGCCAAGACAGTGCTGCACTGGAGAGGTCCGTGTGCCAGTAAGTCTGTCATAATGTGCTAGTATGCAATGCATACTAGCACATTATGACCTAAACCCTCAGAGGGCCCGATTTTTTTTTTGTAGTGGTTTACTACCACTTTAACTCCAAAAATGCCCCTTCTATTGCTCTGGTCCTCCAAATCTTCAAATCATTTTGGTGCTGTAATCTGACCTGCAGTTACAGTAGAGAGTGGCTACATTTGTTCTCCATGGTCCAAATGTATGTAGGAACATAGTCACGCTCTCTTGCCTGCTTCCAAGATTGACGCAAAAATTCAAAACGAACGACAGATTGCAAAGGATAGTAGGAAAAACTCACAAAAATTCTTCAAATATAATAATAGTAAAAAGGTCAGGTCTGAGCATGTAGGCTCTTTACAAAATAATCTAGAGTGGGTGACTGGGGACAAAGAGAGAGCAAATTTATTAAACACTTTCTTCAATTCGGTGTATACAAAGGAGCATGGGGGAGCTCATGTCCATAATGGGGGTGGTAGTGACACAGCTCCAAATCATCCACAATGGCTCAAAAGTGATATGATCCAGAAATATTTAGACAGAATAAATGTGGATAAAGCACCAAGACCAAATGGCATCCAACCACAGATCCTAAAAGAGTTCTTGCTGGAAAAAAAATATTTTAAGCAACGGACAGCATGGATTCATGAAAGACAGAAGTTGTCAAACAAACCTGATTTATTTTTATGAGGAGGTAAGTAAAACCTTGGGCAGAGGGGTGGCTGTGGACGTGGTATACTTGGATTTTGCAAAAGCTTTCGATACAGTTCCCCACACATGGCTAATGTCTAAGGTAAAGTCTACTGGCTTCGAAATATCAGTTTATAAATGTATAGAAAACTGGCTAAAAGACAGAATTCAGAGAGTAGTGGTTAATGATTCTTACTCTGAATGGCCTAAGGCTATCAGTGGTGTACCCCAAGATTCAGTGTTGAGACTCTTACTTTTTAATACCTTTATAAATGATATTGGGTCTGGGATTAAAAGTACCATTTCGGTCTTTGCAGATGACACCAAGCTATGCAGTAGAATAATGTCCTTATAGGATGTCTCCAATTTATAAGCTGACCTCAATGCAATGTCTAATTGGGTGACTATGCAGCAGATGAGGTTTAATGTTGAGAAATGTAAAGTTATGCACTTGGGGGCTAAGAATATGCATGCATCATACATACTAGGGGGAGTACAACTGGGGGAATCCATAGTGGAGAAGGATCTGTCAGTTTTGATAGATCATAAGCTCAATAATAACATTCAATGCCAACCTGTGGTTTCCAAAGCGAGCAAAGTCCTTTCTTGTATTAAGAGATGTATGGACTCCAGAGAGAGAGATATCATTTTGCCCCTGTTCAAATCATTAGTAGGACCTCATCTGGAATATGCAGTTCAGTTTTGGGCACCAGTTCTCAAAAAGGATATCGGAGAACTGGAGAAAATACAGAGAAGAGCAACCAAACTAATGATAAGAGGCATGGAGGAGCTCAGCTATGAGGAAAGATTAGAGGAACTGAATTTATTCTCTCTTGAGAAGAGGAGATTAAGGGGAGATATGATCACCATGTACAAATACATAAGTGGTCCATATAGTGAACTTGGTGTTGAGTTATTCACTTTACGGTCAACACAGAGGACACGGGGGCACTCTTTACGCCTAGAGGAAAAGGAATTTCATCTCCATAAATGGAAAGGTTTCTGCACAGTAAGAGCTGTGAAAATGTCCAATAGGCTCCCTCCAGAGGTGGGTTTGGCCAGCTCAGTAGATTGCTTTAAGAAAGGCCTGGATTCTTTCCCAAATGTCATAATATAATTGGGCACTAACATTTATAGGTAAAGTTGATCCAGGGAAAATCTGATTGCCTCTCGGGGGATCAGGAAGGAATTTTTATCCTTGCTGCACAAATTGGATCATACTTTGCTGGGGGGTTTCGCCTTCCTCTGGATCAACTGTGGGTATAGGATTAGGTATGTTGGATTGTATGATTTTTATTTATTTATTTATTTTTATGGTTGAACTAGATGGACTTGTGTCTTTTTTCAACCTGACTAACTATGTAACTATGTGACTATGGACTGTGGAATTTGTGGTAAGCATGGTTCAGTGCACATGACTGCAAATAACATGCACTGCACTTTCCAAACAAAGTGACTCCCTGTGAGTGCGTGGTAAGTTAACTGGCTCCAGTGATGAGCTCAGGCAGGTTCAGACACAAGTCTGAACCACCGGAGCTGTCCCACCAGGAAGCTTTCAAAGCTGAGAGCCAATCATGGTGCTGGAAGCATTCCCCACTCTGCATCTGCATGTATACACATTCTCTGCATACCTGCAATTGCAGTATGGGGAATGTTCGAATGCATTTGAATTCATCCCTAATTGGCTCCTGTCTAAATTGCCCCTGGTATGTATATGTATGCATGGGAGTTAGGGACCCTAGATTGTAAGCTCCTTGAGGGTAGGTGTAGGTGGGTGCGGCGTGGTGCGGAAACAGTAACATCTATGCAGTCCAGATGCAATAGAAATCAACCAGATCAGCATCCAACCAAATCGCTGCCCCAGTGACCCAGGAAACCATAGAGGGACCATGTCCCTCCTGACTTCCTCTTTCTCTGTACTGCTCCTGCGGTTGAGCGCCACCTACAGTGGAGAAAATAGACTGCACCTGCCTACACAGGGACTGATGTAAATATTCAATATGTACAGTGCTGCATAAAATGCCAGTGCTAAAAAAATATAAACATGTATGATTCCGCACTAGGATTAAGGTGTATCAAAAATATAATAAGTGTACAGAAAGAATAATAAACAAAAAGAAAGCAGCTATTACAGGTTAACAGATAAAAAACCTTCAACAAACTTCAATACACAATGTGCAGCGCTGTCATAAAAAAAGTAAAACAGTAATTTGTGCAATATGTATAAATAAAAAGGACCAAAAAAAATTAATTAATAAAGGCAATGAGTGTTCAAGTCCTCAAAAGTGCGGAACGTGTTTCCAAACTCCAAAAGGTCACCAAATGGGAACTTACTCCAGAAAGGGCACCCCAAAGATCCAGGAGAAATGACAATGAGATTGGGTTCTTACCGGACTCAGATGGCTTTCAAACAAAAGCTAGCAGTGCATTAGGGATGGTGCCCAAACAAACCCACAGTGAATAATGGGATAACACTTTGATCGCCGGCCCAATTCCAGCTCCACTTTCATTCAGCAGGGACATTTAAAACACAAGCACTCATAGTGTGGTATGTCCTTATATAAAATGTATACGAACAAAAGGATTCACTCACATTTGATAATAAAATGAACCAGCATCAAGAAGCATTAAGCTGAAGCAGTAAATCCATCCACAGAATGCTCTTTTTGGCCAGCAGCCATTGTGCGTGGAGATGTCACGTTAGGCACCTCCCAGCTTGTTTCGTCATATGTTTGACATTGTCATATGTTACAGAAGGTGTTTCCAAATTCCAAAAGGGAACTAACTCGAGAAGGGGCACCCCAAAGATCCAGGAGAAATGACAATGAGATTGGGTGTTTACCGGACTCAGATGGCTTTCAAACAAATGAAAAGCCAGCAGCGCTTCAGGGATGGTCCCCAAACAAACCCACAGTGAATGATGGAATAGCACTATGATCGTCTGCCCAATTCCAACTCCACTTTCATTCAGTAGGGACATGTAAAACACAAATACTCATAGTGCGGTATGTCCTTATATAAAATGTATATGAATAAAATAATTCACTCACATTTGATATAAAATGAACCAGCATCAAGAAGCATTAAGCTACAGCAGTAAAACCATCCACAGAATGCTCCTTCTGGCCAGCAGCCATTGTGTCACGTTAGGCACCACCCAGCAAGTTTCGTCATATGTTTGACGTTGTCAGGGCGTGGATCATCCTCAAAACGCTGCTGGATTTTCATTTGTTTGAAAGTCATCTGAGTCCAGTAAGAACCCAATCTCACTGTCATTTCTCCTGGATCTTTGGGGTGCCCCTTGGAGTTAGTTCCCTTTTGGAATTTGGAAACACCTTCTGCACCTTTGAGGTGCTATATAAATACCTGTAATAAATAAATACTATTGTAGCATGCCAATAATTAAATCATGTAGTTCTTTAAAGTTGATGAAAGGGTCCACTTTAAGTGAACCTGTTGCTTTGCCCTGCATGGGTAAACCACCAATTTCACTTTAGGAAATATTTTTTTCATGTGAACAGTGCATCCTAAAACAAAACGCAAACACATGCAACAACCTCTTCCATGTGTGTTGCCGTGTATATGTATATTTACCTCTAGTTTAAATGTATCATCAAGCTACCTTGCCTTTGGATTCCCTTGAGCGGCTAACCATTGAACAATTGATAGTAGCAGACTTCGGTAGACGTAGCCAAATTCTTACAGAGACGTCTTCGCGCCTTGAAAACACTGCTGAAACGCCCAATTTAGAGGGAGATTAGATTTTCGCCTCTCCACCTGTGCCAACCATTTTTTTACCAAAAATAATCCACACTATATATTTTACATTTCAAATTACGCTCTCTTGGGGATTCCCCCCGAAAAACCAGCTTGTAACTTATTATATCCAGAAACATACTTAGTGTGTTATTTCACAGAACAAACACTTAAGCACATCTGCAAAAATCAAAACTGGCTGCCAGTAGTACTTAACGGAATTTGGCTCTCGTGTTTTACAGGAAACAGGAATTTTTTCGAAACCCAGTCTTTTTTTTTTTTTCTTCTCTGTGTTCAGCAAAAATAATTAATACACCAGGTCATGTTTAGCACTGCCAGTTGTGTGTTCATTACATTATAATTTCAAAGCTTGTTCCGTGTGTTAAAAGTCACTGGCTGCTGCGTCGCACTCTCCTCCTTTTTAGTCGTGTAGGTTTATACCGAGTCTGTGAATATTCATGTCTGCGAAAAATAATAACAGTATTATTGTTGCAGAAATCTACAGGGAAGCTATCTGCCAGCAAGAGATTATTTAAAGCAGTTTCTCCGATCGGCACTCTTCTCCTCCCTCCCTCCTGCAAAAAAAAAAAAAAAAAAAATCCTTGTAGAAAACGAAGCAATTTTTTTATTTTTTCTAAAGCTGTGTTTCCAAGGATAAAATCTTACTTGCAAAGGTTCTTATTACACATCTATACCCTTAAGCTGCAGAGATGACACTGCTTGCTTACAGGTGGTAGGAGTGAAAAAGCAAGCACGACGCAGAGGCCCCCAAAGTCTCAAGTCAGTGCAATCATCTTCAACTCCCAAATTGTCCTAGAAGGGGAATGGCACAGGATTTGTCTTAGGCTGTTTGGCCAAACTGGGGCACAGATGGGATAATGACTTTTACAAACAGCATTTTGATGAGAGGAGGGGAGAAGGAATCGTATGTAAAATGCACAAAGGCTGCATAAATACACTGATGCCTGCAGCTGGAACAAACTAAAAAGATGTTTAATAATTTAGAACCAAGCAGGCAGGGCCTGTGCAGCTGTTGTGTGCAGGCGACCATGAAAGGCTTCCATTTGACAGCTGGCTTCATCTTTCCCCAGTTGCTACGTGGAGGAGAGAATGCAGATTTGGGATTAGCCAATCCCTGGCACCCTTGCCCATCTGCCACAAAGACCCCTGTGCTCTGACTCCTCTCATTAGAAAATCACGTACAAAAAAAAAAAAAAAAAAAAAATTACAATTAAAAAATAAATAAATAAAAAACAAAACAAAAACCCACACTCTCCTAAACATATGTATGCATCACTATCAGCCGTCAGCCATTGCGAGGGTCTGTTGACATTCCGCCAGTACATGTCTGCTGTCATTTGTGCTTCAGGGCAAGTTTTACATTTCACACATTTGCAGAAATACAAAATGCTGCTGGATGCAAACAATTCAGGGCCTAATTGGCTGAATTACTTTAATGTTACCTTGTGTCCCCCATCTGATTAACATTGCTCAGCTGGGAGCTCCAAGGGAGGAGGAGGACTAGAGGATCTGGAGGGCAGGTGAAGCTCTGTTGCCCGTAAATAGGAGATCCTCCTTAGCAAACTCCCAGCTGAGATCCGGCAGGCCTGTGCCAGACCGATAGCTGCTCGCAGTGATGCTGGGCCGTCGTGGTTTGTTTGAACTGCACAGAATAGAAAGCAGCAGTTTTGGTTTCTCGGGTTTTAAAGGATGACTTTTTTTTTTTCTTTTTTAATAAACCAGAAGGGTAAATTATTTTAAAATGAAAAAAAAAGTAGTAATAAAAATACAAATAATAGAGCCTTGGTTTATTGAAAATGGAACTTATTGTGATACAGAGAAAGATGTTTATAAAACCCAAACTGAAAATCATGCAGTTTCACATAAAATAAAAAATAAAAAAATCATAAAATAAAATTACAACTCTTTGTTATAAAATTCTACTTTGCAAATAAATATACAAACCACAACAAAATGCCCTATGGTCTTGCATTGCCATTTTCTTTTTAACTTTTACGATATGGGGGGTTATTTACTAAAGGCAAATCCACTTTGCACTACAAGTGCAAACTACAAGTGCAAAGTTCACTTGAAATTGCACTGAAAGTGCACTTGGAAGTAAAGTTGCTGTAGATCCGAGGGGGACATGCAAGGAAAATAAAAAACAGCATTTTAGCTTGCACATGATTGGATAATAAAATCAGCAGAGCTTCCCCTCATTTCAGATCTACCCCTCAGATTTACAGCCACTGCACTTCCAAGTGCACTTTCAGTGCAATTCCAAGTGCACTTTGCTCTTGTAGTTTGCACTTGTAATGCAAAGTGTATTTGCCTTTCGTAAATAACCCATACCTCCCAACTTTTTGAGATGGGAATGAGGGACACCTACTAGAAAAAGTATGTAGGCATAGGACACGCCCCCTGCCATGCTCCTTTAAAGGAGAAATAACCAAAAAAAAAAGATTAGTTAAATCCACGAGTGCTTTTTTTACCTCCACTATTCCTTTTATTGGCTTTTGAAATTTACAAATGCAGCAATTTAGAAATTGGATAAAAGGTTTAGCACTGGGAAACAGTTTTTGATAGATAAAAAGTGCATTTTATATACAACTATATAGATCAGACCAAAATGAGGGACAAATGAGGAGGAAAGAGGGACAGGGGGACATTGCTCCAAATCAGGGACAGTCCCTCGAAATCAGGGACAGTTGGGAGCTATGAATAACCCCCCATGGTCTCAATACTCGTTCATGTTTGGCTCACTGTGCATTGTTCACAAAGAAAAAAAATAGTTGGCTTTCTAAAAAATGAGACCTATAGCATAGACCTTGGGAATAGTCAGTAAAGAGTTGTTACCCATATGAACGGGTAATCTGCTAACTTTGGTTTTAAAAATTGGACCTATTTGTTAACATAAACATATGCCTTAGATTGTAAGCTCTCATGAGCAGGGTCCTTGTAACCCTCTTGCATTGAATTATAACTTTAATGTTTGCACAAACTATTGTATATAAATCTTGTGTAATAATAATGTTAACAGTCTGCCTCTGATGGATAAAGAGTCATAGGGGCCGAAATGTTTATTTTGGGGTTAACATGCTGCTCCAGGCTCCCTCCAAGTATGCCCACATAACCAAAAGCCACAACCTTTGGTCATGTGATGTCTTCCAAAAGGGGAGGATCAGGACTTGTTAAGGACAAGACTTGCACGCAATAGGTTAGTTGGACCTTAAAGTAGAACTAAAAGCTAAAACTTTTTTTTTGTTTTGGATAGAGCAAGGGAGGTTTATAACCCCTGTCTGCTTTTTTCCCCCTGTATCCTATTGGGGAGATGTCCCTTTACTTCCTGTCCCATAGCCAAAAGTGAGAGGAAATCACTGGAAAATTTCCAGAATGATGTCCCAATTAGGAGACATTTGACCTATACCTATTATGGTGACAACCCAAAATTTGGAATTTTCTTTCACTCTCGGATTGTCTCTCTCATTCCTTAGAGACTGACCATGTGACCAAAATGCCTAGGCCAGCCGTTCTCAACCATAGTTCCACGGAACCCTAGAGTTCTTCCAGAGGTTGCCAGGGGTTCCTTGAGCAATGAGCAATTTCAGCCTCTCAGATAATTAACTACTAACAATGTAATAGTCATTCTTTCCTTTGACCAGCACACTACTGTACAATGAGCTATAGACATTGTAATTATTAGCAGGGGTACCTTGAGACCGGAAAGTTATTTCAATGATTCTTTCACCTTAAAGAGGTTAAGACAGACTGGCCTAGGCTCTTGGTTATGTCAGCAGCATTGCATGGAGCCTGGAGCGACATATCCAGAAGAGTGTTTAAACCCTTCTGTCAGTCTTCATTTATCTCTCCCAACAAGACAAGAGATTTACATTAACATCTTTTCCTGAACTATTAAAATATTGCTGTGCACTTTTCTTTTTCACAGTCATTATGGATCCTTCATTTAGTGCTATCCCCCTGGGCCCCTGAACTGTGCTGTAATGCCTACAGGAGAGCATACTAACATGTTTGTCAATGCAAGACATATGCAGTTCAACTCACAGCAGCCTCAGTAATAATGATGAAGAGAAATTTGCAGACTTTTGTGAAAAGTCCAGAAAAATACCAGAAAAAGATAACAGTGCAATAAAAAAAAAAATGCCATATAGAGTCTGAGGTATTTTAAAATACATAAGCACAGGAGAACATTTGTGAAAATCTTCTTCAGGGAATAGTAGTGATTTGTTCATAAAGAATTCTCTTCTCTCCTTGGAACCCTGTCCATCTGTGCCAGAAATGTGTATCTGAGCTGCATTAGTCACCCAACAGAGTATTACCAAGGTTTGTAGTTGGGATATTTAGACCCATACACATATGCTAGGACCAATTTAGACACTAGCTTGTTAAAGAGGAAGTAAACCCTGATGGGTTTTACTTCCTCTTTGTTCCCCTGCAAAGTATGTGGCACTTACCTGCAAATAAAGCCTGCAATGTCCCCGCTGGTGTCCGCATCCATCTTTGTCCCTCTTCCTTCCGGGGCTGTGAACTCCGTCTCTGTGACTGGCTGGAGCCACGTGACATCTCTCCAGTGCATATGCGCGGGAGCCGTCAGTCACGGCACTTGCGAGTGAAGAAATGGCCCGGAGGTCCGTTTCTTCACAGTGCATGTGCCAATGACATCATGCACTACAAGGTAAATATCTCCTAAACGCCACACGTTTAGGAGATATTTCAACTACCTATAGGTAAGCCTTATTATAGGTAAAAGTGGCAATCACAGGTTTACAACCACTTTAACCTACAGTATGAGCATATCCTTGGAGTGTGGAAGGAAACCCACTTAAGCATAGGGAGAACATGCAAACTCTATGCAGAGCATGTCCTGGCCAATATTCAAACCAAGAACCCAATTGCTTGAAGAACTATGTACAAACCACTAAGCCTTGTGTTCCCATTTACTGTGCATACCCTATTGAGCCTATATAATGCAACCAGGCTATAGGCTGGGAAATCATGCACACAGTCTTCTGTCATGGGCCTTGTAAAATCACCAGATACAGAAATAATTGACTTTCTGTTCTCTAGAGACAATGGCCACGGCTTTAGGAAGACTCTTTTGTTAAACCCCTCCCTAAACAATTCCTACTTAAGCCATTTTGTATTTAATACTATTAAATACAACTGTAGCCAGGTGCAGAGATACTGGCGTGCCTGCGCTTGTAGACAGGTGCAGTCTATTATCTCCACTATAGGTGGTACTTGTCCACAGCGGCATTGCAGTTGGAGGGGAAGTCAAAAAGAACATGATTCCTCTATGGTTTCCTGGTTCACTGGGGAAGCTATCTGATCAGATATTCTTGCCCCATGTGACTCTGCATCCATCTTGGGACAGGCAAAACCTATTTAAGGCCTGGCTCCCAGGCTTGATGCGCATTTCACATGTGGGTAGCATAGGAAGAGGTCACTTGTGTGGTAGCGACAGTGATTAGGGATAGGGAGACACCATCCTTCCTAGAGGCCTACCCATTTAGGTACGGTCTGGCCAGGCTGCATTCTGCCTCTCAGGACAGATGCTGTCAGCACATCTAAGACCCGCTCTCCTATATTTGGCTGTTACATTATGAGTGTTACAAGTTGGGTATCTTCCTACTGGGCTTGTTGTAAATTATTGAACTTTAAAATTAATGCAAGTTCTTTGTAACTGGACTCTGAGTGTTTAATGCCGCTGCACCACACTGCACCTTCCCACATCTCTCTATGTGCAGTTTCAAAGAGATGGTAATAAGTGCACCACCATACAGATTGGGCCCCCCTATTAGCCAGTTGAAATGTACAAGTCAGGTGCCAGGTACTGTGTAACCGCCTTCCAGGGGTACCCCTTTTAAGGAAAATGTACACGTACCTATACTTGGGGCGATATACAGAGTACATTCTGGGACACTGTCTGATCATTTGTTGCAGGGGGATGCTGTGAGACTGTTCCTTGTTGTTTATGCTGTTCATGTGCTTATTCAGTTCACTATTTACACTGCCTTTACCAGTGCTGCTGATATTGGTTACATTTTGCTTACAGTAATTCAACTAAGATCTGTATTAACTGCCATATTATAGCCTGGTATTTATGTCAGTTCATTGCATTCAAACAAATGAATGTACCTATTTATTGCTTTTATGCATTGCCAATTATTTTGCATTGCAAAAATGCACTTAATATATTTACAACCAAGCAGGCTGGTTTCTATTTCCATATGCTAATACAGTGGTGGTAATACTGTATACTAATACGTAAGCTCATACAGGTGTTTGCAACATCCCACTATCTAACCTGGTGTGTCAGAGGGGACAGAGCTGTTCACAGAGTCAAGGCAGAACAGAGAACCCATCATACCAAAGGGAACCCATCATACCCATCATACCAAAGGGATACTCTGAGAGTAAGCACTGCACAACCTTTATATTCATAGTACAAGTCCAAGTTCTGCCATCTTCACCATTCCACTGGGTATGTGGTAGCATGTGACCCTTCCACTTTCCTCCCTCTATGCAGTGACCAATCACTGGGCTAGAACACTCTCACATGGGGACAGGGTGACGGTCTTTAGTCCTGTGTAAGCTCCAACACAGATCAACACCGAACTTGCACATGGCTTCCACTTGGGGTTGCAATGGGCGAACAGGGTGGAAGGGAAGTCCAGGGTAGCGGATGAGCTGGGTCCTGAATGGACAAAGTGACAGGTTCACTTTAAGCCCATTCTGAAGAGATAACCGTCTCCACAAGGTCAATTAACTGTGAATATCTCCATCTGATACTTTAATGGAAAACAAACCTTCTTATAAAAGTAACTTATACGTTTTTCCAAAGCTAACACATTGCTGTGCCAGGATGTCTGTATTGTAAACCTGGTTGCCTCTTAACAATCTCTGTTATTACCATTCAGCCTTCCTGCTTCACAATTCATGCTGAAGAAAGCCCTATTATAATCATGAACCACTTTCAAGCCATCATGTCACAATTTTTATTTTATTTTTTCACACTGCCTTTAGCATAACGTCTAGACAAAAAAGGGTGAAATCATTTCTTTTAAGGGATAACATTTAAGAAAAATATTGATGATTTCTAGGATACTAATAATAATGACACACTTACTTTTTATTATAGTTTGTCTAATTTTTAATCTATGTTGATGGCAGCGCACAATGTTATGGTCAACAGTGGAATGACCTACAATGAATTGCTATGTGTATGGTAATAGCCTCCCATGAGGTCATTTTCTGTATATGGTGGCACATACTTGATTGTTGCATGTGCAATTTATTTCATTAATGTGTTTAGTCATATCATGGATTAAAAGACTTACTGTACTGTGTATGATTAAAAATTCACATAAGTGCCCTTCTTACATCTAGCAGATAATGGGTTGTCACAACCAGTCACATACGCCTTCTCTCTACTGTACTTATACTGCAATCTTCTACAACTGATCACAAGAGACTATGATGTAACCAATCACTATACAGGTCAATGATGAGAAACTTTGTCTGGCCATTCACAACAGTCTCTGAGCCTACTACAAATCACATATAACATATTTGCATGACTTGGTTCAATGCCCAACTCTGGGCTAGCTGCACTTTTGGAGTATTCTGCAACTTTTAGGGTCCATTTACATGTGAGTGATGCGCGTGCATTAAGGTGAATTATGTAAAGCGTTAACGTGCATTGCACTAAGGCTGCCAATTGAAATGAATGGGCTTCCAATGCACAAAAACGTTTCAATTATTGGAAATGTCTATGGTGCATTGCCATGCATTGCAGCATATTGCATTGCCATGCATTGCAGCATATTGCAATGCATGTATGTTCCCCCTCTGCCTTAGTGCATCGGGTGCTATTCAAAATGAATAGCATTACAATATACCAATGCAGGTAACATGCAATGCCGTACACTGTGGTCATGTGATTTCCCGCACTGCTTCAATGTAAATCAGCTCTCGGAAAAAAAAATATATATATATACAGTATCTCACAAAAGTGAGTACACCCCTCGCATTTTTGTGAATATTTTATTATATCTTCATGTGACAACACTGAAGAAATAACACTTTGCTACAATGTAAAGTAGTGAATGTACAGCTTGTATAACAGCCATTTTCCCTCCCCGGAGTCATGTGACTCATTAGTGTTACAAGGTCTCAGATGTGAATGGGGAGCAGGTGTGTTAAATTTGGTGTTATCGCTCTCACTCTCTCATACTGGTCACTGGAAGTTCAACATGGCACCTCATGGCAAAGAACTCTCTGAGGATATGAAAAAAAGAATTGTTGCTCTACAAAAAGATGGCCTAGGCTTTAAGAAGATTGCCAAGACCCTGAAACTGAGCTGCAGCATGGTGGCCAAGACCATAAAGCGGTTTAACCTGACAGGTACCACTCAGAACAGGCCTCGCCATGGTCAATCAAAGAAGTTGAGTGCACGTGCTCAGCGTCATATCCAGAGGTTGTATTTGGGAAATAAGTGTATGAGTGCTGCCAGCATTGCTGCAGAGGTTTAAGGGGTGGGGGGTCAGCCTGTCAGTGCTCAATGCACCCCTCACATTTTTTGTAAATATTTTATTATATCTTTTCATGTGACAACACTGAAGAAATGACACTTTGCTACAATTTAGTAGTGAGTAGTGAGTGTACAGTACTGCATGGCCAGAAGAGCCCCAGATAACATAACAAGTGCCCAGAACATCCCACATCCATGCACAGGCAAAAGTTACACTTACAAATGCAGTGTTCTGACTTACGAACAAACTCCACTTACGAACAAACCTACAGTCCTTATTGTGTTCATAACTTGGGGACTGCCTGTAAATTGCAGCAGATTTCTATCAAGAATGTCTTCGTGCATTTTTCCATTCATCCTTCCTTCAATGACATGACAATGGCCAGTACCATATGCTGAAAAACAACCCCGCCCACACCATGATGGTCCCACCTCCAAACTTCCCTGCTGGTATGGGGGTGTTTTTGAGGTGATGTGCAGTGCCATTTAACCTCCAAACATGGGGTGTATTATGGCATCCAAAGAGTTCAATTTTGGTCTCATCTGACCAGACTATATACTCCCAGTAATTCACAGGCTTGTCTAGATGTTGTGCAGCAAATGAGCTTCAACGTGCTTTTTCTTAAGCAATGGAGTCTTGCATGGTGAGCATGCATACAGGCCATGGCGGTTGGGTGCATTACTTATTGTTTTCTTTGAAACAATTTTACCTCCTAAATGCAGGTCTTTCTGAAGCTCTCCACAAGTGGTCCTTGGCTCTTGGACAACTCTTCTGATAATTCTTTTCACTCCTCTGTCAGAAATCTTGCGGGGAGCACCTGGTCGTGGCCGGTTTATGGTAAAATTATGTTCTTTCTACTTCCAGATTTTGGCCCCAACAGTGCTCACTGGACTATTCAGAAGTTTAGAAATCCTTCTGTAACCAATGCCATCGGTATATTTTGCAACAATAAGGTTGAAAAGGTCTTGAGAGAGCTCTTTGCTTTTATCCATCATGAGATGTTTCTTGTGTGACACCTTGGTAATGAGACACCTCTTTATGGCCATCAGTTGAGACCGAACCAGCTGATATTAATTTGCACTGACAAGCGGCATTGTTGCTTTCTAATTACTGATAGATTTCAGCTGGTGTCTTGTCTTTCCATGTCTTTTTGCACCTCCCTTTCTTGATACTTTTTCCCTGTGTCATTCCATTTTATTACACATAACTTCATTTCTGAATGTATTTACTTTGGTTTCCTTGTATGTATGGATTTTATGGGTTGTTACCGACTTGTGTTGAAAATTTATAATTAAACAGAAGACTACCTAGAAAAATGGTGATGTAATCAACACTTATGTTGCCTCCTCTATACAGGGCTTTTTTTCTCAGGGAATAGGTACAGGAACTCCACCCTTCCGAGTTACCCTTTACCTCTGCCCCCTACCCGTCTCTGAGCACCATCCCTTGGTTCCACCACCTACCCACCTCCCAGTACAGCACCTTTCAGAGAATACAGAACCAAGTATTTTGTGCTGCTCAGTAATTTTTATGAAATTTGGTAATGAAAACAAGAAGGATAATAAAACAGATCCCTTGCAATGAGCAACAATAAACTCCACCCCAGCAACAATAGACTCCACCCCAGAAACAATAGACTCCACCCCAGAAACAAAGGCCCCCCCCAGCAACAACAGATTCCAAACACAATAAATGACTTTTCCCAGCAACAATGGACCCCCCCACAACAAAGTACCATCCCAGCAACAATGGACCCCCCACAACAAAAAAACCACCCCAGCAACAATAGACCTCTCCCTCAACAATAGATCCCATCCAGCAAGATAAGACCCCCCCACCAGCAACGGTAGACTTACCCAGAAACAATAGACCCACCACACAAAAACAGATCCCCACCAGTGACAATAGATACCCCAGCAGCCAGCAACAATAGACCTTCCAGCACCCCTTGCCAGTACATAAATTCAGTGCTGGAGGTGCCGAAACTGCGTTCCCCCGCGTTCCCGCTGAAAAAAGCCCTGTATATGTATATATATATATATATATATATATATATATATATATATATATATATATATATATATATACTGAATATGCTTACTTTTGCATGCAACCAGCTCTCTATCAGCCTGACCATGGGTGTTTTCAATGATATAAGAAGGCCAGTATGGTGGCCTGAATTTATGGGAGGAGCCCGGGGGGTATTTAAGCAGCTCACACGCCCATGCTCCTTGTCAGTTCTAGTGCGCGATACCCTCCCTCCCTTTCCCTTTTTCAGGCCACTCCTCAGCAAATTCTTCTTCATAATCACCCATTACTTATCTTGGGTATGTCCGCTTTTCTAGGCATACCGAACAGATGACCAAGGCACACTTCAGGTCTATTTATGTTGTAAGTCTTGTTGCGTGTTTATGTGATCCATATCTGTCTTGGTCATAGGGCCACGATCATAAATTTCTTTTAGGTAAACTTGGTATAATGCTGCAGTTTGCCAAATTTTGCTTAATCCTGTATTGCTGCCACATGTACTAATAAAACGTAACTACATGTCCTGAGCTGACCTATACTGTCAGCAATCAGTTAGACTCTTGTCATCTCAAATATCACTGTAATGCCCCGTACACACGGTCGGATTTTCCGATGGAAAATGTCCGATCGGAGCGTGTTGTCGGAAATTCCGACCGTGTGTGGGCTCCATCGGACATTTTCCATCGGATTTTCCGACACACAAAGTTGGACAGCAGGAGATAAAATTTTCCGACAACAAAATCCGTTGTCGGAAATTCTGATCGTGTGTACACAAATCTGACGGACAAAGTTCCACGCATGCTCAGAATAAATAAAGAGATGAAAGCTATTGGCCACTGCCCCGTTTATAGTCCCAACGTACGTGTTTTACGTCACCGCGTTTAGAACGATCGGATTTTCCTACAACTTTGTGCGACCGTGTGTAGACAAAACAAGTTTGAGCCAACATCCGTCGGAAAAAATACTAGGATTTTGTTGTCGGAATGTCCGAACAAAGTCCGACCGTGTGTACGCCCTATAAGGATGAGCTTAGTGGCCAACATTTGCTTTGTCCCCAAATTTAGTGATTTTGTCAAAATCAACAGGGGGTTGGATTTTGATGTCACTTGCATCCCTTTAGGGCTTATTCACACTATTATGCTATGGTAACATGCATTACTTTCTATAGTTTGTCCTGAATGGTACCCCAAAGCACCTTGGTGATGACCGTGCAATGCACTGCCAAAAATTGTACTTGCATACATTTTGGTGAAATTTGTGTGTACAATGTAATAAAATGCATGATATTGATTATGCTAATGCACCACAGTGGTGTGAATTAGAGGTCTATTAGGCAAACTACTCAAATGGCATGGCATGCAAAATTCTTTGGACCTACTGGAGGGGGTCACATGATTCCTGAAGTGAAGTATTCTTAATGGGCCCATTCACACCTGAGGATGAGCTTGGTTTTGGCCCGAATTTGGGTTTGGACTCAACCCAGCAGGAAGCTGTCACCCTTGCCTACTGCTGCCCAATCAACGGAGCATTCCCCCCTAGCTATATGTACACAATGGAGCAAGGATGCTCAAGACATTGGCCACATTAAGCCAATGATGTCACAAGCATCCCTGCCCCTTTGTGTATGTGCAGTTGCAGGGTGGGGAATGCCCTGGTCATTGTTAACTGGGCAGCAGTAGGCGAGGTTGACAGCTTCCGTTCAGGTTTAATCTCCTATCAAACTGTTGAAAAAAAACTTGGTAATAGATCTTTCCCAAGGTTTTTTTTTTATAGTTTGAGAAATAAACAGACAAGTCTGGATGTACAATTGTTGGCTTTAAAAATGGTTGTAACATGTATAGTACAATCAAACTATTTTTTATAAATGAACGGTTTATGGCATGCAGGCACAACTGATCAAATATTTATTGAAATGTAATTTATTTTTAAAGTGTATTCATAGCCAAAAGTTGCTTTATCATTTTAGAGTCAGAACTTGTCATTTTTAATTTTTTTTTTTGGCTGAGTTTGGCACCATTTTTAGGATTTTCCCTCATCTCCTGTACAATTGACAACACATAGACAAGAACACAAAGAGAAAAGGTTTCTCAAACTAGAAAACAAAATAATTGTAATAGAACATTATTTAAAGTATTGTTGGGGGGAGTCTAGAATCTCCATCTTTTATATTGCTTTTTTTGCCCCCATTAAAAATGTTCCTATTGATAATGTAATGTTGAAGGCTCTTGTACATATCAGTTAATGCTCCCTTATTTGTAGCAACATTATAGTAACTGGCCTGGTTCTTCACCCTTTCTTCTTCCTATCTCCCATCCCCCCACCCCTTCCCCTTCTTACCCATCTATCCCTCTACTTCTGGTGGAGAGCACTCTTCCTTCCTTACTTATTATCCTGTAGTTATGTCGTGGTAGGCTATTTTATGCCTTTGTGTGTTTACTAACATTGTGTTAGGATACATTGGCCTATTTGACTCCAGTATTGATTTGGTGCTTTTTCTGCCATTTATTGTGCTGTCTTTGTTCTTGTATTACTTTATATTTTTCTTATTGAAGCAAAAAATAAAAATAAAAATGTCCTATATTTCCTGGTACAGAGACAATGTTGCCACCAGGACAGAAATTAAAGGGACGTCTCCACAATAGGACACTTGCAGCAGTATTAGAGCCCAGAGCCTGTGTGTATGGCCAATACAAGGACTAGCCTGTGTGAATGGCCGTTATGTCACGCGTTAACATGCATTGCATTAAGGCAGCCTGTTGAATTGAGTGGGCTTCCAATGCACAAAAATGTTCCAAAAGTTGGACATACTGTATCTATGGTGCATTGCCTGTGTATATGGCCAGTACAATGAATGCGAGCCCGTGAATATGGCCAATACAAAGCATGACAACACCCACCCACAACCCCGCCCTTTTTACCCCAACTAAACTTATCAAAAACCATGGCACAAATGTTGGAGTAAATTGCCCGTTTCGGCTCCTTAATTAAAACAACAACAAATATATAACAAACATTCCTTAAAACAGGAAACCAAAATGCTACAATAACCATAACATTGAGGTTGCGGCTCCTTGGAGGCACCAAGTTTCAAATTATCCACTTCGTATCTGCGTAACTACTTCCACGGCCCCCGGCTGCAGCACACCAGCTCAGGGACGAACCACATTCTGCAGATACCACAATTGTAATTACCAGTTAATCCTCCATAACTGGCATTTCACTGGGGACTCCATACCTTAGATGAGTCCCTAATAAGATAATCACAGCAGGTTGTTTAAAAAAAATTCTCGAAAGACCCCAACCGCACTGGCCTGAAAAAATAGACATAGGATGAACCACTCTGATGCAGGGCGGGTGGTAATGCTTCTCCTCTACGTGTCTTCCGCCGGATGTCCGGTTCACGTAACTTCCCCCCAAGACTACCCCTGAAGCCCCTCCCCCAATGCTGGCAGCCCAATAAAATAAAGGCTATGTAACTGACCAAATTTTTTAATCCTGACTTTCCCGGATTGTCCTGTGCTCCTTATCATGCTAGCTCTACGCTCATTTTTTTTTTTTGCTTTGGGCTATTCTTTATAGTCTGTGTGTATGGCCGATACAAAGAACCCTAACCTGTATATATGGCTAATAGAAGGAACCCTCATCTGTGTGTATGGCCAACGCAAGAGACAAAAGTCTAAGGTCTCCCTAGGTGTAACCTGAAACTATGTAGAGGGTTCTTTACTGTAAGAGTGGCAAGGAGGTGGAATTCCCTTCCACAGGCGGTGGTCTCAGCTTGGAGCATAGATAATTTCAAAAATCTATTTAGATAATCACCTGAACGACCGCAACATACAGGGATATACAATGTAATACTGACATATAATCACACACATAGGTTGGACTTGATGGACTTGTGTCTTTTTTCAACCTCACCTACTATGTAACTACTTGTACTCTTTTAGGAGGTGTTTCAGCCCCCACAGAAAGAAACAGCATTAATTAATACTAAAACAGTATTAAAGGAAACCTGCACAAAAGGAAACCTAAGGGCTGCCATAGATCCATTTTTTTTTAAATGACTAGTTGCTTGGTTTCTGACTTCAATGCTTTCTTAGACCCTGACCTGGAATAAGCATAAAAACAATCATGAAACTCAGTGTCTCTAGTCTGTATTGTTCCAGATCAGTGATAAAAAACTATTCTAAAAGTGCAGTTCAGGAACCGAGGCCTCCATACTTCCTCAGTACAGGGTTCCTTCAATTAGTGAGGCAGGCCTTTGAAGTAACGCCATTGATGTAATTAATGGTACATTGCCCAGTAATAATCTTTAGTGACACGCACACCCAGATCCTTTTTCCCCACTCAACTAACAATCTAAAGCTCCCAAAGTCTATGCTGGCGATAGGCTGCACTCAGGTGACATCAACCTGAGATAAGCCCTTATGGGTTTTATGTTATTTATATTCTACCATTAACCTTGTTATGCTACTACTACACTTCTTATTATTTTACCTGTGTGGTTCAGTCCAGGGAACCTCTATCCTCTGTGGAGCAGTAATTGGGAATACAAGAGTTTCATGTGACTGCTATGATAAATGGAACGGGCAAACTGATGTTACGTAGTAAAGGACACCTTTGGGTCTGATGTCTATATCTGTATGAACACATGATTATTTTGATGAATGCATAGCAGCATGCACCTTGTTAATTATATTTGATTTTTGTGCTTTCTGCTGATTGTCTCATTCTGGAACAGGCAGTGGCCCCTTGGGTCCTGATGCTAAGGTTAACCTACTACTACCCCACAGACAAACCCAGTCTAAATACACGAAACTACCTCTACCATGTGTTATGTTGATTCAGCAAATTTTTCCACCTACACAGATGGGTTGTTCTATTAAAGTAAAGATGTGCTATATTTTGAATATTTTGTAACTAGTTTTGATTTGGCTTTGGAGTCCAAACTTTTCCTGACTTCCTGGTTAAGATGCACCATTTGCCACCTCCATGTCTAATGCTGGAGCCCTTACTGGCCACAGGCACGGTGTCATTGCATAGTGAAATGGCAGTTAGCAAAGTATAGCCATGAAGACATGGAAAATCTCGCTCCAGTTACAACATGTAATTAAATCAGGCAGGGGCACATAAAAGGCTTTTCTGGCTAATAAAAATAATTAGACACATCGTGCTGCATCTGCGCTTATGTAGAAGTGTACATGTAAAGTCCAATTTAGAATTGTGCTCTTCCGTAATGACACCAAGGGTACAAAATAAGGTAAAAATACAAATTTAGGCCAATATGTAGTCTGCTACATGTTTTTGGTAAAAAAAATAATTCCAATAAACGTATATTGATTGGTTTATGTGAATGAAAATAAGAATTACTGCGCCACCAATAAAGTGCAGCGCTAAATATAAATAAATGTGCAAACAATTAAAGTGTCAGTGCAACACTATAATGTATCAAAAACAATGGCCAATGGCTGGCATCTAAAAGAATAAAAACCGTGGGGAGAACAAGTATTTGATACACTGCCGATTTTGCAGGTTTTCCTACTTACAAAGCATGTAGAGGTCTGTCATTTTTATCATAGGTACTCTTCAATTCTGAGAGAATCTAAAACAAAAAATCCAGAAAATCACATTGTATGATTTTTAAGTAATTCATTTGCATTTTATTGCAAGACATAAGTATTTGATCACCAACCAGTAAGAATTCCGGCTCTCACAGACCTGTTATTTTTTCTTTAAGAAGCCCTCCTGTTCTCCACTCATTACCTGTATTAACTGCACCTGTTTGAACTCGTTACCTGTATAAAAGACACCTGTCCACACACTCAATCAAACAGACTCCAGCCTCTCCACAATGGCCAAGACCAGAGAGCTGTGTAAGAACATCAGGAATAAAATTGTAGACCTGCACAAGGCTGGGATGGGCTACAGGACAATAGGCAAGCAAGCGTGAGAAGGCAACAACTGTTGGCGTAATTATTAGAAAATGGAAGAAGTTCAAGATGACTGTCAGTCTTCCTCGGTCTGGGGCTCAATGCAAGATCTCATTCGTGGGGCATCAATGATCATGAGGAAGGTGATGGATCAGCCCAGAACTACACAGCAGGACCTGGTCAATGACCTGAAGAGAGCTGGGACCACAGTCTCAAAGAAAACCATTAGTAACACACTACGCCATCATGGATTAAAATCCTGCAGCGCATGCAAGGTCCCTCTGCTCAAATCAGTGCATGTCCTGGCCCGTCTGAAGTTTGCCAATGACCATCTGGATGATCCACAGGAGAAATTGGAGAAGGTCATGTGGTCTGATGAGACAAAAATAGAGCTTTTGGTCTAAACTCTACTCGCCATGTTTGGAGGAAGAAGAAGGATGAGTACAACCCCAAGAACACCATCCCAACTGTGAAGCATGGAGGTGGAAACATCATTCTTTGGGGCTGCTTTTCTGCAAAGAGGACAGGGCGACTGCACCGTATTGAGGGGAGGATGGATGGGGCCATGTATCGCGAGATCTTGGCCAACAACCTACTTCCCTCAGTAAGAGCATTGAAGATGGGTCGTGGCTGGGTCTTCCAGCATGACAACGACCCAAAACACACAGCCAGGGCAACTAAGGAGTGGCTCCGTAAGATGCATATCAAGGTCCTGGAGTGGCCTAGCCAGTCTCCAGACCTGAACCCAATAGAAAATCTTTGGAGGGAGCTAAAAGTCCATATTGCCCACCGACAGCCCCAAAACCTGAAGGATCTGGAGAAGGTCTTTATGGACGAGTGGGCCAAAATCCTTGCTGCAGTGTGTGCAAACCTGGTCAAGAACTACAGGAAACATATGATCTCTGTAATTGCAAACAAACTTTTCTGTACCAAAAATTAAGTTCTGCGTTTCTGATGTATCAAATACTTATGTCATGCAATAAAATGCAAATTAATTACTTAAAAAACTTAAAAAATTACTTAAAAATCATATAATGTGATTTTCTGGATTTTTGACAGACCTCTACATGCTTTGTAAATAGGAAAACCTGCAAAATCGGCAGTGTATCAAATACTTGTTCTCCCCACTGTAACTGTGATAAAAGGAAAATTGTTCAAAACAATTAATAAATCACAATGTCCATCAAACATGAATCTTAAGAGACGTAATATGTCGACAGTGAGTCCGAACAGGTAAAAGTGACTTGAAGTGGAAAACAGTTTGAAAATGGTAGAAAATGAATATTCTGCCTTTTGTTAAAGGAAACCACCATTGAAAGAATTCTCACTCCAATGTGCAGCCACTGCCAGACAAGATGATCAGGTACTCTTACCAAATCTTGTGGGCCCCCTGCCATCAGCAAGGAGCCAAACAAGCAGAAAAACTGGAGAGACGTGGATTTCATAGGAACCAGCATAAGGGATGCGCAGCAACACCGACCCAGCATCCGAAAAGTCTTATGCCGTGTACACACGGTCGGAATTTCCGACAACAAATGTTCGATGTGAGATTGTTGTCAGAAATTCCGACCGTGTGTAGGCTCCATCAGGCTCCAAATTCCGACCGTTTTTTGGCTTTGCCGCTCTCCACATTGCTTTTTTTTATCTGTGATCAGATTTTAACTGTATGCTGGTTTTTATGAAAATAAATACCCATTTTTTTGATCTGCACCATTGGAGGCCTTTTTTTTTGCATATCTCTTGCATTATGATGACTGACCCATCCATCCGGCCATCCATGGCCCAGTGGCTGGCTCCATCTTTGTGACTCCATTGGGAGAACTCTGGACCCTTGAGGACAATGCTGACTGCTCCTGTCCCTCAGTCGGATACTTCAGGATCCTCCGAACTGTTCCTGCCATATTGAGCTGTCGGTTACCTATGCCTGTTTGATCTGGTGTCGCTGACATCCAGGTCCATAGGTTCCGGTAAGAGTACCCACTCTCATTTTCTTTTGTGTTATCTGCTATCGATATCAAACCTGGTGTTCCTGGTTCCCTATATGAAGAAAACCTCCGTTTGTGGCGCCTTTGGCTCCTCATTTGAACAATCCTTCACTCGTGGTGTACCCGCCATTACTTGGGATTGACCCACTTGGGATTTATTATTGGTTTTCCATTGTGTTATAATTGGGACTTATTCACGCTCAGATGGTATCACTCATTTATATGTTTATTTATGTATTTACACAGTTTCCTAGCACTGTTTTTTCGTGCTACATTTTCACCCACTTCCATTTATGAATTTTGTCACATTCGTATGTAGCTGCTTTTAATACAGGATAGCGCAATATGCATCTCACACTGTACCAATGACACTGGCTGGGAAAGGGCTAAACATCTAAGACGATCAAATAGTTAACTGTGTGCCTAGCCAGTGTCTTTGTGACATGTGTGTGCTGCTTTTATTAGGGGAAGAGATGTTTTTTTTGGGCTTTCCCAAAAAAATCCATCCTTTTCCCCCTGTCAGAACAGAGATCTGCTTTTTTTACATAGGCAGATTTACGTTCTGTGTGTTTTACCAACGATTGGCGGGTGCCGGCGGACATCCAGTGCCTGGCACTCGCAGATCGGCTTCTGCTGTGATTAATCACAGCAGAAGCGGCCTGCTGGCGGGGAGCGTGCGCCCCCTGCTGGAGGAAGTGCAGGATTACATATATATACGTGATCCTGCGCAGGACGCCGCTCTGTAGCAGTGTATCTGCTATGGGACAGTCCTGAACTGGTAGAGTCATTCTCTGTGGGACTTGTTGAAGTTTTGAAATGTTTTAACTTTTTATACTCCTTTTCCTACTGTGTGCTATTATTTATGCCTGGAAATGCTTTAATCTCTAAAAATGCTACTTGGCAGAACTTAGTAATAGCCACACAGCCTCAGCACAAGCTTCCTCATATAGGCATGTATAGTCTTGTATTGCAAAGGAAGAGAAGGGGGCGTGTCAAACCAGTTCTGTTACTGGGTGCTGATTACTGAGTGCACTGGGTTTACATCTAGTGCTTATTGGACTGCTCAGTCATATTTAGCCCCTGCACAACTACTGTAACAGAAAAGTCGAGAAAATACTATGAATCTGGGATTGGTAACACAATATCTATCTGACTGTATATCTATGTATGTACCTTTATTTGGGCTTCAAATTGTAATTGCCCCTGATGACTATTCACTATAATCACCACCAATGTAAAAAGTGCTTTCAGCATTGTTTAAGAGTGTTTTGCAACATTGATCAAGCTTCACACATGACTGCATTGCTTTGAATAAACCCACTTGTATAATACCCCAAAGCCAATTATTTTTTTAGATTTGTTTAAGCTGTTCATCGTAGTGTAAAAACCTGAGTAAAAGGCTGAGCAGTCATGATACGGGTGTTTTAATGCCTGAGCTGGTAATGATATTAATGACCCATGCTACACTGCAGCACATTTGCACAATAAACCTACAGTGCCTTGAAAAAGTATTCATACCCCATTTACATTTTCCACATTTTGTCATGTTACAACCAAAAGATGTAAATGTATTTTATTGGGATTTTATGTGATAGACCAACTTCGTGTACATAATTTTTTTTACAAATAAATATGCATTTGTATTCAGCCCCCCGGAGTCAGTACTTTGTAGAACCTCCTTTCACTGCAATTACAGTCTTTTTGGGGATGTCTCTACCAGCTTTGCACATCTAGAGAGTGACATTTTTGCCCATTCTTCTTTGCAAAATAGCTCAAGCTCTGTCAGATTGGATGGAGAGCGTCTGTGAACAGCAATTTTCAAGTCTTGCAACAGATTCTCAATTGGATTTAGGTCTGGACTTTGACTGGGCCATTCTAACACAAGAATATGCTTTGGTCTAAACCATTCCATTGTAGCTCTGGCTGTATGTTTAGGGTCGTTGTCCTGCTGGAAGGTGAACCTCCGCCCCAGTCTCAAGTCTTTTGCGGACTATAACAGGTTTTCTTCTAAGATTGCCCTGTATTTGGCTCCATCCATCTTCCCATCAACTCTGACCAGATTCCCTGTCCCTGCTGAAGAAAAGCATCCCCACAATATGATGCTGCCACCACTATGTTTCACGGTGGGGATGGTGTGTTCAGGGTGATGTGCAATGTTTGTTTTACGCCACACATAGCGTCTTGATTTTAGGCCAAAAAGTTCAATTTTTAAATGTTAAACCAGAGCACCTTCTTTCACGTGTTTGCTGTGTCCCCCACATGGCTTTCACGTCACTTTTCACTTCACTTCTTATGACTTCTTTCAACAATGGCTTTCTTCTTGCCACTCTTCCATGAAGGTCAGATTTGTGGAGAGCACGACGAATAGTGGTCCTGTGGACAGATTCTCCCACCTGAGCTGTGGATCTCTGCAGCTCCTCCAGAGTTACCATGAGCCTCTGGGCTGCTTCTCTGATTAATGTTCTCCTTGCCCGGCCTGTCAGTTTAGGTGGATGGCCATGTCTTGGTAGGTTTGCAGTTGTGCCATACACTTTCCATTTTCGGATGATGGATTGAACAGTGCTCCGTGAGATGTTCAAAGTTTGGGATATTGTTTTATAACCTAACCCTGCTTTAGGCCCGGTTCTCACTGATGCGTTGTGATTTTGTTCCGTTTTTTGTCTTTTTTTGAGGTGCGAATTTACCGCGATTTTACTGCGAATTTCCCGCGATTTTACCGCGAATTTCAGGAGTTTTATATAGCTGCGATTGATAGTCTAGCCAATGGAATCATAATGTAAAAAAAAAAAAGGTCTTAACTTCCTGTGTACTTCCTGGTTTTTGTGGAGAGTAGTGTGGTGGAATTCGCACATATGTGAACTGTCAATGCGATTCAAGAACGATTTACATTGATGTCTATGGAGACTAAATTCGCAACGCAACGCAGTAAACTCGCACAAGACCCTTTTTTTAATCGCATCACATTTGTAGAGGAATCGCAACGCATGTATGTGAACGCCCGTCATTGAAAACAATGACTTTAGGGATGACATGCGAATTTGAAGTGTTTTCGACGCATCGCATTCGTCATGAACTCGCATCAGTGTGAACGGGCCTCAAACTACTCCATAACTTTATCCCTGACTTGTCTGGTGTGTTCCTTGGCCTTCATGATGCTGTTTGTTCACTAAGGTTCTGAGGGTTTCACAGAACAGCTGTATTTGTACTGAGATTAAATTACACACAGGAGGATTCTATTTATTAATTAGGTGACTTCTGAAGGCCATTGGTTCCACTAGATTTTAGTAAGGGGTGTCAGAGTAAAGGGGACAGAATACAAATGCATGCCACACTTTTCACGTATTTTTTTGTAAAAAGTTTGGAAAGCCATTTATCATTTTCTTTCCACTTCACAATTATGTGCCACTTTGTGTTGGTCTATCACATAAAATCCCAATAAAATACATTTACGTTTTTGGTTGTAACATGACGTGAAATGTGGAAAATTTCAAGGGGTATGAATACTTTAAGGCACTGTATAATTTATTTTGTGTGCGCAGACAGGAGGATCACAACGTCATCGGGGTAGGAAAGCGGTAGCAGAATTTATCATTGATCTCTGTCTACAGAATGCCTTGTTTTGGCTTCTATTCCCGGACTCAGGACTTGAATCTTCATTCATTGTGTTATCATCACTAGAAGCCGATTTTGATTCATGAGTTGGGATTGACATTCTGTGGCTTTAAAGGAAACTGGGCTCGAGTGTTTCTGCAATCTTCTGAACTTCGTGTAACCCTCCTTCACCGAACAAGATCTTCTGTTGAATTTTTCCCTACGCTGATAACCACAATAAATTCAATACTGCATATCTGAAGCATCAGCGATGATAATGACTATCAGACCAGTGAGGTAGTTACTTGAGCTATGTAACATTAATACTATTTATTTTGCTATGTTGACTTTCTGATACCCCGATCCATACACTGGCCCTATGAGCTGATACATTCTGGATTAACAAGTCATCATTGTCTTATGGCCACAGGCTATTTTACTCTCAATATTTTATTAAGTTTTTAAAAGATACAGGTAGAAAGGTAATCAAAGTCGGTACATTGCGGCATCAAAAATTTTTTGCGATTCGGCACTGCGTCCATTTAGCTGACAATTGCACGGCCGTGCGACGTTGTACCCAAACAAAATTTGACGTCCTTTTTTTCCCACAAATAGAGCTTTCTTTTGGTGGTATTTGATCGCCTCTGCGGTTTTTTATTTTTTGCGCTATAAACAAAAAAAAGCGTCGATTTTGAAAAAAAAGCAATATTTTTTACTTTTGGGTATAATAAATATCCCCCAAAAATATATATATATAAAAAAAACAAATTTTTTCCTCAGTTTAGGCCGATATGTATTCTTCTACATATTTTTGGTTAAAAAAATCGCAATAAGCGTATATTGATTGGTTTGCGCAAAAGTTATCGCGTCTACAAAATAGGGGATAGTTTTATGGCATTTTTATTATTATTTTTTTTTAATTAGTAATGGTGTTGATCTGCGTTTTATTTCGGGACTGCGACATTATGGCGGACACATCGGACACTTTTGACACTATTTTGGGACCAGTGTCATTTATACAGCGATCAGTGCTATAAAATGCACTGATTACTGTGTAAATGACACTGGCAGGGAAGGGGTTAACCACTAGGGACGTTGAAGGGGTTAAGTGTGTCCTAGGGAGTGATTCTAACTGTGGTGGGGGGGATGGGCTTCCACTCACATGACAGCGATCACTGCTCCCGATGACAGGAAGCAGTGATCTCTGTCAAGTCACTAGGCAGAACGGGGAAAAGCCTTGTTTACATAGGCACTTCCCCGTTCTGCGGCTCCATGACACGATCGCTGGGAGACCGGCGGACATCGAGTCCGCGGGTCCCGCGGGCATGGTCACATCGTACGCGGCGGGCGCGCGCCTGCGCGCCTGCTAGCCCCTCCATTTAAAGGGGACGTACAGATATGCCAATTTGCTCACCGCTGCCATTGTGCCGACGTATATCGGCGTGCGGCAAGTGGGTAATTCAGTGAGCTTCTAACTTCCTGTGCTGCACACCCAAGCTGTGTTATCAGCCCTATCCACTAGTCTTCTGTGGACTACAGAACACAAAATTCTATTTTATGGGGATGAGAAAATCGGGGGTTGTTCTGTAGTCCTAAAACATTTCATGCCCTAGTGTCACAACACTGCCCCTCCATAGACACAGTGCAGTGAGCGATGCCACCCTAAGACAGGATGAATGTTACTTGCAGAATTGCCAGGTAAATTAAAAAAAAAAATGAGTTAAAAAAACGAATGCAGCCATCACATCTAAGGACTGGTAAGCTTCTCTATATTACATTTTTGTTCTTGAGTTTTGATTCTCTTTAAGTTCATTTACTAACCTGACTATTTCCCTTAAGGCCTGCTGTCCAGATGAACACATACTGAGAAAGCATTATTGCTCTTTTTCCTAAATAGTTTTTAGGAAACATAATTACATAAACTTGAACGTAAGCCGTGTCAAATGTCTCTAATAATAGGGAAGGCTGAACACCGAGAGTTTCTGTGGTAATGGTGGTATTAATGAGATGTTCTCATGGTTTTGATTAGAGAAAGTGAGAAAATGAAAAGCAGATTTGTCATTCTCTGCAGCAGAAACGCGATACGTCTCAGTGTTTAAGTAATATTTCCTCTCGCACACGAAAACGCCATTCTTAGGTATCGAAAAAAAGTGTCAGGGGCAACTGCCAGTGACAGGAGTGGGACACGGCGCTTAACCCGAGACTGGAACAACAAATATATATTACCTTGTCTTCAGCAGGAGGTTCACAGATGAGACTCAATGCACACATTATGTGTAGATAAATATATATTGTTTCCAAAAAGGTAGGTATGGTTTCTGGGGAACCTGTTCACACCTCTGCAATTAAAATGCTGCATTTTACTGTTTTTTTTTTTTTTTCTCAAGTGTGTCCTTTATACATGTGTGTGTTTTTTATTTTTGTTTTTTACAAGCAAAAAAAAAAAAAAAAAAAGACCCTTCAAGCTCCTCAGGGCTCAAGAGTCACCGGTAGAATTAACCAAAATCCTGCTTTATGGACTACTATGGGCCACTACACAAATATTTATCCAATGTCTATATACGTCCTGATTAAAAATTTGATAAAGCTGTCCCATAAATCCCATAAAAATAAATTAACAATATTACATAACAGAATGCTGGATTAACCATAGGGAGATACAGTATATATATATATATATATATATATATATATACATATATATATATATGTATGTGTGTATATATATATATATATATATATATATATATATATATATACTGTATCTCCCTACGGTTAATCCAGCATTCTGTTATGTAATATTGTTAATTTATTTATATATATATATATATATATATATATATATATATATATATATATATATATATATATATATACACAAATATCAGCACAGTGGTGTAGTGGATAGCACTCTCACCTAGTCGCAAAAAGGGTCGCTGGTTCGAATCCCAACCACAACGCCATCTGCCTGGAGTTTGCATGTTCTCCCTGTGCCTGCGTGGGTTTTCTCCAAGTACTCCAGTTTCCTCACACTCTAAAGCCATGCTGGTAGGTTAATCGGATCCTGTTTAAAAAATTGGCCCCTAAAATATGTATGAATGTGTATGAAGGGACCTTAGGTTGTAAGCTCCTTGAGGGTAGGGACCGATGTGAATGTACAATGTATATGTGAAGCACTGCTTAAATTGATGGTGCTATATAAGTACCTAAAAAAAATTAAAATAAAGCTTCCAATTAAAAGAAAAAAATTAAATCAGCAGCTACAAATACTGCAGCTGCTGACTTTTAATAATCGCACACTTACCTGTCCCAGGGTCCAGCCCCACTCATCTCCCCCTCCTCACTGCGGCGCCGGCATTGTCACTGTGGGCGCCCGGCTGTGGCTTGACAGCCAGGCATGCACTGCGCTTGCGCAAGCCGCACTGCGCGCTGTGACTGGCCAGGCAATCTTTTGGGACCTGTGATGTGTCCCAGATGATTGCCAAAAGGGAGAGGGGGGGGAGGTGATCTTCCTTTCTGGCGCCGCTGTGCCCCGGGAGGAAGTGGGAGCTGGAACCCTCTAAAAAGAGGGTTTCCACCCCCCCAAAAATGACATGCCAAACGTGGCATGTCAGGGGGTCACCTTCCCTTAAAGCGGAAGTTCCATTTTTGGGTGGAACTCCGCTTTAAATGATTCAGATCATGAAACAAATGTTAATATTACACAAAGATAACCCGAGTAAATAAAGTTTTTAAATGAGGATTCATTTATTAAGGGGAAAAAGCTGTCCAAACCTGCCTGGCCCTATGTGAAAAAGTCATTGCCCCCACCCTTTGCAAAATCATGAATGAACTGTGATTAACCAAATTTTTTGGAAAGCTGAGTTAAGTTTCACCTGCCACACCCAGGCCTAATTACTGCCAGACCTGTTGAATCAAGAAACCATCACTGTCTGAAAAAAGTGAAGCACACTAAAAGATCTCAAAAAGAAACACATTATGCCACGATCTAAAGATATTCAAGAACAGATGAGTTGATATGTATCTATATATATATAGTTGATATGTATCTATATATATATAGGATGCATATCAAACCTCACATGGTCAACTTACAATTGTAGAAGATAGTGGCCAGCTTTCACCTCAATGGTGGTGTAGCCAGCAGATGGACTGAATCAAATGTTTTTCCAATATATTCCAAGTATAAATAGTAACAAAGACCAGAATGAAATCGCCAGAAGGTCCACTATTCTCCAACCGGGAGCTGAGGAGGGGCCGGGGGATTCAGAGGAAGAAGACTCCATTTGCAGTGTGAAACCCAACAGGTACAGTAGGTGTCAGATCCGATATGGACCAAGAAATCACCCCAAAACCTAAAAAATAACATTGTGCTAGTAAAAAAAAAAAAATATATAATATATATATATACATGTTGAAACAAAATATAAGTGCTAGGAGACAATGTGTATTATCAAAAAACTGAGTGACCATGGAGTCAAAAACTGTGAATGTAATGTATAAGACATAAAAAAAGAATACTATACTGGATAATCAAATTAATAATAAAAGTGCACTAAAACCACAATGATTAAATAAGAAAAAAAAGATTAAATAGAAAATCAGTGATTGTACCCATTAAATTATTGGATAAAGCCCTCCAATATTCATTTCCATTGAATATATGTGTGTGTTAATGCCATACCAGAGTCCCTTAATTATGCTACACAGTGTTTTACTGCAGTAGATGTTTATGTTTGATCTGATGTTTTGATCAGAACTCTAATTCATTGAATGTAATGCCTAGGTGACTTATCCAATAAATGACTTTATTTCTGCACTTATCACTAAAGATACTAATTGCACACTGTCTGCCATATAGACATACACTAGAGGAAGAATCCTCAAGTCTACAATGTTCATTAAAAAAGACGCCGATGGCAACTAAAAATGTAAATGTAGAATCGAAAATGAAATTTAGGTAAGCATTAGCCTAATATATAAATTTAGTTTTCGTTTAAAGACCAATTCTACCTAAACTAATATGTCAGTTTTGGGTTGGATGAAATCTCCTAACAGCTTGGTAGCAGCTTTCTCTGCAGTAGTTTGTGTCTGCATTCCTCTTTCAAGGCAGTGATGACAGGGAAACTCTTGTACATAACTGATCTCCGTGATTATCTTATCCTGACAGCTCGACATTAATATTTCTATGTACAAAGTCCAATGAGAGTACCAAGCAAGCAAACTGAGATTCCAAAAACCATTAAAGCTATTTTCCAGCTATGGCAAATTTTACATAGCTACATTGGTCCAGCTTGGACCAATGTAAATATGTATGCATCGTATCTAGCTGAACCCCCTGGAAGCTGGAAATCCCTTTGGCACTGCTACTACAGTGAATCCTGCCCTGCTGCATTGTCAACAGAGGAGGCCACTTACTCAACATGGGCCACATCAGGGGCAGATCCAGAGTCTAGTCTCGGGAGGGGCACTGCCAGAAAATAAGTTTGGCTGGTGTTGGCGCTTCAATCATCCTGACACCATGGTTGATACGGTGTCAGGCTTATTGAAGCGCATTATTTTTATTACTACATTGTTATATAAAATGAAATGGTTCAACTCACCATAATGCAGAATCAGTGGGAGCCCTGAGCGTGTCACTTGCCACCGTCGCCTGCCACCAGATACTGATTGTCATTTGCCACGTCACCTGCCACACGTTGCAGATTGTCACTTGCCACCTCACCTGCCACACGTTGCGGATTGTCACTTGCTGTGTCACTTTCCTGCTAAGGTGGGGATTGTCTCTTGCTGTGTCGCAGAGTCAGGCAGCAGAGAGATGATGTAATCTCTCTGCTGCCCGCGGCTGCCTGCACAGTGAGGATGGAACTGCAGGGATGCAGGGCGGGCGGTGAGAGATTATGTCATCTCTCTGCTCCCCCATCCGCTGATTGGCCAGCCGCCCTCTCACCCACCGAGCGGCCCAGCTGCCTGGCCCGCCTGCTCTCTCACCCTCCCAGCCGAGCCGCTCATCTGCCCAGCCCGCCCGTAGAGCCACCCGCTCTCTTACCCACCCGCTGAGCCGCTCAGCTGCCCAGCCCACCAGCTCTCTCACCCCACCAATCTCTCACCCGCCCAGGCGCCCGCCCGTCAAGCCGCCCGCTCTCTCACCCGCCCACTCGCTCACCCGCAACTAATTTCTCAGGGGGGCAGATCCTCCCCTGGGCCCCATTTAGAAAACATTCTGCATTTCCTCATTGAATCCAAAGTGTTCTCAGATTGGACAAGGTGGAGAGGTAGGGTGGTAACATCACAATTTCTTAATGGCAACCATGCCCAGCAAGTGACGTTCTCTGTTCACAAAGCAGCATGGCATTTAGCATGGGATCTAGAAGTCGCTAGCTATCACTGAGTAGTGGAGCCTACTAGAGTGATTTCCAGCTTCCACTGAACTGGCAAGGTATTGCACATGCATAGATACACTGGTCCAGCCTGTACCAATCTAACTATGCAAAAATAGCTATGCCTGCATTACAGCTTTAATAATAGTATTGGTTCTCAAACAACAACACAGAGGAACCAATGCATTTCAGGAGCTCAGAGGCCTCCTCCTTATTCAAGGCTACAGCACAGACATGAAAACATATGAAATTCTACGTATGTCTTGTATGTGTTGTAGCCCCGAAGAAAAGGGAAGTCTTGGAGCCTTGAAACGCTATCACATACCTGGTGCTGGAGACAAATGAAGAGAGAGCTTCACTTGCGCCTATGTTCCAAACTCACCTGAAGGTGGAACAGGATGAGACAGGCCCAAAGTAGCACAGGTTACCTACTGGAATGCTTCCAGAGGTGTTCTGACTAGAATACTTATCAAAGGAACACCCGGGAGTACAGCTGATGCACTGGAGTGGTGTCTGCAAACAGGTGGTGTCCATGGGAAGCAGCAGGTATTCGGTAGCACACAGAACAGGAGAGAAGTCAGTTCGAAGCCAAGGTCAGGTGCCAGGTGGGGATCAGAGCAAGTGTGGTCAAGTGGATAGTTGGATTCATACACAGGGGAGCAGAGAGAGAAGATCTGTTCAACAAGCCAGGTCAGGTCAGGAGGCAGGCAGAAGACAGGTCCAGGGCAAGCAAAGTTGGTAACAGGAGTTCACAGAATCAAGGGGATCACAGGAACAAATGCACTGGAGAAGCCGAAGATCAACCAAATGCAGATAGTGACTGGCTCCCTTATAAAGGCCGTTTGGCGCCAAACTGTGCTGAGAGCGTGCGTAACTATGCCTCAGTGTGCACATCTGGGTGCGCTAGCATGCATGAGTATGCCAATGCACATCAGGCTTGCCCTTGTGCACCCGTTGTGTGCATTCCTGTGGCCATGTGAAGTACTGGCAGGAATGCCAGGTCTTTGCACACCTCTGCCGTTGACAGTGCCCTGACAAATGCATTGAATGCTCTGTGTTGCTATTTGTGAATCAATACTATTACTAAAGCTGTTTTCTAGGAATGGCTGTTTTTAAATAGTCACATTGGTTTAGGTCAGACCAATGTAACTGTGCATATGCATTTTAGGACTCTTGGACTGTTTGTTTGGTGCGCTCATAGGACTTTGTACATGTGAATCTTCAACTCTGGGCCTTTTTTTTGAGCAACACCCCATTTTTGTTGAGCGCTTCCTCACTAGAGCCATTGTGGTTTATTACGTTCTGACCAATCCTTTGATGATTGAAATCCAGTGCCCCATCTCTATGTGTTCCAGATCCATATTTGTATTACCACCACAACTGGCAGATGGAGTTGGAAATTCTGGTAGGGGTATTTTTCCACAAGAAGAGACACAAGAAACTAGCTTGTCTTGTAGCTTCCTTACAACCATAAAAAATTGTATGGGGGTGACATTGTCATAATTTAGTGTCCCAATAGCATTATGCAACACACTTCATATAATGCATACATGAGATCTAGCTATACTATATCAACTATTTCCTAATCCTCTATTGCAGCAATTTATTGCTGGAAAGAAATAGACGAGGGATTGAGATTAGCCATTGTTACCGTCTCCTATCAATAAAACAGAGACATGGAAAAGGTCTGGAGAAGCCATGTATTTATAATGGCTTCTTGCCCCCAGGCCAGTTAGATCCAGAGGGTCACATGTGCTTGTCTTACTGGTAGACAGGGTCAAAGGGCCCAGCAAAGCACAGGCACAAATTAATTTGGGAGTCTCGACTTTAATTTTCTCTAAAGGAGATTTTAACACTTTTGAAGCAAAACATTTATTATTTATTTAATCTTTGTTTGTATATGTTTGCGCTTAGACATTACAATTACCGTGGGAAACAGTTTATCCTAGTCTGTCCTATGTGAAATTTTTGAGGCATAAGTGTATACATAATACCAGTCTATTTAAAGTGGACCTGTCACTTCTTGAAGAAAATTTGCATGTTTTTCATTTTACATCTCTTTGTGGAATTTTTATAAAGGTAGAAATAATAAAGATAATATAGAATAATAAAATAAGTATAACATTAAAATTGAACATAACAAAGATTCATCGCAAAATATAAAATTTATTTTTAATATATTCTTTGACAAGGATGAGTTGCTTAGTATAAATTTCCTGAAAACAATAATAAAAAAAAGACTCTTGCTAACCAGTTGTGATTATATGTGAAATACAAAATCAAATGTATGTATTTTTTCTTAATGCGCCTTAAAACTTCAATAAATATCTATTGAAATAAAAAAAGAAAAAATTCTCTTCCTTTGTTTTCTATTCTGTTTATCCCCTTTATTTAGAGAGTGTGCCTTTTTTTGGAGGTGAGTAGTTTACTTCAATTAATTTACTGTTCTTTGTATATTTTTTCTAACCTTTTTTGCATTTATTTTTTATTTTTGTACTTTAGTTTTTTGTTTTGTTTTATCATTTTTTCCAGTAAGTTTTTTTAGTGGAGTAATTTGAGTACTTTTTTAATTTAGCGCTCTTTATATTTATCTTTTTTTTTTTGTATTTTATGTTATTGCATTTTATTTGTATTATAAATGTTTTATTATACTTTTTTCACTGTCGCCTACCAGTGCTGCCTATCTGTGCCCACCAGTGCCACCTATCTGTGCCCATCAGTGCCGCCTATCTGTGCGCAGTGCCCACCAGTGCCACCCATCAGTGCCACCTATCAGTGCTCATCAGTGCCACATATCAATGCCACCTATCAGTGCCCATACGTGCGGCATATTTAGGCCTCCTCATCAGTACCACCTAATCAGTGCCCATAAGTGCCGCCTCATCAGTGCTTATAAGTGCCACCTCATCAGTGCTCATCAGTGCAACCTATCAGTGCCCATCAGTGTTGCCTCATCAGCGCCCATCAGTGAAGGAGAAAAATTATTTATTTACAAAATTTACTCATAGAAACTAATTCCCCATACACACGATAGGATTTTCTGACAGGAAATGTTCTATGGGAGCTTGTTGTCAGAAATTCCAACCATGTGTAGGCTCCATCGGACATTTTCCATCGGAATTTCCGTCGCACAAGATTTGAGAGCTAGTTCACAAATTTTCTGACAACAAGATCCGTTGTCGTAAATTCCGATCGTGTGTACACAATTCTGACCCACAAAGATCCACGCATGCTCGGAATCAAGCAGAAGAGTCGCACTGGCTATTAAACTTCCCTTTTCTCGGCTCGTATGTGTTGTACGTCATCGCGTTCTTGACATCCGGAATTTCCGACAAGATTTGTGTGACCATTTGTATGCAAGACAAGTTTGAGCCAACATCCGTCGGAAAAAAACATAGATTTTGTTATCGTGTGTACAGGGCATAGGAAATCCTTTTTTTTCAAAATTTTTGGTCTTTTTTTTTTTTTTAGGAAGAAATAAAAAACCCGGACAGAAGTGATTAAATACCACCAAAAGATCCCAGGCTATTTAAGACATTCCAGGACTCTCTTGAGCAGGTGAAACTTCCTGACTCTATGAATGAAGCATGTTGTCATACCCAAACCTGACAAGGATAGGCTACAATGTGGGTCCTATCATCCCATATGTCTCCTGAACAATGATGCAAAAATACTAGCAAAGATTCTCGCCCTCAGACTTTAGACGGTTATTCTATCTCTCATACCGCCGGACCAATCCAGTTTTATGCCTGGCAGCAGCACCTTTGATAACATCCATAGGCTATTCCTACATGTCCATAGTGCAACACTTGCGAAACATGGTGGGTTGGTTCTCTCTTTAGATGTGTTAAAAGCCTTTGACACTTTGAGTTGGTCCTTCTTGTGGGAAACTATGGCACAGATGGGTTTTGGTTCACACTTTGTCCGGTAGGTTCGGCTATTACTTACTGACCCGCGGGCCAGAGTCTGCACCAACAAAGATATTTCTGGGTCATTTTCCTTGCAGAGGGGTACCAGGCAGGGGTGCCCTCTCTCTCTCTCTCCACTTCTGTTCACGCTGGCCATTGAGCCTTTGGCCCTGGCAGTGTGGCAGACGTCAGAGATAGGGGGCATCTGTTCTGGTCCAATTGAGGAGAAGATCTCTCTCTACGCGGATGATGCTTTTATATACTTGGCCGGTAGAGAGAGCTCATTTACTAAGTTGCATGTAGTGGAGGAGTTTGGAGCTGTTTCAGGGCTTCAGGTGTGTTGGGAAATCTCTTTCCCATAGGCCCTTCTATTCCTACTGAATATCTACAGAGGTCACGTCTGCAATTAACGTCATCCTTTAAATACCTAGGCATCCAAATACATGGTGACCTCTCTAAATATGACAAACTCAATATCACTCCTATAGTCAAAACAGATGATGGACAGGCTTGGACGTCATTGCCCCTGTCATGAGAGGGTTTACCCGTTGGTGGCGCTATCGGTCTCTTGGATCGCAGTACCAGTGTCCACCAGCGGGTGTCTTCCAACACCTGGGAGCTGTAGTAAGAGGTCTCTCCTGCTGGTAGCACTGTTGCATCCTTGGGCCGTAGTACCGGTGTCCACCAGCGGGTGCACTCCGGCAGTGTGGAGCAAACAGCACACTCTGCGCTCAGCTGTAACATGAGGTCAATTACCACAGCCTTATAAATACCCGGCAAGCCCTCATAGGCTTGCCTTGGTATCTTTCTTCCTTGTGCCCTGACCTGTTATCCCGTATCCTGTAAACCTGTATCTCCTGTATCTGAACCTGAGCCTGCTCCTGAGCCTGTATCTGATCCCATCCTGATCCTGTCCCTCCTGTGTTCCTATTCCCTTGTATCCATATCCCATCCATTATCTCCCTCTCCTATCCTGCCCTTGTTCAGTTGCTGATCCCCTGTGTATGACCTTGGCCTGGCTTACGTGTTTGATTTTGGTACTTCCCTTTGGCTGTATATATTATCTGTTGTCTGTGGGTTCCTGTTGGTTGGTTGAGCACTATTTGTATTTGGGGTGTTTGTTTATTTATATCACTTATCTTAAATAAACATTATTCTTATTTCACTTTACATGCGTTTTGGTTTCCTCTTTGCAGTCCACACAATCTGGTCACACCTGTTCATGACAGTATACCAAGGCCATCTCTGACCAGAAGTGGCTGAACAAGGGAACCATCTCGGTTCTGTTGCACATTACTGGGATGAATTCATATATAAATGCTTATTATGCTCTGCTGGCAACAGAGAGTTCTGAATATCTCCGCCAGACATTGGAAGGGTGGTCCAGTGATCAGCTGCTGGAGATTATCCGTTTAGCTCACTCTGTGGTCGATCAGGGCAGTATACGGTTTGAGGATGTTCAGCCTTTGATTGGAATGTGTATAGAGCTGGCTCTGCCTTGTATCCCAAAGGGCCATGATGACTTTTCTCCACCCTTCAGCATTAACCAGGTTGCGTCCTTAGTATGGCTGTTGGAGGATGACTCTGCATCCTTTTTTGAGCATTATTCGGTTTGTCCCAAACAGTTGTTGAAAGATTGTATAGATGAAGTGCAGTCGCTGGTCAGACAGAGGGAATGTGAGCCCACTTTTGTACTACCTGTACTTCAGGCATGGTCAGACCTGTTATGCCCAGCTTCTGTCAGCTCTCCACAAACCAGACCTGCTACTAAACACCTGCCTGCTCAGATGTCCTTTCTCCCATCACCCCTGGCAACCTCAGCTGCAGTCCAATATACCCTGCTCCCCACCTGCTACTAAACACCTGCCTGCTCAGATGTCCTTTCTCCCATCACCCCTGGCAACCTCAGCTGCAGTCCAATATACCCTGCTCCCCACCAAGGATCAATGCCCTGTTTCTACTTCCTGCACCTATCCTGCCTTTAACCCACCTGCCTCTTCTCTAATACCTGCAACTTCCCCACAATAACTCCCTCTGGCCACTGTTCCCCCTTCCTTGCCATATCCCAGCCCTTCCTTTCAGTATGCCTCACCTCCTGTCTACAGTCCTACAGCCACCTACAGATCTCCAGCCCAAAGTCTCGGTGCCTGCCTTCCAGCCTGATGTGCCTACCTTCCAGTCTGATGTCTTGATGCCTGCCTTCCAGCCTGATGTCTCGATGCCTGCCTTTCAGTCTGATGTGCCCACTTGCCAGTCGGTGCTCGCTTTCCAGTCTGATGTGCCTGCCTTCCAGTCTGATGTCTCGGTGCCTGCCCTCCAGCTGGATGTCTCGGTGCCTGCCTTCCAGCTTGATGTCTCTGCCTTCCAGTCTGATATGCCCGCTTCTCAGTCTGGTGTCTCAATGCCTGCCTTCCAGCCGGATGTCTCTGCCTTCCAGCTTGATGTCTCTGCCTTCCAGTCTGATGTGCCCACCTTCCAGTCTGATGTACTCGCCCTCCAGTCTAATGTGCCTGCTTTCCAGTCTGATGTCCTGATGCCTGCCTTCCAGCCTGATGTCTCAGGGCCTGCCTCTCAGCTTGATGTCTTTGCCTCACAGTCTGATGTGCCCGCTGTCCAGTCTGTCCTGATGTCTGCCTTCCAGCCCGCTTTCCAGTCTGATGCGCCTGCTATCCAGTCTGATGTGCCTGCCTTCCAGCCGGATGTCCCGATGCCTGCCTTCCAGCCGGATGTCCCGAAGCCTGCCTTCCAGCCGGATGTCCCGATGCCTGCCTTCCAGCCAGATGTCTCGACGCCTGCCTTCCAGCCGGATGTCTCGATGCCTGCCTTCCAGCCGGATGTCTCAGCCTTCCAGTCTGATGTACCCGCTCTCTAGTCTGATGCTTTGATGCCTGCCTTCCAGCCTGAAGTCTCGCCTGATGTCTCGGTGCCTGCATTCCCACCTGATGTCTTGATGCCTGCCTTCCAGTCTGATGTGCCAGCTTCCCAGTCTGATGTGCCAGCTTCCCAGTCTGATGTGCCAGCTTCCCAGTTTGATGTGCCAGCTTTCCAGCCTGATGTCTTGAAGCTTGCCTTCCAGCCTGATGTGCCAGCTTCCCAGTCTGATGTGCCAGCTTCCCAGTCTGATGTGGCAGCTTCCCAGTCTGATATGCCTGCTTTCCAGCCTATTGTCCCAGTGCCTGCCTTCCAGCCTGATGTCTCAGTGCCTGCCTTCCAGCCTGATGTGCCAGCTTCCCAGACTGATGTGCCAGCTTCCCAGACTGATGTGCCCATGCCCGCTGCCCAGCTCGAAGTGCCCGCTGCCCAGCTTGGTATACTCCTGCCCACTGTCTGCCCGGATGTGCCCGCTGTCTGCCCGGATGTGCCTGCTGTCTGCTCGGATGTGCCCGCTGTCTTCGCAGATGTACCCGCTGTCCAGTTTAATGTACCCGATGCCCAGCCTGATGTGCCCTCATCTGTTGTTCGGTTTGAGGTCATGAACGTTGGACAATTTCACCTTGTTGGAGCGTCCAGAGGCCGCTCCTTTGGGGGGGGGGTACTGTCATGAGAGGGTTTACCCGTTGGTGGCGCTATCGGTCTCTTGGATCGCAGTACCAATGTCCACCAGCGGGTGTCTTCCAACACCTGGGACCTGTAGTAAGAGGTCTCTCCTGCTGGTGGCACTGTTGCATCCTTGGGCCGTAGTACCGGTGTCCACCAGCGGGTGCACTCCGGCAGTGTGGAGCAAACAGCACACTCTGCGCTCAGCTGTAACATGAGGTCAATTACCACAGCCTTATAAATACCCGGCAAGCCCTCATAGGCTTGCCTTGGTATCTTTCTTCCTTGTGCCTTGACCTGTTATCCCGTATCCTGTAAACCTGTATCTCCTGTATCTGAACCTGAGCCTGCTCCTGAGCCTGTATCCGATCCCATCCTGATCCTGTCCCTCCTGTGTTCCTATTCCCTTGTATCCATATCCCATCCATTATCTCCCTCTCCTATCCTGCCCTTGTTCAGTTGCTGATCCCCTGTGTATGACCTTGGCCTGGCTTACGTGTTTGATTTTGGTACTTTCCTTTGGCTGTATATATTATCTGTTGTCTGTGGGTTTCTGTTGATTGGTTGAGCACTATTTGTATTTGGGGTGTTTGTTTATTTATATCACTTATCTTAAATAAACATTATTCTTATTTCACTTTACATGTGTTTTGGTTTCCTCTTTGCAGTCCACACAATCTGGTCACACCTGTTCATGACAGCCCCTCAATTTAATTGGTCGCATAAATATCTTTAAAATGATTTTCCTCCCCAAAATTTATATTGCTTTTGTCCTGCCCCAGTTTTTCTCCCCCAATTTTTTTTTGCACAAGTGGACTCCACCCTCTCTTCCTTTTTTTGGTTGCCAGCCTCATATAGCCAAGTCCTCATCACAGGCGGCTAGGGCCGTGGGAGGACTGGCATGTCTGAATCTCAGGAATTATTTTATTGCTTCCCAACTCACCTACGTCCATTGTTGGTTACACTCTGATCCCCTAACTCCATCCACAGTGCTTTTGTCAGCCCTCTTTGGACCTTCCACCTCTCTCAGTGATGAGCTACATGGGTGAAGGAGATCCGGTGGCTCCAGATCTTCTCCTGTTGATGTTAGTTTTGAGGCATGGATGGAGGGGGGAAAAATTCTGACACAAGCCTCTCCGGATATGGCACCACAGACTCACCTGTGGAAGAATCCTAATCTCCTTGAGCCTTTTGGTCACCCGGACTTGCCCTGGTGGGGTCAGTTTGGAGTTACTCATCTCTCTCATATAGTTGAGGACAATACCTTGGTACCCTTTGACACACTTAGCCCTGTACACACGATAGGATTTTCCGATGGAAAATGTGTGCTAGGACCTTGTTGTCGGAAATTCCGACCGTGTGTAGGCTCCATCACACATTTTCCATAGAAATTTCCAACACACAAAGTTTGAGAGCTTGCTATAAAATTCTCCAACAACAAAATCCGTTGTCGGAAATTCCGATTGCGTGTACACAAATCCAACACACATAGTGCCACGCATGCTCAGAATAAATTAAGAAACTAAAGCTATTGGCTACTGCCCCGTTTATAGTCCCGACGTACGCGTTTTAAGTCACCGCGTTCAGAACGATCGTATTTTCTGACAACTTTGTCTGACTGTGTGTATGCAAGACAAGTTTGAGGCAACATCCGTCGGATAAAATCCATGGATTTTGTTGTCGGAATGTCCAATCAATGTCCAACCGTGTGTACAGGGCATTAGACATAAATATGGCCTTGAAATTAAGCTCTTCTTTAAATATCTTTTACTACGACATGCCATTCGGGCACAGTTTGGGTCATTGACTATTGAGTTCATGGAATCTTCTATAGAGGACCTCCTACAGAACACCAAACCAAAGGTAAATAACAACAGAACATCTTCCTCTATCATCAAGAGATGGAAATATGAAATAGATGGCGCCAGACATATCCATTTATTGATGCACTATCCCCCCTCTATATCCATACTAATACAAATCCATAGTATAGCGCCTAGACAATGCTTCAGACGTCATTTCCATTCATATAGGTGTAGTCTGCAATGTTTAGTGGGGATGTGTCTGCTATTGATATTGGAGCAGACACATCCTACTGTATAAGTACATGGATATATATGTGTTCATTTATTTGATTTTGAAAACTAATTATGTACCCTTAGAAAGACACAATTCAGATTTATCCATCTGGTTGACCATTTCTTTTAAAATGATATAAAGGGGTCAAAATGACCAAAGGAGATACGGTTTCATGGGATTAATATGGCCATTAAGGATCTATAGACAGTAAAACCAATTGGTAAATTGTTTCTTCACACAGGATATATTTATTCACTAGGCTGGTCAGTACGTGATCCGACATCCCACTTTCCAACCCTGTGCGCCCTGACTGCCCTGGGGTAATGATCGTAATTGGCTGTTAGCGAGCTGAGCCTTCTGGTGTGAGTCGGGCTTTGCAGGACCCATTTTGAGGCATTGATAACTTATACTGGGTAAGCACTCCTATTAGCTTAGTAAGTTGTATCTGAATAATGTAATCATAAAACAGTACCTAATATGAGTTTATATAATTTAGAGATACCAATAGATGTAAGCAACGCCCTTGAAGAAGCAGGAAATCTGCGAAACATGTTGGCACATCGCATATCCAAGCATCTTTACCGGCAACTTTCGGACTAATAATAATTAGTACTAAGTATCTCTAATGGACTGTTTGTAACTCATGATTTTATTACACTTGTTTATGTGTGTTTTTGTATTCAATAAAATGTAATTTTATTCAAATTTCTAAGTCTGTGCTTACCTTATCATACAGATGATCTTGTCCACTTAAAAATCCCAATTTTTAGGAGATAGCTGAGGCTCTCTTCCCTAGTTTTTACTTTAGAGGACCTCCTATCGTTTCCTGAGATCTTCAAGTTGGTGACAACCTTTTATGGTTGCCTCTAGTTGGTGGGGGCTTATCCTTTCCAGAACTCTCATCGCAAATGGCTGCTGTCAATGCCTGAGCTTTCTGCAGAGGACTGGGAAGAGGTAACCGGGATATGCTTTCAGGATATAATCATCACTGCTGACATATTGATCCAATTTAGGTTCATACATCACTTACACTACACACCATCCAAGCTGGTACAGATGGGACTGTGTCAGGATGTTGCATGTTCTAGATGTGATTTAATTGCTGACAATTTTTTTCCTATGTTTTGGAGCTGTCCTGGACTCTCGACCTATTGGAAGGATCTATTTTCATTTTTTGACCACAAGCTTCATCTGCCAATACCTCATACCCCGGAGGTTGGACATACCCCCGAGTTAGGAGTGCTTAATGATTATGTTCCTCGTACACATGCTAGGACTTTGCTATGTATACTGTTATTTTATGCACGTAAAACCATCTTATTGCATTGGAAGGATATGGGCCCTCTTTCGGCCCACGCCTTCTTTCGTAGTGATCATGGGGTTCTCCCCAAATTTAAATTGATATATGAAAGTAGGGCAATTCACCAAAATATGGCAACCATGGCTAGATGTCTCTGAGGATTTCTGGGGGGATGTCCTATCATCACAACTTATGCCCCATACACACGATCAGAAATTCCGGCAGAAAAAACTTTGGTTTTTCCGACGGAATTCCGCTCAAGCTTGCCTTGCATACACACGATCACACACAAGTTCTCTGAACTTTGGACCATCAAGAACGCGGTGACGTATAAAGTTCAATGCTTCCGAGCATGCATTGAATTGTTTCCGAGCATGCGTGATTTATTGCGCGTCCGAATTGCATACAGACAAACGCATTTTCGGATAGGAACTTTTTCCGACCGGAAAAATAGAGATTCTGCTCTCAATCTTTAGCTGGCTGGAATTCTGCCAGCAAAAGTCCGATGGAGCATACACACGGTCGGAATTTCTGACCAAAACCTCTCATCTGACTTTTGCTGGCGGAATTTCTGATCGTGTGTACGGGGCATTACTTAGTGAGTCTCTATCCACTTGTATAGCTTTGGAACAGGGATCTGATGGTTGGCTACACATTGGCCAGGGATTGTTTCATGTGGAACTCTCCATAACCAAGGGGGACCATGAAAATGTACCTTGGCTACGGGGTCGTATGTGTTGTGGGCTTGAATTTGTGTGTGAATGTTGTTGGGCTTTTCTTTGTTCTCTCCACGGATTACCTGCTTTTTGTCCTTTAATGAATACTGATCTTGGTATATCCATAAGTGCCTTACATGCCTGTAAGGTGAGTCAGTTTCTTTGTATTTTTTGTTGTAAAACTAAAATAAACACCTTTCAAAAAAAATACAACCAAAAGAAAGCTATATTTGTGTGAAGAAAATGATAACAATTTCACATGATTACAGTGTAGCATGACCGTACAATTGTCATTCAAAGTGTGACAGTGCTGAAAGCTGAAAAATGGCCTTGGCAGTAAGTGCCCTGTATTGAGGTGGTTAAAGTCCACGAAAACATGGAAAGTGATGTAAACTCTAACAATGAACTTCCCCTTTTTGGTCCCTTTTTAGTATGTTAAATATATCATTGAAAATGTTTTCTTATATCTGTTCGATAAGTTAAAAAAAAAAAAATAGCTGTTGATCCTGCCAGGAATCTTGTCGACTGAAAACTTCTCGTGTTCTCTGCCAGTGCTGCACTCTTGTTACTAGCATTGTTCCCAGCTATCTCTGAGAACCACGAAACCCCCTCCTCTCTAGGTTATGGAGCAGAGGAAAGCAGAAGGTGCTCTATAGTCATCTCCTAGAGAAAGAACATTGTATTTTTATAGATACAGTTTGGTGAATGAGGGTTTTCATGTTATAACAGAAAGCTTGTTACTGGCAGAATCACCAGGTGTAAAAAAGAAGAAAAAAGCCTGAAAAAAATGAAAATGCACTCACATGATATTTTGTTTTTTTCCCTAAAAACAATAACAATAAGCAGAAAAAACAATTTTGGCAGTTATTAAAAAGCATGTAATTAAAAAAAAAATATTTTTTTTAAATTGTTAAAGTATACTTTACTATACTTTTATAAATGTATCCATTTTTATTACCATGGAAGTAATCTGCAGGAGAAAATGTAATGTTTAGAACCACTGCTTGTCAAGTGGTTAACTGGCTGAGGGAGCAAGGGTATGGTTGGGTTCGTAGTTAATGTAGGTCATTGATGGCCTATGCCTTTGGGTATAAAATTCTGTAGGTGCAAAGTGTAGATTTATAAGAAGCCTCTAATTATTGCCAACCTTTGGCTAATATTGTGAAGTCTTTGTGCGCGGTATCAAAGCTTCACACCTCGTAAGTTGAATTCTCTGAAGTGTTCCTGGAGCAGATGCATCTTAATGTAATATATTCTCCGACATTTTCCAGGTCTCTTCACATGACACGAACCTTCCTTAGTGATGGTTCTGCAATAAAAACACATTACTCAGACTTGTTTCTACATGAGTGGAGCATCTGACTTTGTTTTAGCAAGTAATTTATTAATTAGTCACCGGCGTGCCTTGGGTGGTTCACATCCATTATCTTGCTTTAATAGTTTGGCTTTAGGACATTTCAAAGATACATTTTCCATTTTGTAAGCAAGCTGAAATAATTGTTTTCTCTTTAGTATCTTGTGATCATAAATCACAGAATCACTCTAAATGGCCCCGCTAGTAGCGGAATTAACTGTAATAAAAAATGGTAATAAAACAAGATAGAATCTCTTACTTAGATCTTGACAACTGGAAGACATTGGAAAATGGTGGAATAGCACTTAGCGGATGTCAAACGTGCATTTTGGACAAGCTGCGCCAAAGATTTAACTAGTGATTTTTGAGCACTGGGCAGGTTCACGACCCTTTCCATGCTGTATTTTCAAGGACATTTGGTGTTCTGGTAAAAATACAACCTTTATTCGCTAGCCACCTCATTTAGATGTGTCAAAGGCACTTTGTGTCCCAATGTGATAGTCCTTTTTGGTGTCCCAGGCTGACTCCATCCTCCATTTATTACACATTTGTGCTGTGCTGTGCTGTGCTTTTACCTGTGTCCAACCCTAAATAATTGGCACCAATCAGTGGCGTAGCTAGAACCCTCAGGGCCCCAGTGCAAGTAACCATGAAGGACCCCCCTGACCCTCGGCCGGGGCCCTTCCTTCCGAGCCTGGTGGCAGAACGCAAGTGCGACCTTTGTGACCCTGGTAGTTCCGCCACCGGTGTCAGTAGTTTTTTTTATTTTTGTTATTTAATTTTTATTTATTTTTTTTATTACTTTTTTTTACAATATTATTTTTTATTTATTTTTTTTACCATTTTTTAGGAGCTCTGTTGGGGGGCTTTAGTGAGATATCAATGGTCTGAACAGACTTCTGATGTTCCAACTCCTGCTCTGCAGCCTCAGCTTCACAGAATAAATGGACAGGAATAGCTCTGTACAGAGCTTCCTGTTCATTCACAAACTGAAGCAGTTTTTTTTTTACAGTAAAGTTTTTTATTTTATTAAACATGTAAGACAGTACAAACAATGTCAGCATTTGATGAGGATCCGACATGAATCAACAGACTACAAATTTATAGCAGTACATGTGTAAAACATAAACTCCTCCATTCCATCTGCTATTATAATAAGCATAAGCTTGATCAAAGAAGCAACCGGGGGGGCCCAAGCCTGTAGAGGATGAGAGGTGTGTTATCTTCATACAACTTTTCCTTGATGGGATAATTTAAGAAATTCCGTACATATACCATTAGTGTGCTATTGATCGCTCTTCCCCACCACCTCCCGGATCAGGGAGGAGGGGGGGGAGGGGGAAAAAGACACAGGCGCCCGTGGTCCCCCCCAACTCCGGGGTCAACCACCAGCATCCATCCAGCTCGACCACACCTTGTCGAATTTCTGAGGACAATTCCTGCTCTCATAGGTTAAGCGGTATAGCGGCAGTGCATTGTTTACCGCCGCTTCCCATGCCCCTCTAGTAGGGGCCTCTTTGTTCTTCCAGTTAAGGAGAATTTCTCTCCTGGCGTAGAATATGGAGTATGTTAGGCATTGTTTCATATATCGGTCACCCTCTATGTCCTCCAAATGACTGAGTAATAGGACCGATGGGTCCTCTGGTACCTCGGCTCCACATACCACCCCCAGCTTGTTTGCCACCGCGCTCCAATATGGGCGGAGCTTGGGACAGGACCAGACCATGTGGAAGAACGTTCCCACTTCTAGTTCACATCTAGTACAGGTGGGGGACTTTTCAGGATATATTTGTGCTAAGCGCTGAGGCGTATAGTAGGCTCTATGGATAAATTTTAGTTGAATAAATCTATCTTTGGCTGCAATCATGGACGGGATAAACGTGGAGAGGCACTCTTCCCATTCCTCCTCCCCCAACGAGGGAATATCTGTCTGCCACTTGATTCTGGTTCTATCGGTTTTAACATCATGGGCCACTGTTAAATACAAGTAAAGAGAAGACAGGGGTTTCTCCAGCATCCCGGAGATCAAGAGACGCTCGATTGAATCTGGCTCCAGCGTCACCCGATCAGGAAACTGGGCCCTGAGGGCGTGCTGCAGCTGCATATATCTGAAAAGGAAGGAGCTCGGCAGATTATGGGCCTGTTGCATCTCTCTAAATGACATAACTTTCCCCCGTGACATCACCTGTTTTAATTTGGTGATGCCTCGCCTTGCCCATATTGCTGGGTCTGGGATAGTGAAGAGGTGCGGGAGCATAGGATTGGCCCACAGTGGGGTGTGTGGGGACACAGTGGCTGGTTGTAGTAGAGCTGCCCTAGCGGACCTCCATACCTGAATGGTGGTCTTCATGGGGCCTGTAACTGCAGGAGTGGCCTTCATTCCTCTGTACGGGAGGTTGGAGAGTGCCGCATAAGAGCCCATAACCGCCGCCTCCAATGTGACAGCCGGATTTTGGCGGGGCTGCGAGAACCACCACCTCACCGTTACCAGGACAGCCGCCCAGTAATAAATTAAAAAATTTGGCAGAGCCAATCCACCTCCCGAAAGAGGAAGATATAATACAGCCTTAGCAACCCTTGGCGCTCTCCCAGCCCAGATGAAAGCAGTCACAACACTCTCTAGCCTGCGAAAAAAGGATTTAGGTATCAAAACTGGGGTCTGCCTAAAGTAATATAGAAATTTTGGTAGATAGATCATTTTCAATAGGTTCCCCCTACCCACCGGGGATAGAGGGAGAGATCTCCAAGTGGAGCATTTTTGTTGCAGTTGAGGCAGTAATGGGTAAACATTCCTATCGAGGTACTCCTTTAACTCACCCCCCACCCGTACTCCCAGGTATGTGAATTCTCTCACCCACTTCAGTGGAGTATTTGTGTCTATGAGTGGTAGGGAACTGCTAAGGGGAAAAAGCACCGATTTGTTCCAATTGATGCGGATGCCCGAAAACCGACCAAATGTGTCGAAGATGGCCAAAGCTGCCCTCAGGGAGTTCGAGGCATCCTCTAGATAGAGGAGGGAGTCATCCGCATACAGCGAGATTTTCTCGGTGACAGTTCCTACCTGAATCCCCCTGACCATGTCATCTGCTCTAAGTAGGATGGCTAGTGGTTCGAGTGCCATAGCAAAGAGGGCCGGGGAGAGCGGGCACCCCTGCCTCGTGCCCCTCTCCAGGGAGAATCCCCCCGAGAGGGTGCCATTTGTGCGGATACGGGCCGTGGGCCTGGCGTACAACAGCCGGAGCCACGTCAGGAATTTAGGCCCAAAGCCAAACCTAGAGAGGACCTCCCATAGGTAGCCCCACTCGACGGAGTCAAATGCTTTCTCCGCGTCGAGTGAGGCCACCACTCCCGAACCCCTCGACTCCGCCAGAGCCATATGCGTGTGCAGTCTACGAATATTTATGTCTGTTCCCCTGCCCGGCATAAAGCCTGTCTGGTCTGGGTGAATTAGGGCCGTAATCACCATATTTAGTCTGTTGGCAAGGACCTTTGAAAGGATCTTAGTATCTACATTAAGTAGAGAGATGGGGCGGTAGGATGAGCATAAGGTCGGGTCCTTTCCTGCCTTGGGGATGACGACAATCACCGCCTCATACATAGAGTCGGGAATAGATTCCGCGGCCATGGATTTGGACAGAAGGGATTGAATTTTGGGGGCCAACTGTTCTGCATACATTTTATAAAGTTCGACTGGAATGCCGTCCGGGCCAGGGGTTTTGCCCGTCTGCATCATTTTTAATGCTTTTAGAATTTCCTCGACACTAATGGGAGCATCTAGTTTGTTAGCATAGGTAGAGGTAAGAGTTGGTATATCAATATTGTCCAAGTAAGCGGTCAGTTCCGCAGGGTGGTAATCCACCCTGGAGCGGTATAAGTTCTTATAGTAGGAGGCAAATTCTTTGTTAATGTCATCTGAGGAGGTGAGCATAGCTCCCCCATCATCACATATTTGTCCTATTGACATCCCCCCCGAGTGTTCCCTAGAGAGCCACGCCAGGAGGCGACCCGTCTTCTCCCCCTGCTCGAATATCCTCTGTTTTTGGTGCAAAAGTCTCTTTTGGGTTAGCGACGTTCGCACCATGAGGGTCTCTCTCAGAAGCTCCTGCAGTCTCACGTATGTCTGGGGGTCAGGGGAGCTAACGTAGAGAGCCTCCTGCCGACCTGCCTCCTCCTCCAGGCGTGTAAGTTCCCTTCTCCTGTCCCTGCGAACCCCTGAGATGATGGTCTGGAACTGTCCCCTGGTGAACGCCTTAAAAGCATCCCAGACCGAGGCCGCCGAAGCAGACCCCTCGTTCTCCACCCAGTATGTCTCCAACTGCTGTCTATACAACGGCTCCACCTCCGCATCCGAGATCCAATACCTCGACAGGCGCCAGAGTCTGTCAGATGGGGCCACCGAGGCATCTAGATCCAGGAGAAGCGGGGCGTGGTCCGAGATTCCCCGGGGAAGGATTTTAATTTCACAAACTCTAGGTAGGACAGAACCCCCCGCGTAAACTAAGTCAATTCTCGAGAAGGTTCTGTGCGACGCAGAGTGACAGGTATACGCCTTTTCATGCGGGTGCTTCCACCTCCATAAGTCAAACATACCATAGGTGGCCGCCCACTCCGCGAGCCCCTGCGAGGTCGCACCAGTGGGGGTCAGTCTGTCCAGACCTGCATCCGGCACCAAGTTAAAGTCACCCAAGATTACTACGTTTTCTGTGGCAAATTCCGCTATTTTTGCAGTTATTTGATTCAGTATTTGGAGGGAGGCCGGGGGCGGGAGATATAGGCCCATGATAACCCATGGGACATTGTAAAGCAAGGCATGTAACACCACATATCTACCTCCCGGGTCCAGAGCAAGGCCAAGGAGCTTGAAAGGAAGTGTCTTGAGAATTAAAATGCTCACTCCTCTAGAGAAGGAGGAGTATGTCGCATGATAATGATACCCCACCCACGGTTTTTTAAGACTAAAAGTCCTTTTCCCCACCAAATGTGTCTCCTGGAACACACACACATGGGGTTGGTAGGTCTTAACAAACTGAAAGACCAATGAGCGCTTTACTGGAGAGTTCAGGCCCCGTGTGTTCCAGGAGAGCAGTCTAAGGGAGGACATCTATGTTGTAGAGGATTATGTTAGGATCAATGGGAGGTATCAGCTCCTTGGCCAAAGGTCTGGGCCCAGTTGGGCTAAACCAGGATCTTAAGCAGCATGGAATGATTTGTAGGTAATCTGCCTGTAGCACTGTCAAAAGCAAAAAACTCATAAAAACAGAGAAAACAACAAAAGAACACAAGTGGGTCTGCAACTGCAGGCCATTTAAACCAAACATCCCCCCCCCACCCCGCCCCTCCCCCCAACATGGCAAGAGGGGCCTCATTCCCATCCAACAAAAAAGGAGAAGGCCTAGAGCCGTCATGAGGGCAGTGTGCAAACGGCGCTCAGCCTGTCACCGGCAAATCAGCTTCTTGTTATCCGGCACGGATAGTTTAGTGTGAATCACCCGGGTCCCCGGGGGCGCTTACTTAAACTTACAACAGTTACATATCATATGCCTGCCCCAGTCAGTATCGAGTAACAGCTTGGGTCCTCATCATGCCCCCCCAATCTTAACAGGAGGTGCCCTGCATAGAAAGTTCCGGTCCGGGAAGTCCAAAGACTGAGTCCCTGACCCCTCCGCCCCCACCCCCCCCCAGGCATCGGTGAAGGAGAGTCCCCTCCTTAGAAGAGGAAAGACAAGAGAGGGGATGGGGGTACTCCCCGGGAGCCATCCCCCGCAAGGGAGATCACATGGGCAAACCAAGACCGGATCAGTTAACAAGTTCCAGGATCATGACATAGCCTCTTCCGAGTGGTACGATGAGACAAGGTGAACCCCGGGAGGCCAAGTTAATCTCCCTGGGAAGTTGCTGCATTAAGTTTGGTCCTCTCAGACCTGCACATGCACCTGCTGAAACAGTCTCAAAAAGGGGGGGAGATCAGTCACGCTTTCCATCAGGCACATGTGTGGAGGGAGGGGGGGCCCAACCCAAGATTAAATCAGAGGGGCAGCACATAAACAGAGCAGAGTGAGCGGGGTTTAGGGGCGAAAAGTCTCAGCCCATGCTGCAGCATCCCTGGGCGAGGTGAAAAATTGTACCCTCTCTCCATCCTGCACCCGTAGCTTAGCAGGAAAGAGCATGCTGTACTTCACGCCCTTTTGTCTCAGCATGGCTCTGACTTGGTCAAAGGATTTGCGGCGGCGTTGAGTCTCCACTGAGTAGTCCGGGAATATAAGCAGGGTTGCATCACCCACCTTTAGGTCTCCTTGCACCCTGGCTGCGCGGAGGATCGTGTCCCGATCTCTATAATGCAGGAGCTTAAATATAAAGGTGCGCGGTGGGGCTCCCGGAGGTCCCCTAGATGCTGGCATCCTATGGGCTCTCTCTATAGAGAAGTGAGGAGAAAAGGTGGCCTTAGGGAGCAGCTTAGGCAGGAGATCTTCCATGAATGCGACCGGATCAGCCCCTTCAGCCCCCTCCGGAAGGCCAAGGATCCTCAGGTTGCTCCTCCGATTGCGGTTCTCCGCGTCTTCCGCTCTATTTTCGAGGTATTTGACTTTCAGTTTCAGGGCCTGAATGTCCGCGTGATGCTCCCTCTGAGTGTCCTCCACATCTGATACCCGTCTCTCCGCCTCAGTCACCCGGTCCCTGAATTTATCCATGTCCCTGCGGATGAGGGCAGTTTCCGTCTGTACATGGTCAATTTTAGTGGTTAAGGTTGCCTGGCATGTAGTTATGGCCAGCATTAGGGCATCAAAAGCCGCAGAGCCTGCCTGTATAGCTCCGTCAGGAGAGGAGGCCGACGGCGACGCCATCTTGGGCGCCTCGTGTGCGGCAGATCTCGGGGCAGAGCGGGTCTTCACCGGGGTGTTGGTATACCTGTGCTGGCTCGATTTCCTCCCCGCGGGCATCGCCCAGTCCACACACCAGAGCCTCCAGGAGCGATAAGGTCCAATTCTGTGATCCTTCACACTAGGATTGCTGTAGGATTGATAGCCGGAGACGGGAGCTCAGCTAACACACGTCTGCTCCCAGCGCCATCTTGGACACGCCCCCAAACTGAAGCAGTTTACTATGGATCACTGACTCTCCATTCAGAAAAAAATTGGGCCGGTAAATTACACATTTACCAGCCCCTTTCTCGCTCTCCATCCTGACAGATCCCCCTTCAGGGGATGAGGGGGGCCAAGAAAGAACAAAGGGGGGTGGGAGAGCAGAGGGAAACTGGATAGGAGGAGCGGCAGGGCAGCTGCATATAGAGGAATCGATCTCTCTGCTGAATGCCTGCTTCTACTTCTTTTCCTCCCACAGGCATTCAGCAGCTGCAGGAGGAAAATGGAGAGATCGATTCCTTTATATGCAGCTGCCCCCACCGGTCCTCCTGTCCAGCTGTACAAGGGGGCTGCACAAGCCCCCTGCAGCATAGGATCGGGTACACCCCTGGCACCAGCTAAAGAGACATTATCACCTGCCTATTCAGAGTCTGTAACACATAAATGCGCTCGGAGATTGCTTCTGTACCCAGCCCCTGCAAAGGTAACGGGTAGCAGGGGGCTTAAGTCAGAGTTGAGTGGCAGTGTCCCCTGATAGCCCACCCCCTGCAGGTTATCCATACGTCTTCCCTCTTCTCTGTGGGAATACATCCAAAATAAGTACTAGTGTCAAATGGTGTTGGAATTGAATTGATCTGGATGGATAAAGTCATTGAACCCCCCTCCACCATTCCATACACACGCTTGGCAGTGTTCAGGCCTGGCGATTGATTGCTCAGGCTCAAGAACTGTTACATGGGAAAGTTCATAGGTCCTCCACATACCCAAAAGCCCCCCTCAGTTACAGCAGCAGAGCGAGGACTCTGACAGAGCAGGGAAGTGGCAAGTGAGCAATGGATGGGGGATTCCACCTTGCTGTGGGGGTGGGCTATTTGGGGGGCACTGCTAATTCTGTAAGTAAGTGACTGTGTCTCATTGAACTTGAATTTGAAAGGGGAATTGAATTCCTCCTGTTAGAGAAGCATAATTGGAGGGGCACTGCCATTCAAATCTTTGCTAAGAGGAATAGAGCCTCCTTTAGGAAAGCACTGAAGTCCATAATTTGTCAGTGTTCTAAAAAAATGTTGATTTTAAAAACCTGCCCCTATATACATAACACATGCAATGATCCCATAATACTGGGCCTAAAAAAGCCACCACCCCCCCCCCCATGCCTGTTTGCAATAAGGCCTTCTGCACACAGGCACCTGGAGTCATACAACCTAAACTTTGGGAGTATATTTCCACCCAGGAGCAACAGGTGCTGTGTACAACCATCCATAGAAATCAATGGCTGTATGAAAATATACTATATGTTGGCACTTACATAAACCCGTTCATGCATACAGACGAATGACTTTGAACGCAGGCTGTCTGCAACCAGGAGCATATATCTTTATATATGTGCATGCACCGGCATGTACCGGCATACTGCCATTGATTTCTATGGGCAGCGGTATGCAGCACCTGTGGCTCCCAGGCATCGAAATATACCCCAATATTATATCATATGGCCCAGGTACCTGTATGCATGAGGCATAACATGTAGAATATAAAAGTTGCCATTGCTGATTTCTACTTTGGAAAATACTAGTTTCGAATATATTACATTTTTGTGCTTGGGTTTATATACAAGTTAAAGAATATGCCTACACTTCAGTAGATTTAGATGTAATTGTTATCAGTGTGCTGTAGTGGGATAACATCATTGCAAGACACCCCCACCCCCTCCCCATTTTATGTTACATCTTCCTTTAATCATTATAGTAAATTACACAAGAACAGTTACACATGTATGTAATTACAATTATTAGATTTGTATTTAATTATATCACTATGTAAAAATAATAAATCAATCTAAAAGTATAAAACATAAAAATGTTACCAGTTAATTTTATTTTAACATGGTTTGTGCGATCCATTAGAAATATAGATGAAAAGGAGACAGATTATGGCATGATTCATTTTACAGGACGAAAACATGCTGTAGGTTGTGTAGATATTTGCATAGATTCTAACATAAATAATGGGAAATCCCACTTAATCACGTTAATGAAATGTGACTCTACACAAGCTGTATTCAAGTAACATAATATTTTAAAATATACAAATGAATGTACCATAATTATATCATGTCAGCACAACTATTTTCCTTTTCTTTTAGAATTCTTGCACCTAAATACAGTAGTGTAATGTTTTATTTAGATTTAGGCAAATTAAAGAGACCCTAAACCCTATTTCCCTAAACAAATTAAAAACTAAGGTTCCCACAATAGGTGAAGTATTACACTCACTTCTAGGGATGAGCTTGGGTTCATTTCTAGGCTCAGTCCAAATCGAAAAGTCAGCTGTCAGTGCCGAGCTAATGAGCTGTGGGTGGAGGATTCCCCACCCCGCAGCTACATGTACAGTATGTAAGTGAAGGCAGGACTTACCTCTTCCATGTTCCCCTCCTCATTGGGCACTAAGTGTGGGTCACATAGGAAGCCTACCCTGGGGTGGGATCTTCTGGGCTACACTAGGCACCTGGTGATAGGGACACTGCCTTACACATGGGGTACCTTTGCTTGAACGAGTGCCTTGAACTCTAGTTAACTCTCTTGGTGTTAGTATACACCACTACTTTACCAATACATTTAGGCCCCTTTCACACGTGCGGACCGTATGTCCGTATTTCATGCATCCGTTTTAGCATGAAATACGGACATACATGCATCCCTATGGGATAGCGGGTGTCAGCGGATGTACATCCGCTAACACCCGATGTTGTCCGCCTCCGCTCTCGTCCGATTCTGCGGACGGAAGAAAATCCTATTTTTCTATCCGTCTGCAGAGCGGATCGGATGAACACGGACAGACGGTCCGTGTTCCTCCGATCCCCCATAGGGGAGAGCGGAGATCTGACAGGGCGGTCCCTGCACAGTGTGCGGGTCCCGCCCTGTCATCTGCCTGCTCAGCTGGGGAAAACGGAGCGATCCCCGCTGAGCAGCGGATAAACACGGGGCGGATCAATACGGATCCGTCCCGTGTGAAAGGGGCCTTAGGAGGGATACGCCGAGCCATTGCTCTCTCCACCTGTCCAGTGTATCTCTTCTATCTCACTCCCAGTAATGGAATGGAACCATGTGCCTAGGATGGGCTCCATGCATGCACTTACTTAACTCTTCCTATTCTGTACCTGAGCACAGGCTGAGAACCTCTGCCATGCTGATCTGCTCCCGTTGCTATGGGAGATGGACCTCTCATGGAGAGAGCACCGACAATAACTTCTCCTGCAAGAGACTATCTGTCACATGTACACCTGTACACCACCTGTCACATGTACACACTTACGACAGGCTGTTTGTGAAACCTTTGTTACCGTTGGTAAACACTTGTGTCTTCAAACTGTAATAACTCTTGGGCTGCTGTCTTAATACCCCAATGTGTTTAACTGACCCGACTGTAGACTATGTATGTCTGTTACTTGCATTACACCCCTTGAGTAAGTTCAGACCAGGCAAGGGCAAAGTTTCAAAAGTTTTACTAAAAACTCTCAGCATATAGAACAAAGTGTACAGTGTCTCCCTAACATCCCAAGTCCCTGACTCAGGCTTGATGGCTGACCCAGCATACCTGCATAGGATTAGAGTCCATTCGTGGCAAAGTCCATAGTGGCAGATCTCCAGAACTGGTGTCTTCAGGGAGGACTGCAGGTCCCAGTAAGTCCCTACATGGTGGATATGACAGCAGGCAGGCTTGCTATCCAAAATGAAGCTGCTCCCCCTTCTTTCTTCTCCATGAAAAGCTGTGGTTTGTCATGGACTGTCTGGGCAGTGTCCTCCCCCCTTTTATTATGAGCACAGGGAGAGAAGCAGAGCTCAGCAAAAAGTGCGGGAAACCAGGTTAACTGTTTCATTTCTGGCTGGGGCAGCAGCTATCTCACTAACCAGCATTTCAACCTGCTTACACGTACACAGAAGATTCTTCATGGGCAAACTTTAGAAGTCCTCCATATCTTCTGGTTTCTTGGCTTTTCACAGTTGCTAACTACATGCTTTACCCACTTCAATATACTTTTGCTCTTTTTCTGTCTTGATCCATTGTTCTTGTAAAATATTTATGGCCAGTTGGGAAACTGTATTCAGTTTTTTAACCTTTTGCTGCCCATGTAACACATACATGCTTTAATGTACATAAAGAGCACATATGCACCCATGGCCAGCTGAGGATTCTGTGCTGAAGTGTGCTCACTGCTCTCTCCCCCTTCAGGACTTCAGTTGAAATAAGCTTAAATTAAAGCAAAAAAATTGTGCTACTAGCGCCGAATGCCGTGATGTGATATCTCCCCGGCAGCTGCTCTAAATGCACTTCCCACTATGTGCAGATCAATAGTCATGTGTAATAGATATGATGATATCTATTACACTGGATAAATTACATGAACCTTGGATGGACTCAAAATAGGGCTTTCCTGCATGAATCTAAGTAGGGAATCTAATTGCTGGACTAAGAGAGTTACTAGCCAGCAGCATCTGATCGATTGTTAATGCAGATGTGGCTGGCTAGTAACTCTTCTATGTCTGGGTGGTTCTTGGTGCTCCATAGTGGCAGGCAGATTAGAGTACAGAGTGATATTGTAGGTTGACCTGATTGGTGACAGTGGCCCCTGGGCTGGAAAAGTGGTTGGGGAGACATCACTGTGATGTGATGGTAGGGTGTGCTGGAGGAAGGCAGTTTAATTCCATCTTTCGCAGAAGTCCCACATGGTCGCCTAACTGGCTCTTACAACTTTCACTTCTTTTTTTTTTTGCTTGGTGGTGCACAAGTGTTCTGCTGTGGCTGACATTATACTTTGCTTTTTGTTTGATGGGGCATTTTTTTCTATGTGATCTTATGTACATTCATGGTGCTCTATACCTAGTGCATCAGATGACTGGCTTATCAATCATTTCATTATGGGTGGTTTTAATATTTTACTTTAACCAATCGCTACACAGGTATACTGGGCTGCATATGACACACTTATGACCTCTGCACTCTTCATGCTATATTAAGACCCTCTGAGCCAAGTTAGGCTGTGTGCAGAAACTCATTTTCGATGGAAGAGTTTGTTCATGTCTCCCACTTATGGAACAGAAATGAAAGCATACTTTGTGGGTACCAGGACTGTGTTATATGTTATCATGTACACAGTAAGGATGCTTGGGTTTTAAGCTTCTCCCACTTTTAGCACAAATTTGACACACCTACAAGTCGCCAAAGAGCACTGCACACATCACCTAATTGTTCTCCTCTTGGTGCCCAAAGCTAAACCCCCAAAATAAGAAATGTATCTATAGCCCTATACATCATAGTTGTTTACCTGCAAAGAGACAAGATCTAAGGCATTGCTACCTCCGGCTGTTAATCTCATGAGATTAGGAGTTAGATTTGGTGATGTCACTATTGAGTTGCTCAATGTCCTTCTCGCTGGGGTGGAAGCTGCATCTGGAAACCTGCAGGGCAAGGATCCCCCTGCTTCTGCAGCTTCCTGATAGTCACTACCCTACAACTCATCGTAATTTCATTTGATCACCAGCCATCCGAGTGGTGGACGTGAAGATTAAGGTTGCCACCTCATCCCTTTAAACCCGAACACATATTAATTACACAGGTTCTGTGGCTGATTAAGATGGTAATTAAGTGCACTTGGAGCCTTATCTGCATTCAATTAGCCTCAGAACCTGTGTAATTCATATGTGTTCGGGTTTAAAGGTATGAGGTGGCCATCCTAGTGAAGATGCAAAGCCTTGCTTGTACAAAAAAGGCTACCACCACACAGTGATACAATGTTGGACAAGGCATGGTAAGTTGGTAAGTCAGTAGTGAGTACGGTCAGCTGCAGGGAGCCTAAAGGACAATATTGGTAACTAGCCCATTGCCATCTGGTTGCCTCTTTTGGGAACAACTTCCACAGTACAGGTCCTCTAAGCCACTTTGGAGAATGCATGAGCGAGATTGCTTAAAATAGAGTTAACCATGGAGTTTTCCTTTAAGAATTGTAATATGAAATTTTATTTTCAGAGACTAGCTGAAACTGTGAGCAATAAAAATGTACTGTGAATCAAAGAACATATTTTTGAGAAAGCAATACCTATCCAATATATTGGGAGATATCGTATTGCAATGTTTTATAAATGCAATAAATGTTTGCCGTGGAAGTACTGTACATCATGAAAACAAATGCTTTCACTTATGGAAATGCAGAAAGATCAACATAATCTGTTTAGCGCCGTGCGGATTCGGCTAAAAATATTTTACCCAGAAAAGACAACACATTAAAAGGAGAGATTTTGCTAAAACAACAGTTGCTGGCGAGCCATATGTCTAGTGTTTACAGGAAAGAACAAATTAATAATTTACTGTTCAGAAGTCTGGGGATGTGGACTGAGTTAAAAATCAAGCAAAATCAGCAACAAAGCAAAAAAACATTTTCCAAAGTATTTAAGTAGATGAACATAAGCGCAAATGTAATGCGGTATAGTAACCCAGAGCAACCAATCAAATTTCAGGAGTCAGCAGTCGATCAGGTACCACTGCGCTGCGATAGTGCTGTGACATGTGGTGGTACACAGCGGTGCTCTTCATTTCAAATGGCACCCCAATGGAACTGCTTTGTATTTCACAACAGTGTTGCCTTGTGCTGAACTAGCAAAAATGCTGCATATCCAATGTTTGGTTCATTATGGTTAGTATTTTGTTTTGGGTGAAAATCTGAGACAAGAGACACAATTAAGAAGACCATTCAAATGAATGGTCTACCATAATGTAATACAGTAGATCACCCTGGTGTAAATTTTATGTGCATTGGATCACTGTGGTGCATTTCACTATGGATGGGCATGTAAATGAAATAATTCAAGGAGTGAAATGCATTGGGGGCAGGGCTTGGTTGGAGCCCATTTCTCAGACATCCAGATATTCACCATGGCCTCCCCATCCAACCACTAGAGAACGTTTGTATTCAGGATTTTGGAGATCTCTTTTGCCGCACTGCCAATGTGACACTACTGCAGGAAACCTGAACCTACAGGCACTCTCACTACGTAACAAAGACATAGGTTCATCCATTTTGATAGCAGGAGTGTAGAGCGCTAGACTATTTGGTTTTCTAAAAGTAGGCGCTAGTATGTGGTGGTAAGTAGGCAGCTTTCTGATCTCAAGGATCCTTTTAGGGGGTCCTTCTCAAAACATGAAGAAAGATTGGATGAAGAAAGCAGCATTCCACCTAGACATTTAGAATAAGTTCATTTCTAATCAACAAGATATACCAATGGATTACAGGGGGTGCAAGGGTCCTCCTTCATCTATAATAGAATATTCTGAGAATTGGGATCTGAACTGGGTTGGAAGGTCAAATGAATAAGAAATTAACTGTAATGCTTGTGGATTGTCTGTTCACGAGCATTACATTAATTACTTATTCCTTTGATCTTCCATTTTAGCAGAGACCCTAGGGAATAAAATGGTGGTCCTTGTTGCAACTTTTTATGTCACACTGAAATTGCGCAGCAATTTTTCAAATGTGTTTTTTGGGGGAAAAACTGTTTCTTGATTAAAAAAAAAAACACTAGAGTTAGCCTGTTTTGTATAATGTGAAAGATGATGTTACGCCGAGTAACATGTCACACTTTAAAATTGTGCACACTTGTGGCGCCAAACTTCAGTACTTAAAAATCTCCATAAGCAACACTTTAATTTTTTTTACAGTTTACATGTTTAGAGTTACAGAGGAGGTTTAGCACTAGAATTGTTGCTCTCGCTCTAATGTTTGTGGCGATACCTCACATGTGTGGTTTGAACGCTGTTTACATATACAAAAACAAGTCTTATGCTGGTTAAATGAGTAAACTATGAGAACTAATGAAGGTGCTATATATAACTAGTAGAACTAGTAGAAATGCAATCGCCTACATAATGAGAATCGAATACGTAACTTGTAACCTGTGTGTATCTGGCTCTGATACTAGCCAGTGCTTCACCAGCCACTCACCTCACCGCACGTCCCTGCATTGGAGTACAGGGACCTCATTGTCATGTTCAAGAAACCAGTGGTGAGATGATTGGAGCTTTGTGACATGGTGCATTATCCTGCTGGAAGGAGCCATCAGAAGATGGGTACACTGTAGTCATAAAGGGTTGACATGGTCAGCAACAATACTCAGGTAGGCCGTGGCATTTAAACAATGCTCAATTGGTACTAAGGGGCCCAAAGTGTGCCAAGAAAATATCCCCCACACCATTACAGCACCACCACCAGCCTGAAGAATTGATACAAGGCAGGATGGATCCATGCTTTCATGTTTTTTACGCCAAATTCTGACACTACCATCTGAATGTCACAGCTGAGATCGAGACTCATCAGGCCAGGCAACGTTTTTCCAATCTTCTATTGTCCAATTTTAGTGAGCCTGTGCGAATTGTAGCCTCAGTTTCCTGTTCTTAGCTGACAGAAGTGGCACCCGGTGTGGTATTCTGCTGCTGTAAACCATCTACTTCAAGCTTTGATGTGTTGTGTGTTCAGAGATGGTATTTTGCATACCTTAGTTGTAACGAGTGGTTATTTGAGTTACTGTTGCCTTTCTATCATCTCAAACGTCTGCCAATTCTCCGCTGAACTCTGACATCAACAAGGCATTTTCCTCCACGCAACTGCCGCTCACTGGATATTTTCTCTTTTTCGGACCATTCTCTGTAAACCCGAGAGATGGTTGTGTGTGAAAAGCCCAGTAGATCAGCAGTTTTTGAAATACTCAGAGCAGCCCGTCTGGCACCAACAACCATGCCACGTTCAAAGTCACTTAAATCCCCTTTCTTCCCCATTCTGATGCTCAGTTTGAACTTCAGCAAGTCGTCTTCACTGTATCTTGATGCCTAAATGCATTGTTGCTTCCATGTGATTGGTTGATTAGCAATTTGTGTTACCAAGCAATTGAATAAGTCTACCTAATAAAGTGGCAAGTGAGTATTTGCACATAATATTAACAAATACACCTAAAACTAGGACTACTTTAAGTGAAGAGCCTATACAATTTTTCGTGCTATAAAATAATTTTAAATAATATATAATATCCCATACCATGAATGTAAAACAATTTTTAAGGATTTATCTTGGCTGAAAGAATCTTGGAAGAAAAAAATTATATCCGATACACCAAAGGATTTGTGACATGCTGCTATTGGATTTACTACATAATTTATAAGCTTTTGGCCGGCTTTGCCTTTTCAAAAAAAAAAAAAAAAGTATTGTGTGATTTTCCTACATTTCGGATTATTTTGGCTTACATTGTTTCTGCTGGAAAATTGGATGATAAATGGGAATCCAAAGAGACCAAGACCACTTGTCCTCTTCAGCCTGTTTTATATTTTAGACGTTTTTGGCAAATCGAAAAGCGATCAACGCGATCGGTTAAAAAAGCAACCATTGATCACTGCAAGACGTCAATGTCTTAGCATGAAATGCTGGCAGTTTCCCGGTTGCCTTATTAGATTTTTATATTGCGTTTTCCCACATTTTGACATTGTTCCGCAAAACGAAGAAAGAATGTTGGCAGTACACTTTGCATTCTTGAAATAGACAAAAATAACTTTAGCTTAACAAATGCAAAAGGCCAAATAGCTTATTCCCACAACAAAAGTGGCTAAACATGCTTATTGCGGGGAAGGCAAGCCAAACCCACGTATGCCGAGGAAAAAAAAAAAAAAAAAAAACACACAATGGACCATCTGGCAAATGTTACAGCATTTATATAAATCATCAGATGCAAAACCTTGTTGAAGGAAAACAAATAAGGGAAAAACTTAGCAGAGGAAATGGAATTTATTATTTGTATTGTAATGGTAGATGAGGGAGAGGTAAGATAAATGCATAGGAGAATTTGATTTCACCTATGTAAATGAATGACATAAGTGGATGTACAGCTCTGGGTCTCGGCTCGGGTTGACTCTTGCACTCTCTCTTTCCAGATCTGGCTTGTCTTGCTTTCTGTACGGGATTATTTTAGCTGTGTGTGTTTAAAGAAATACTAAACCTCGGATATTAGGCAGGGCATCTCCCAATAAAATCAGATTGGCTTTCAACGTTGACTAATCCTTCCAATCCTTCCAATGGTGTTTTCATCCCAAAATTATAACAGCGGCTTTTTGTTTCCTGTTTAATGCTTTACAGGACTGGCTTAAAGTGTATGAAAAGTCATTTTTTTCCAGTTTTAGAAAGAGTAACGAATATTTAGGACCCCTGCTGTGCATTTTTTTTGTGTCCCATCAAGGAGATTTCCCTTCACTTCCTTTTCTAGAGATCCAACAGGACTATTGAACCTTTTTTTCTAAAGATCTTATTGACACCTGGGAGGCCTGTGTTACATCTAATTACAGTGGCAGCTGGTGCTCAAATTTTTTTTTGGGAGGGCACAAACAAGCTGAACAATTCTGAAAAATACCCCATCAATTGCAGCCTCACTGTACCATCAATCGCAGCCACTGTGCCATCAATCGCAGCCACTGTGCCCATCAATCGCAGCCACTGTGCCCATCAATCGCAGCCACTGTGCCATCAATCGCAGCCACTGTGCCTATCAATCGCAGCCACTGTGCCCATCAATCGCAGCCACTGTACCATCAATCACAGCCACTGTGCCTATCAATCGCAGCCACTGTGCCCATCAATCGCAGCCACTGTACCATCAATCGCAGCCACTGTGCCTATCAATCGCAGCCACTGTGCCCATCAATCGCAGCCACTGTACCATCAATCGCAGCCACTGTGCCCATCAATCGCAGCCACTGTGCCATCAATTGCAGCCACTGTGCCCATCAATCGCAGCCACTGTGCCATCAATCGCAGCCACTGTGCCCATCAATCGCAGCCACTGTGCCATCAATCGCAGCCACTGTGCCCATCAAACGCAGCCACTGTGCCCATCAATCGCAGCCACAGTGCCCATCAAACGCAGCCACTGTGCCCATCAATCGCAGCCACTGTGCCCATCAATCGCAGCCACCGTGCCCATCAATCGCAGCCACTGTGCCATCAAACGCAGCCACTGTGTCATCAATTGCAGCCACTGTGCCATCAATCACAGCCACTGTGACCATCAATTGCCGCTACTGTGCCATCAATCCCAGCCACTGTGCCCATCAATTGCCGCTACTGTGCCATCAATCGCAGCCACTGTGCCCATCAATCGCCACCACTGTGCCATCAAACGCACCCACTGTGCCATCAAATGCACCCACTGTGCCATCAATCGCAGCCACTGTGCCATCAAACGCAGCCACTGTGCCCATCAATCGCAGCCACTGTGCCCATCAATTGCCGCCACTGTGCCTTCAATCGCATCCACTGTGCCCATCAATTGCCGCCACTGTTCCATCAAACGCACACACTGTGCCATCAAATGCAGCCACTGTGCCCATCAATTGCCACCACTGTGCCATCAAATGCAGCCACTGTGCCCCATAAAATGCAGCCACTGTGCCCATCACTTCCCGCCACTGTGCCCATCAATTGCAGCCACTGTGCCCATCAATTGCCATCACTGTGCCATATCAAATGCTGCCAGTGTACCCCCCGGCCCGCCGTCTGTACTTATCTGTCTCAGTGGGACAGCTCCTCGATGTCTTCTTCTGTCCTCTCCACTCATCCTCTGCTATGATTGGATGCCTCGCGTCCAATCACAGCGCCTGTCATTTCAGCCAATCAGGTGACGGGTAACAGATCCAAGCACCTGATAGGCGGAGAGGCGGTTTAGTGTTAGGAAAGCGAATATTCATTCGCTTTTCTAACACAACTGAGTGACCTGCGAGTGCCCAGCATGGCGCTCACAGGTCACATTTTTTGACGCCTATTAGAGCCTATGGCTCTAATCAGGTGATTCAAAACCACCCCCCGCCACTGTAATTCAGGCGCCCGGCGCCCCAAAAAGGTGCCGGGTGCCTGAATAGGGGGTGGCAGTGGCAGCCATAGATAGATTCATGCAATGCATGAATCTATCTATTGGTGCTAGGGGGTGGCTGGAGAGAGGGGGTAGCGCCCGTGCGCCCTTAATGCACGGGCCGCCACTATCTTATTACCTCTTACCACCATACTCTATACATCTCTTCAAGGCTGTTTGTTTTATCCTTGCAATCTAACTAATGGGTGTATACATACTACATCTTTCTAAAGGGTAAGTCTAGATTCCATTATTAAAAACTTTTACCACCTACATATTGATCCCTGCCTTATATATATTTATATTTCTTATATCAATTTAGTTGGATTAGTGGGATTACTCCTTACCACTACATCTCATTGATCATAATTCACGTCACGTCATTCATTTACATACATGGCTCCCAGCTTATATATATATATATATATATATATATATATATATATATATATGCATTCTTAATTTGGCAGATCTTTTTTACCTGAGGATCACCCTTCCATGGGCCGGCAGGCTCTTTTGGGTCCTATATTTTCTCCCTCCACATAAGTATGCACGTGACAACATTGCTCTATTGGTCAGGTAAGTATACAGTTGTGCTCATAAGTTTACGAATTTATGATTTCTTGGCCTTTTTTTCAGAGAATATGAATGAAAACACAAAAAACTTTTCTTTCACTCATGGTTCGTGTTTGGCTGAAGCCATTTATCATCAATCAACTGTGTTTACTCTTTTTAAATCATAATGACAACAGAAAATACCCAAATGACCCTGATCAAAAGTTTACATACCCCGGTGATTTTGGCCTGATAACATGCACACAAGTTGACACAAAGGGGTTGAATGGCTATTAAAGGTAACCATCCTCACCTGTGATCTGTTTGCTTGTAGTTAGTGTGTGTATAAAAGGTCAAGGTGCATTTCTGGACTCCTGACAGACCCTTACATCTGTCATGCAGTACTGCACTGACATTTCTGGATTTTGAGTCATGGGGAAATCAAAAGACTTGTCAAAGGATCTGCGGGAAAAGGTAATTGAACTGTATAAAACAGGAAAGGGATATAAAAAGATATCCAAGGAATTGAGAATGCCAATCAGCAATGTTCAAACTCTAATAAAGAAGTGGAAAATGAGGAGTTCTGTTGAAACCAAACCACGGTCAAGTAGACCAACTAAAATACCAGCCACAACAGCTTTTTGGCCACAACCATAAATGCTACATTTGGAGAGGAGTCAACAAGGCCTATGATGAAAGGTACAGCATTCCTACTGTGAAACATGGAGGTGGATTGTTGATGCTTTGGGGATGTGTGAGCTACAAAGGCACAGGAAATTTGATCAAAATTGATGGCAAGATGAATGCAGTATATTATCAAAAAATACTGGAGGAACATTTGCACTCATCAGCCAGGAAGCTGCGCATTGGACCTACTTAGACATTCCAACATGACAATGATCGAAAACACAAGGCCAAGTCGACCTGTCATTGGCTATAGCAGAATAAAGTGAAGGTTCTGGAGTGGCCATCTCAGTCTCCTGACCTCAATATCATTGAGCCACTCTGGGGAGATATCAAACGTGCAGTTCATGCAAGACAGCCCAAGAATTTACAGGAACTGGAGGCTCTTTGCCAAGAGGAATGGGCAGCTTTACCATCTGAGAAGATAAAGAGCCTCATCCACAAATACCACAAAAGACTTCAAGCTGTCATTGATAGTAAAGGGGGCAATACACGGTATTAATAACTGGGGTATGTAAACTTTTGCTTAGGGTCATTTGGGTAGTTTCTGTTGCCATTGATTGATAATAAATGGCTTCAGCCAAACACTAACCATGAGTGAAAGAAAAGTTTTTGTGTTATCATTCATATTCTCAGAAAAATGGCCAAGAAATCATAAATTCAGCCAGGGTATGTAAACTTATGAGCACAACTGTATATATCTTTATTTGACATCCTTGGGATGTCTTACACTTTGGGGGTTGTTCTTTTTCACCCCACAGTTATTCACATGAGGCATGTACTTAGTATCTGTATGGATATTTTATGAAAATATGCTGTTTTGACCTGTACCAATATTTAATGAATTTGTAATTCTGATGATCATGTTTGTATTTTTCTTTCTTTATAGACTTGTTTTTTAATTCCTGTGATTAAATACTTCCTATGTATTAATCTTTGTTGGCCCTGAAGAAGTAGATGATCCGCAAAACGCATTGACCTGCTCAAAAGTCTTAAAACGTCTGTAATGCCCTGTACACACGGTCGGACATTGATCGGACATTCCGACAACAAAATCCTAGGATTTTTTCCGACGGATGTTGGCTCGAACTTGTCTTGCATACACACGGTCACACAAAGTTGTCGGAAAATCCGATTGTTCTGAACGCGGTGACGTAAAACATGTACGTCGGGACTATAAACGGAGCAGTAGCCAATAGCTTTCATTTCTTAATTTATTCTGAGCATGCGTGGCACTTTGTGCGTCGGATTTGAGTACACACGATCGGAATTTCCGAGAACATATTTTGTTGGAAAATTTTATAGCAAGCTCTCAAACTTTGTGTGTCGGAAATTCCGATGGAAAATGTGTGATGGAGCCTACACACGGTCGGAATTTCCGAAAACAAGGTCCTATCACACATTTTCCATCGGAAAATCCTATCGTGTGTACGGGGCATTACTGTAATGTATTTTGCTGTTAGCAATATGTTCTCCCTTTTAGATTGTACAAAATAAAAGACAAATCTTTTAAGATAAACCTTTGTATTTATCCTTTTATAGTGACTATGTAAAGTCCCAATACTCTACTTTTTTGTGCCTTTCAAATAAGTGGATGTACAGTTCTGGGTCTCGGCTTGGGTTGACTCTTGCACTCTCGCTTTCCAGATCTGGCTTGTCTTGCTTTCTGTACGGGATTATTTTAGCTGTGTGTGTTTAAAGAAATACTACATCTCAGATATTAGGCAGGGCATCTCCCAATAAAATCAGATTGGCTTTCAACATTGACTAATCCTTCCAATCCTTCCGATGGTGTTTTCTTCCCAACATTATAACAGCGGCTTTTTGTTTCCTGATTAATGCTTTATAGGACTGGCTTAAAGTGTATGTTTTTTTCAGTTTTAGAAAGAGTAGGGAATAATTAGGACCCCTGTTGTGTGTTTTTTTTTATGTCCCCTCAAGGAAGGAGATTTCCCTTCACTTTCTATTCTAGAGATCCAACAGGAAGCTGACTGTACACTAGTACATTTCAGAATGAACATTTGTATGAACATTCTTATCACTACATTTGATTACATGATGAAAGGCATTAGAAAATACCTAAAAAAACATTTAATTTTAACATTCTTTTTTTGAGTTGATGGATTTTCCAGAAGAAAACTATGTACATTATTAGAATCTCATTCATTTGTGAAAAAATTTCCATCCTGCTCCTTCGAAATTTCTTGCTCAAAAACTAACAAAGATTTGACCCCACTAACAAACAGAAAAGCAAATATTCTTAAAGGTGAACTCCGGGCAATTTTTTTTCCCATGCAGTGGGACTGTCCCTGCACTGCATGGGTTAACTGCTAATTTTTTCCAGTGGCAACCAGAAAGCTGTATACTCACCCGATCCACCACTTCAGAAGCAAACGGTGCTCCCCCACTATCCAGTGGTGGACTGTTCCTGATGTCTTCACGTCCAAGGCAGGTCTATGGGCATAAGGACATCAGGAACAGTTCACTGCACAAGATTGCTAGACGGGGTGATAGGGGAGGGGGGTTAGGAGCTGCAGGGACCTATTTTGTTCTAGGATGAACGGAAAATTAGGTAAGTATATCTCTGCTTTCCAATCCCTTAGACCAGGGATATGCAATTAGCAGGCCTCCAGCTGTTGCAAAACTACAAGTCTCATTATGCCTCTGCCTCTGGGTGTCATGCTTGTGTCTGTCAGAGACTTGCTATGGTCTGCTAATTGCATATCCCTGCCCTAGACAAAAACGAGTAGTAGCTAACGCTTGCAGTGTAGGCACAGTTCAACTGAATGGGAAAAAGATTCCTGGACTTCAGCTTCAAAATTAACCAATTTGAATGAAATTCTACTAGTGTATGGGCAGCTTAAGAGGAACTCTCTCCGAAGCAGAAAAAAAGCATCCTTAAAAAAGTCCCTTCTATTGCACCCAGCTTCCTCCAAATCTCCAAATTTCATTTTTTTGCTGCTGTGATCTGACCTCCTGTTTGCAGATGTAGTTATTCCCAACCAGGGTTCTATGGAACCCTGGGGTTCCTCCAAAGGTTGCTAGGGATTCCATGTGTTGTGTCTGATTGACCTTCCATCCGCATAGTTCTAGGGCCAGTGTCACTTGGCAGAGCCATATGCAAGAAGCTAATGATCTTTTGTAACTGTCTGTAAGGGACATTCTTCCCACTAGCCACCTATGTAAGAGGCATTCTTGCCACTGTCCCCACTGAATTAATTTTAGCAGGGGTTTCCTAATGCCATGTACACAAGGCCGGACTTTTCGTCCAAACTTGTCCGACGGACAATTTGACCATGTGTGGGCTTCATCGGACCTGCAGCGGACCTTTTGTGTCGAAAATCAGACGAACTTTAGATTTGGAACATGTTTCAAATCTTTACGTCGTTACTCCGCCAGACCCAGTTCCTATTGAAAAATCCGCTCATCTGTATGTTAGTGCGACAGACGAAAACCGGCGCTAGGGCAACTATTGGCTACTGGCTATGAACTTCCTTATTTTAGTCCGGTCATACGTCATCACGTACGAATCCGTTGGACTTTGGTGTGATCGTGTGTAGGCAAGTCCATCGAAAAGTCCATCGAAAGTCCGTCGGAAAGACTGTCGGACCTTTGTTGCCGAAAAGTCCGCCTGTGTGTACAGGGCATTAGACCTGAAAATTATTTCCGGGGTTCCTATGTGGTAAAAAGGTTGACAAAGTCTGGGTTAGGGACCACGGATAATTTCTGCAGAATAAGGATATTGTTTACTGTCACTTCAACATCTATTGTTCCTACCATGATCATAATGAACCACACACCCAGTAGGACAAGTTTTTGGGAGAGCTCAATTAACTTACCACTTTGGGGGGAAAGTAGAGACCCCTGAGGAAGCCCATGCAAGGAAAATGTACATGAAAAGTCCATGTAGGTCGTGTCCGTGGTGCAAACATTCCATTTTTGCAAAATCTGCTCATCTAGGGAAAAGGAAGAAAGAGTTGTAGCCAATAGTTACTGAGCTCTAACTTAAGCTAAAGTAATGTAGGGGTCAGAATTCTGTGTCTTCTCTTAAATATGTCTTTATAGCTCACACATTACCTCAAAGGCTCCTTTATGTTATAGACATGATTCATCACACACTGAAACTGGATCATTCAGTAAATGTCCATGAACTCTGATTTCACTTTAATCCTCTCCCCAGGATTGCGTCTTTGTTTTCTATCACTTTTACTCCATGTTTTTTGTCAGAGGCCTATTTTAAGGATCTCACTATGTTAGAGTTTTTATCGTAATAGAAATCAGCAACTGTAAATATGTAATAGGTAACCTGGCTTGTGTCCCATTCTCTGAGCAGCAGATGGTGTCGTTCATCTATTGTTTCCACACCAATGCACTTTCCTGGGCAGTTTAAATGAAGCAGCATCACCTGATGGTGACTATCACTATCTTCGCTCTCTGTGTACTAAATGCAGATGTTGGTTTTACCAATGTGCCAGAGTGGTTATGGCTGTGTGCATTAATGTTTTATCAATCCTGCTGGGTGGAATTGTTTGTAAATGAAAACCTAACTCCAGGTATTATTTAGCATTGGATAGAGTTGGGAAGAGTTAAAAAAATTCAATCAGCTTTTTATTTCTGTCCGTGACGCCATTGGGAAGCTTTTCTCTTCACTTTCTTTTCTTGACACCTATACATGAATTTGGGGGGGGGGGGGGGTGATCACTGGGACAGGCTTTGTTTGTTCCTGGGGGGGACACTGAACCTCATGCTACTATGGCCTGTTTAAATATACCTATGGAGCCTATATAGTTATACTGACTGTGAGCAGGTATAGGAGAGTTCAATATATCCAGTTTGGAAGGAATCTATATCTGTCCATATGGATTATTGTTGAAGCCCCTGCTCTTATGGACTGAAAACAGGTGAAAGGGTGTTGTTTGTTCTACCCTTCTCCTCTCTATTACTCTCCCCCTTTAATTATCTGGATACTTACAGTGTATCTCCTTCCTCCCTCATTGAGCCATATGAGTTTATATTCATATCTATGTACCTTTAAGCCATCAGCCTTATGGTATTAGTAAGAAACTGTCTCCTGCTTTACACTGTTATTCCTGGGTGTTCATCTGGGAGCTCTCCATGTGGAGATATTTCTATGCTGACAAGGTAGCTATTTGTATCTGATTGAGACCTGTTCCTTCCAACTAGCCCCAAGTGTGTCCTGATGAAGCAAAACAGTGAAACACGTTGACGCACAGGAGCTCACTGCCATTTATTTGGTGTCAACTTTCTTGTTTACACTAGATACTCATTACTATCATGTGCCTATCATATGTTTTGAATTTTTTTTTACATGACCTGTTTACTATATCATTGTTCATCTTGCCTGTAAAGTCTGAATTAGGGCCCTATGGCCCTTTACACTTCCTCTCCTCTACTGGGACAGGAAGGAGCAGCCAGTAATAAAAACATTGACAGAAGTTTAAAAACTAAGTTCAGTTGTTGTTTTATTTTTTTAATCAGCGCAAGGGACTGTACTAACATTACTTACCTCACTGCAAAGCATCCCTTGTGCTGCTGGCTGATCTCTTACTTGAAATCTGAAGTCCTCTGCTCCCCCCATACCCCAAAATCCATAATCTTCTGTTGCTACGGGAGTGAATATGATTGTCACAAGCACTCATAAAGAGTGCCTACCATGCCCAACTTTTCTGCCCCCCTCCAGTATGCATAGAACCTACCAATAATATAGCTTCCACCTATAAAAAGTGCTCTATAATTGGAGGATGGTCAGATAACTAACAGGTACACCTCCTTCATTCATAAATTGCTTTTAATTGATGGAAGCTATAGTATGGCTTCTATATATGGAGAAGGGGGTGAAAAGGGCAGGCATAGTCGGCACAGGTTCAGCCGATCGTATTAACCCCCATAGTACCGGAAGATTGTCACTGGGGTTGTAAGGGGGGGGGGGGGGCAGAGGGATTCATTATTTAATTAAAAGACCAGCTGGCTGCAGAAAGGATACTTTCCATTGGAAGAAAGTACTGTCCCTTTTGTTGACTTTTTTTTTAATTACCGCATATAATCGAGTATAAGTCGTTCCGAGTATAAGTCGAGGCCCTAATTTACCACAAAAAAATGGGAAAAACTTATTGACCCGAGTATAAGACGAGGGTGAGAAATGCACAGCTACTGTAAGTGCAAAAGAGGGTCAACAATGCCCATTTGCAGCCTCACTGTGCCCATTTGCAGCCATAGGTCCCCCTAACTTTAAACTCGGTAGTTAAGTGTTCCTAGATGCCCCCTAGCTGCAGCCAAAATTTGGGGTCTCTGAACCCAAAGTGTCCCGAAATGACATTGCTGCAGGTGGACACAGTTGACCAACTTTGGGGCCCCGTATCTCAGGGCCACTTAGAGCTCAGGAACCTACATTTGGTGTGCAAACCCAGTACCATAAAATATCCAAAGCTGGGATTTCTAGCACCAAGTGCCCCCGAGATACAGGGCCCCAAAAATCGGTTCAGAAAATGTCAAGCACTTTTCTGCAGCAGAGAATGACATTTTCTGAACCTATTTTGGGGCCCCGTATCTCGGGGCCACTTAGTGCTAGGAACCCCAGCTTTGGATATGTTATGGTACCAGGTCCACTGGGTTTGCACAGCAACTTTGGAGTTCCTAACACCAAGTGGCCCTGAGATACGGGGCCCCAAAGTTGGTTCAGAAAATGTCAAGCACTTTTCTGCAGCAGAGAATGACATTTTCTGAACCGATTTTGGGGCCCCGTATCTCAGGGCCATTTAGTGCTAGGAATCCCAAATTTGGTGTACAAACCCAGTGGATCTGGTACCATAACATATCCAAAGCTGGGGTTCCTAGCACCAAGTGGCCCCGAGATACGGGGCCCCAAAATCGGTTCGGAAAATGAAATTTTTTGCTGCAGAAAAGTGCTTGACTCCAGTATAAGTCGAGGGGGGGCACTTTCAGCACAAAAAAATGTGCTGAAAAACTCGACTTATACTCGAGTATATACGGTAACTAAACTTAGGATTTAATCACTTGAGGATTTTTCATGTAAGAGATACAGTCTAAATAACAAAGTTTTTAGAATTTATCTTTTTTCATCAACAGTGCCTTGAAAAAGCATTCATACCCCTTGAAATTTTCCACATTTTGTCATGTTACAACCAAAAATGTAAATGTATTTTATTGGGATTTTATGTGATAGACCAACACAAAGTGGCACATAATTGTGAAGTGGAAGGAAAATGATAAATGGTTTTCACATTTTTTTTACAAATAAATATGTGAAAAGTGTGGGGTACATTTGTATTCAGCCCCCCTGAGTCAATACTTTGTAGAACCTCCTTTCTCTGCAATTACAGCTGCAAGTCTATTTTGGGGATGTCTCTACCAGCTTTGCACATCTAGTGATGTTTTTGCCGATTCTTCTTGCAAAGTAGCTCAAGCTCTGTCAGATTGGATGGAGAGCGTCTGTGAACAGCAGTTTTCAAATCTTGCCACAAATTCTCAATTGGATTTAGGTCTGGACTTTGACTGGTTCATTCTAACACATGAATATGCTTTGATGTAAACCATTCCACTGAAGCTCTGGCTGTATGTTTAGGGTCGTTGTTTTCCTGGAAGGTGAATTTCTGCTTCAGTCTCAAGCCTTTTCACAGACTTTAACAGGTTTTCTTCTAAGATTGCCCTGTATTTGGCTCCATCCATCTTCCCATCAACTCTGACCAGCTTCCCTGTCCCTACTGAAGATAAGCATCCCCACAACATGATACTGCCACCACCATGTTTCACGGTGGGGATGGTATGTTCAGTGATCAGTGGTCACTGATGTGTAGTGTTAGTTTTCTGCCACACATAGAGTTTTGCTTTTAGGCCAAACAGTTCAATTTTAGTCTCATCTGACCAGAGCACCTTCTTCCACATGTTTGCTGTGTCCTCCACATGGCTTCTCGCAAATTGCAAATTGAACTTCTTATGGCTTTCTTTCAACAATGGCTTTCTTCTTACCTCTCTTCCATAAAGGCCAGATTTGTGGAGAGCACGACTAATAGTTGTCCTGTGGACAGATTCTCCCACCTGAGCTGTGGATCTCTGCAGCTCCTCCAGAGTTACCATGGGCAACTTTGCTACTTCTCTGATTAATGCTCTTACTGCCCAGCCTGTCAATTTGAGTGGACAGCCATGTCTGGATGGCCAGGTTTACAGTTGTGCCATACTCCTTACATTTTTGGATGATGGATTGAACAGTGCTCCTTGAGTTGTTCAAAGCTTGGGATATTTTTTATAACCTAACCCTGCTTTAAACTTCTCCACAACTTTATCCCTGATCTGTCTGGATGTGTTCCTTGGCCTTCATGATGCTGTTTATTCACTAAGGTTCTCTGACAAATCTCTGAGGGCTTCACAGAACAGCTGTATTTATACTGAATTTAAATTACACACAGGAGGACTCTATTTACTAATTAGGTGGCTTCTGAAGGCAATTGTTTCCACTAGATTTCAGTTAGGGGTATCAGAGTAAAGGGGGCTGAATACAAATGCACACCACACTTTTCAGATATTTATTTGTAAAAAAATGTTGAAAACCATTTATCATTTTCCTTCCACTTCACAATTATGTGCCACTTTGTGTTGGTCTATCACATAAAATAACAATAAAATACATTTACATTTTTAGTTGTAACATGGCAAAATGTGGAAAATTTCAAGGGGTATGAATACTTTTTCAAGGCACTGTAGCTCCTCTACCCCTGATGCCGCTTCCCCCACTATAATTATAAGCAATTACCGACTGCCAAAATGACAGCCAGGATTTTCTTTGTATTACACAGCATGAGCCAGTGTAAAAAGTTGCTGCTATGTTGTGAAATGACACCTGCAGATAGTCTGCAAGTTTCACTGAGTAAATACAATGTAACAGTGGCATTGATTTACTAAAGGCAAATCCACTTTGCACTACAAGTTGCTGTAGATCTGAAGTTATGAAATGAGGTGAAGCTCTGCTGATTTTATCATCCAATCATGTGCAAGCTAAAATGCTGTTTTTTTATTTTCCTTGCATGTCCCCCTTGGATCTACAGTGACTTTACTTCCAAGTGCACTTGCAGTGCAAAATGGATTTGCTTTTAGTAAATAACCCCCAGTGTGTTGTTTCAGGGTGTATTATTTAATTTGTGACCTTTGATCTACACATAACATCGCTTAAAGAAACTCACAGGCTCATTTTTTTTCTACATAAAATGTGTTCAAATTAACCCATTAATAATTCTTAGAAAACTCTAATCAGCCCTAATTAACTTCTTCTTTCCCTTCTCTCCTTAGCTGTTATGTTTCTACTTTTTTAATTTATATGTTTAATTTTTTTATCTAGACACTTCTATATACATTTTACCCTTAATATTTGTTTATTTTTCTTTTTTTTTTTGTTATGTATTTTTCTTTTTTTCAGCATTGTATAACAGGAAAATATGCACAATTCCAAAATTGCAAAACATTTTGCCATGTTCTGTACCAGAGAAATCATTCTTGTGTCATAGAAAAATAACTTATTATACAAAAAAAAATTATTTTAAGAATTATTATTCATATAAAATTTGTTTACGTAAAGCTACTTTTTATTGGTCAAAACAGTAAAAAAAAAAAAAAAAAACAGTAAAAAAATAATTTTGCAATGCAATATTGGCAAAAGAAAAGCATGCTTGTTTCCTCCAATAACAATATATACATTACTTTGTAAAGACAAAGTTATCTCCACAAAAAACAGGCCCATAGAGGAAATTTAAAAAATTGCTCTGGTCTATAAGGGGTATACATGTGTGAAGGCTGAAATAGTTAAACAGTTTCCCACTATACTAAACACATTTTTGTTTCTTGTCTGTGTACCTGTTCTATTGTTCCTCTGCTTTTTTCTTTCCATTGTTATTTTCATACCTTCTATCCTTTCCTCCTTTCCTTCCTTTTCTTCTCCCCTTCCCTTTCCCATTTGCCTTTTCTCCTACCATTGATCCCATTCCATCACCATACAATAACAATTTTGTATATTATTTCTCACTTCTTAACACTTTTCCGAACAGATATCGGCTTTTTTGACCCTGTTTTGGGCCTTATTTGGCCGGATTACCCTACATGTCATCCAGTGTCTGCTCTTTCATTCGGCTTAACATCAAGTCGCAGGTAATACATCCTATTGGGCGGTCGGCATATATATATATTTTATTGGCTTGTATTGAGTTTGTTTTGTTCCTAACTATACTTTGTTTTATGCAGTATTACATCTAACTATGAAAAAACATCCCCTGAAGAAGCCGTAAAAGGCGAAATATGTCGGGATAAGTCACTCCATGTTATTGTTGAGTGACCACTTTTTCCATCCACTGTGTAGATGTGTAACTATATCTGCCTATCTTATGTACAGCCTATAATTTTTAAACCTGTTTTTCCTTGTAATAAACTTTGTTATATATTTTTATATTCTGGAGTATTGTAATTTATTTTTTTATCTGGCACCTTAAAAATCCCACCAAAAAACTTCCCATTGTCTACTTATGCCACGTACACACTAGCAGACTTTACGGCAGACTTTGTCTGGAGGACTTTACGACGGACTTTCCAAATGATCAGACTTGCCTACACACGATCAACCAAAGTCCGATGAATTCGTACGTGATGACGTACGACCGGACTAAAACAAGGAAGTTCATAGCCAGTAGCCAATAGCTGCCCTAGCATCGGTTTTTGTCCGTCGGACTAGCATACAGACGAGCGGACTTTTCGACGGACTCGAGTCCGTCGGAAAGATTTGAAACATGTTTCATTTCTAGGTCTGTCGAACTTTTGGGGAAAAAAAGTCAGCTGGAGCCCACACATGATCGAATTGCCCGACGAACTCCAGTCCGCCGGGCAAAGTATGCCGTAAAGTCCGGTAGTGTGTACGCGGCATTATATTTTCAGGGATGTTGGTGCCATTTTTTGACACTGCCACCAATCCATAGCACCCCTTCCTATTATGAATTATAAAAGGAGTCCCAATAAACAATCATAAACTTTGGAACTGTATTTAACCGGTTCCAGTTTTACTGCGGCAGAATGACACGGGTTACCTTACATCGTTTCGCCTTTTGACCACTAGGGGGCGCGCACACGCGCCCGCGGCGCGACGCCAGAGCTGATGCGCGTGCCCGGTGGTCGCGATGACCCCGGGGCACCCACGATCGCTCCACACAGAGATAGAACGGAGACAGACAGATCTCCTTGCTGTCAGGGGTGAGGAGAGCGATCTGTTGTTCATACTAAGTATGAACAACAGAGCGCTCTCCTCACCCCGTCAGTCCCCTCCCCCCACAGTTAGAATCACTCCCAGGACACACAATTAACCCCTTGATCGCCCCTTAGTGTTAATCCCTTCCCTGCCAGTGACATTTATACAGTAATCAGTGCATTTTTAGAGCACTGAACGCTGTATAAATGCCAATGGTCCCAAAAATGTGCCAAAAGTGTCCGATCTGTCTGCCGCAATGTTGTAGTCCCGATAAAAACGCTGATCACCTCCATTACTAGTAAAAAAAAAATAATAATAATAAAAATGCCTTAAATCTTTTCTCTATTTTGATGATCAAATACCACCAAAAGAAAGCTCTATTTGTGGGAAAAAAAGGATTTTTGTTTGAGTACAACATCACACGACCGTCAATTGTCAGTTAAAATGACACCGTCAATTGTCGGTTAAAATGACGCAGTGCTGTATCGCAAAAAATGGCCTGGTCATTGAGCAGCCAAATCTTCCGGGGCTGAAGTGGTTAAATATTGTTTAATCCAATACCTACCTTACATCTTTAAGCCTTAAAATGCATACCTGGAACAGAGACTACCAGCTCATGATTTCTGCTTTTCTCCAATTGTAGATGTAATGTAAAAAGCCAGGCTACTTCTGGAATCACACCTATACCAAGAAAAACAAGAAGGCAGCCATTGTCAGCCTACCTCTTAACCACTTCAGCCCCGGAAGATATTCCCCCTTAATGACCAATGTCGTGCGATGTTGTACCAAAATAAAATTGATATCCTTTTTTTCCAACAAGTAGAGCTTTCTTTTGGTGGTATTTGATCATCTTTGCGGTTTTTATTTTTTGTACTATAAACAAAAAAAGACCGACAAAATAAATAAATAAATAAATATATATATCTCTATGTAGATATAGATATATAGATATATATCTATATCTATATCTCTATATCTATAGATATATATATATATCTATATCTATAGATATATAGATATATATATCTATAGATATAGATATATATATATCTATATATCTATAGATAGATATATATATATATATATCTTTTTTTACTTTTTGCTATAATAAATATCCAACAATTAAAAAACAAAAAAACTAATTTCTTCATCAATTTAGGCCAATATGTATTCTTCTACATATTTTTGGTAAAAAAAACCGCAATAAGTGTATATTGATTGGTTTGTGCAAAAGTTATAGTGTCTACAAAATAGGGGATAGATTTATGGCATTTTTATTATTCATTTTTTTCCCCCTAGTAATGGCGGTGATCAGCGACTTTTTTGGGACAGGTGATATTTATACAGCGATCAGTGCTATAAAAATGCACTGATTACTGTGTAATAGACACTGACAGGGAAGGGGTTAACACTAGGGGGAGATCAAGGGGTTAACTGTGTTCCCTAGGGAGACGTTTCTAACTGTGGGGGGAGGGAACTGACTGGGAGTAGAGAGAGATCGCTGTTCCTAATCACTAGGAACAGATCTCTCTCTACTTCCCTGACAGAACGGAGATCTGTTTGTTTACATTGACATTGATCCACGTACTGGCTCTCTGTGGAGTGATCGCGAGTGGCCAGCGGACATTGCGGCTGCCGGCGACGCGCATCAGCTCCCCCACTGTGCAGCTATTACCCTTTACCAGCTATGACTGCTATAGCTGGTAAAGGGACTGCTTTACCGGTGTGTGCATTCGCAGGATCGAGCCAACCTGCCGCCGTATAATGATGGGGTCTGGTTGGCAAACGGTTAAAGTGGTCTGACATTTTTACATTTATAATGAAGCTTACCTGTTGGAAAAATGAATATCTCCTGAATGTACACTGTTTAGGAGATATTCCACGGAGCAGCAACCAGGATGTCACCAGTGCATGAGCTCTCAAGGAACGGCATCTTGTGCCATTCCTTCAGAGGCCTGTGCCGTAAATCATGACGTGACGTCATCATGGCTCGTCCAGTCAGACGGCCAAAACCCATAAAACTGGGAAGGAAGACCGAGTGAAGATGGAAGCCCTGTCAGCAGTGACAGCATGCCGTTGGAGGGCTTTATTTTAAGGTAAGTCTCTCATAATGTGCTAGTATGCGATGCATATTATGACATTGCTTTGCAGGGTGAATTTTTTTTTTTCTTTTACAAACTTTATTGCTGCTTTAAGATGCTAGGTGTCTAGATACAAGTCCTTCTAAATCACTGACCTAGTATGCAGCAAGTCAAGTCAGATCTTCAAACTTGTTCTGGAGTCCCAAAAAATTAGGAAAATAGAGGGTTAGAATGATGGATAGAGGGTTAACATTTTCGGGAGGAGAAGCCATCAATGGCTCCCCATACATGTTTCTTAAAGTACCGTATATACCCGAGTATAAGTCGATCCGAGTATAAGTCGAGGCCCTAAATTACCACAAAAAAATGGGGAAAACTTATTGACCCGAGTATAAGACGAGGGTGAGAAATGCAGCAGCTACTGTAAGTGGAAAAAGAGGGTCAACAATGCCCATCTGCAGCTGTATACCTCCCTGTGTCCTGTGCATGTGTCATGTGTCCTGTGTATATGTGCATGTGTCATGTGTCCTGTGTATATGTACATGTGTCATGTGTCCTGTGTATATGTGCATGTGTCATGTGTCCTGTGTATATGTGCATGTGTCATGTGTCCTGTGTATATGTGCATGTGTCATGTACCTGTGTCCTGTGTATATGTGCATGTGTCATGTACCTGTGTCCTGTGTATATGTGCATGTGTCATGTGTATATGTACCTGTGTCATGTACCTGTGTCCTGTGTATATGTGCATGTGTCATGTGTATATGTACCTGTGTCATATACCTGTGTCCTGTGTATATGTGCATGTGTCATGTACCTGTGTATATGTGTATATGTACCTGTGTCCTGTGTATGTGTGCATGTGTCATGTGTATATGTACCTGTGTGCATGTGTCTGTGTGCATGTATCTTGTGTATGTGTGTATGTGTCCTGTGTCTGTGTGCATCCTACCTGTGTCCTGTGCATCCTCGGTGTGCCGCTCTGCACCGATCAGTGTGTGCGGCGGCCATTCACTGTTCAAAAGCCGCGCCTCCTCCTCATCCATGATAGGCAGAAAACTCCATTTCCCAGCAGTCAGCGGTCAGCCTATCACGGACATTCTCTCATCCTCATACCACGGGCGAGGATGAGAGAATGTCCATGATAGGCTGTACACTGACTGCCTATCACAGACGAGGAGGCGCGGCTTTTGAACATTGAGAGGCTGCCGAGTAGTATGTAGCACACGCTGGCCACCGTCTGCCTGCAGGACACGCTGATCATGTAGGCAGACGGCGGTGACTCGAGCATATACGGTATAACCAAAGGCAAAACTTTTTCTTTAGTTTTGGATAGGGTGGAGAGGGATTAGAACACTTGTCAGTTTTTTATTGCTGCCTGTGCCCCTATTAGGAAGATTCAACCTCTCTATTTGTCCTGTTATCCGTTATCATTGAAAGTAAAGAAAATCCCACTATTACCATTAAGGAATGGGAAAAAGAACTAAATTATATGTTCACCGTGTCACAGGTGAAGAAGTTATTGGAGGCAACACATTATACCTCAATAAACTCTTCGACACAAGAAATGTCATATAGGTTTATGGCCAGATGGTAAAGAACACCAACATGATTGGCACAAATATATCGGACATCAAATGAAAGCTGTTGGAGGGGCTGCAATCAGTGGGGCACAAGTCTTCATATATGGTGGGATTGCCCAAAAAGTAGATCTTTCTGGGAAGATGTAGCCCCATGGATAGAAAAGTTATCCACTAAACCTATCGAAGTGTCGCCTCTACAGTTCCTATTCCATGGAATGCCGGCATCCATTAAATCATATAAAAAAGTGTCATCCCACATTTGCTGAATACAGCAAAAACACTGATACCTAGGCATTGGAAACAGATTACATGCCCTACACTCCTGGAATGGAAAAGAGAGGTAGAAGTAATAATAGAGGCAGAAAGATGAGTGCATAAAATCAGAAATCAACAGGACAAATTCGAGAACATATGGGCAGAATGGAAACAATATTCCCCGGAGATTGGGAAAGAGTAAAACACATTAGAAAGGTGGACATAGGCAGGCATTGCAATAATAGGAGGAAACATTGCCATGAAGTCTCAGTCCTTGTATAGGTGTATCAGTTACTAAGTAAATGTATATAGAAATAAACGTAGAGTATATAACTTTGCGAGTTGGGTTTTTTTTTTTTTTTTTTTCTGGAGGGTGGAAGGAACAGAAAAGCGGAGCGGGGCCCTTTTTTTTTTTCTTCTTAGTGAGGTTTGCTTTGTAAGACACATAAAGATATGTATATAAAACATCTACACAATTAGAGACACAATATACTTATAAATAAAGAAGATTTTGGCACTCCTTTTTTTTTATTTTTTTATTATTATATTGCTTATATGGAATATATATGGATAAAGGCACAAACACAAAGTAATGCACTTATAATAGATACACGATTGCACATAAGTTAGGAAGGGATTATGTTCTCCTTTAAAGGGGTCTTAAAATGGGGGAAGAAGGGAATGAAAAGGGGGAGGGAGGGGATATTTTATTTATTTATTTTTTTTTTCTCTTTCCCCCTTCACTGATGGGGGAGTTCAATGCATATTTTCGATATGGTAGTATTTTTTGGTTGTGCCCCTCTTCTGCCTCCACTCCCCCCCCCCTTTTTTTGGGGGGGGGGTTTACCTTTGTTGAGGTTTTTTTTTTGGTGTTTGGATGAGGTGCGGGTGGCGGGTTTTATATATTGTAGAGAAGGGTTAATAAGACAACCTATATAAATGGGAAAAGTGACTTAAGTTAGAAGAGTAAAGATAAAAGTATATATATTACAGTTCACTCTCTCATTTTCCCCCCTATTTCCTTGTACAGTATTGTATGTTTTTTTTTAAATGTAAAAATAAATAAATAAATAAATAAATAAATAAATAAATAAATAAAATCCCACATTTTGGGTTGTCCCCAGAAAAGTAATAGTGGAGAAATCTTCCAATGGGGACACTAGTTCTGGTAACCTGGAGGTTCCCAAGGAATTCCCTTCATTTGCAGGTATTTCCTTTCACTTCCCGTTTGGCTATGGGACAGGAAGTGAAAGGAAATCTCCGCAATGGGAAACAGATGGCGAAAAAAAAATCTGACAGGGGTTATAACCCTCCCTTACTCTATCCAATGAAGAAAAAAGTTTTGCTTTAATTGTGGAGCAAATTGCTTCCAGTTATGGGCTTCTCACATTATGTAGCTAAATTGGCACAGCTTTAACAAAGTTGTATTACTGTACATTGCAGTGGAGTGGAGTGGAGAGGAGTGATACAAACATTAAAGCCTAAGGACCATTTGTGGAAAGGCCAAAGCTAGTAGAAATGAGGCCTCTGTGATCCACTGTGACAGTGGTATGGTTAAAGTAGTATTCCATCCAAAACTTCTTTTTTTAGTTTTGAACAGAGTGGTTAAAGCAAAGAACCTCTGCCAGGCCTTATTACTTTATTGTGCCATTCTAAAATCTGTGCCCTTGACATCGACTTTATTGAAAGGGATTGTCTTATTCTGCATATTGAAATTTGCATCCCTGTGGGGTTGTTCACATGGTTTTGCTGCACAAACAATATAGCAACTACACAGTTTTTCATATTGTACAAGGTGCAAGGCAGGCAATATTGCATGACTTCCCTTGAGTATAGTGGTAGAATATTGAATGAAGGGAAATCTATCTACGAGGATATACTTCAAAATATTAGCTTCACATTCACACATGACCCACCAAATATGTTATGTTTATGGCATTAGTGTTTAGGAAGTCTGGACTATACCTGATCTTATCCTCTGGACCCCTTGCAATACTTCCCCTATTCCCAGCACTAGATATGTGACATCCTGTGCATGTAAACCATTCGATTCTCTGACCTTACAGGGCGTCTTAAAGTGACACTAAACTCTGGTTTAATAAAAAATTATTATGTATTCTTAGAACTAAATGCACATTCTATTGCTCTCACCCAACTCCAAGGGGTTGATTAAAGGCAAACTGTTCACTTTGCATGGAAAGTTGAATTTTGTCAGTGGAAGGAATAATGCCCTGTCGTTGTTGTGAGTGGAAGGAATAGTGTCCCATCATTGGTGTCAGTGGAAGGAATAGTGCCCCATTGTTGGTGTCAGTGGAAGGAATAGCGTTCCATTGATGGTGTCAGTGGAAGGAATATTGCCCCATCATTGGTGTCAGTGGAAGGAATAGTGCCCTGTCGTTCGTGTAAATGGAAGGCATAGTGTCCCATCATTGGTGTCAGTGGAAGGAATAGTGCCCCATCATTGGTTTCAGTGGGAGGAATAGTGTCCCATCATTGGTGTCAGTGGAAGGAATAGTGCCCCATCATTGGTGTCAGTGGGTGAAATAGTGCTCCATTGTTGGTGTCAGTGGAAGGAATAATGCCCTGTCGTTGGTGTAAGTGGAAGGAATAGTGTCCCATCATTGGTGTCAGTGGGTGGAATTGTGCCCCATTGTTGGTGTCAGTGGAAGGAATAGTGCTCCATTGTTGGTATCAGTGGAAGGATTAGTGCCCCATCATTGGTGTCAGTGGAAGGATTAGTGCCTCACCATTGGTGTCATTGGGAGGAATAGTGCCCCAAGGGCCAGATAAAGGCAAGTAAAGGGCCACATTCAACCCGTGGGCAACAGTTTGGTGACCAAATAGGAATAGTGCCCCATTGTTGGTGTAAGTGGGTGGAAGAGTGCCCCATTGTTGGTGTCAGTGGAAGGAATAGTGCCCCATCGTTGGTGTCAGTGGAAGGAATAGTGCCCCATCATTGGTGTTAGTGGAAGGAATAGTGCCCTGTCGTTTGTGTAAGTGGAAGGGATAGTGTTTCATCATTGGTGTCAGTGGGTGGAATTGTGCCCCATTGTTGGTGTCAGTGGAAGGAATAGTGCTCTGTCATTGGTGTCAGTGGGAGGAATAGTGCCCCACCCATCATTGGAGCACAGGTGTGTCAGGAGGAGGCTGTCTCTCTGGAGCTGCTGCAGATCTGTGAGAGAGGGGACTGGTGAGGAAATCTATCCCAGCTCTCCTGGCCCCTTTCTGGGGAAGCCATGGAGGCCAGCAGGGCCTCTCCTGCTGGAAGCTCCCAGCCATCTCCTGGGCCATCAGGTGACATGCCTTCCTCTGTACAAACCATGGCTTGTGATCTTTCTGCCCCTGGTAAGGATGAAGGCTCAGAGGCAATTCAGGAGCGAGTGGTGGCCGGGATTAAAGCCCTGAATAGAGAAAGAGACAAGCTCTATAAACTGAGAGCGGAGCTGAAGCGCCTGAGAAGGCAGCGTGAGGGCTTGCATAGCCAGAAACGAGGGTCCATGGATCCGGAGATCCAACTGGCCAAGGTCCGGGTTGAACATCAGGAGACCATTGTGTCCATCATGGAAGGAAGAGATGGGCCATTTAAGGAAAAGTTTTACAATGAAAAAAGGTTTGCGAGGATGACAAAGATGGAGGTGGAGGAGGAGACCCCCAGTTCTGACCCCCTGCCCCCTCAGGTAGAGGTAAGCAGCCCCATGCCTTCCCAGGACTCAGGAGGCATGCTCAGGGCTATCCAGGTAATGGAGTCTCCTGTGCGGGGGGATCAGCTGGCGTTTGGTGATAAGGACATAACTGATAATGTGCCTGATAATGTCAAGCCCCAAGCAGGGGATGAATCTGTTTTTGTACCATCTAACACCATGAGCAATGTTGAAAGTGTGCCCAGTGACACTCAAGTTTCTAATGCTATGTGTAGCAATGTTGTACCTGCTAATGCTGCAGCGCAGCAAGAGCTGCATTTAAAAAATGACATTTCTGAAAAGGAACTACCGGTGTCAGCAGAGCTTATTAACTCTCCTTTGGCTGAGTGTAAAGATGTTTGCCCCACAGCTGCTGGAGACTCTACAGTGCAGCATCAGGAGACAGCTGGTATTGCAGCAACTGTGACTATTCCTGATGGGAAATTGAACGTGTGTGTGACTGATAGCAATTGTACAAGTGTGATGGACAATCGTCCCAGCTCAGTCCAAACAAATAATAATAATGAACAGACTACTGTGACTTCAGTGTGGGGCCTTGGCCCTGATAAACCCACGTTTGCTCAGGTGGTACGCTCTGCTCCTGGTGGCTCCGCCCCCAAGCAGGGTTTCCCCCTGCAGCCTACCACTTTGGGCACCCCGGGATCTGGTCTTGGGTCTCTGGCTTCTGCTGGGGGTCCGAGAAGAAATGTGGTAATTCTCAAATGGGAAGGTGGTGCGATCCCTCCAGCACGGCGTGCAGTGGTGGATTTGATTTTGGAGATGGGTTTTGGGGCAAATGACCTGTATGCCTTTATACATGTAGCTGGGACACGGGATTATACCATTAGTTTCACCAGGCCAGAGGGTCTTGACCTGTTCTGGGAGCGATATGAGGCTCGGTGCAGGTCAAGACCTGAATGGGAAGGTCTGGCCCCAGTTGCGGTTTCGCAAAGGTCAACGGTGAAAAAGATAACCATCATACTCACCAATGAGAGTGTTCCTGCTCGGGACCTAGAGGTCTGGTTAAGGAACTATGGTGAGGTTTTGACTAAGCCCAGCAAAATCCTTGACGAACGTAACATCTGGACTGGGGGTTGGTCGGTTACAGTCAGGTTGGCCAGGGATGGGAATGTTGTCCGTCACCTGCCCTCCTCAGCTTTTATAGGGAGGGATAGGATGACTATTTTCTACCCTGGTCAGCCGAAGCTGTGTCACCGCTGTGGAGAAAAGGGGCATTTGAGCTCTTCCTGTTCAGCCTTGATATGTTCAGTGTGTCGGGGTCAGGGTCATATGGCCAAGGACTGCACCGAGATGATCAGGTGCAACCTGTGCCTGCGCCTTGGCCACCCCTACAGCAGATGTCCTGAAGCCTGGCACAATATGGAGAAGGAGGTACTAGATGACTTGTCAAGGCTGGACAGGATGGAGGGTGATGCCCCTGGTGTACCATCCTCCTCTGCGGTGACTGACTCCCCTGGTCCTGCTCAGGATCCCTCTCCAGTTCCTGTGGCCACCCCTCCTGTGTCTGTAAGTATTCCTTCTGTATCTGTCTCTGTGTCCCCCCAGCCTACTGTATCCCCTCCTCTTGTGTCAGAACCTTCCAAGTCTGTGCCCCCCGAGTCAGTTACCCCCCAGGAGTCTACCCCTCCTAAGTCAGATTCAAAGGGAGTAACCCCCCCACCAGGAGTGGTAGTGGGTTTTAAAAAGGTCGCTTCTGCCTCTCTAAAGGAGTCTTCTGTAAAGACTTCAAAGAAAAAAACAGGAGATAAGGGCATCTCTGAAGCTGACCTGCAGTACCTGGAGGAGAGAAGGAAGGTTGGGAAGCGGAAGAAGCAGGTGGTGAGGACGGAACAGGCTCCAGTGCCTGTCTCCAACCGTTATAGGTCCTCTAAGTGGGAGATTTCCTCATCTGGAGCTTCTTCGGAGCGAAGTTCTGATTCTGAGATGGAGTTTGAGGCGGCCTCAAGAAAGAGAGAGGCTTCTGGTGATGAGCAGCAGAGGGGAGCTAAGAAGCAATCCACCCAATAACCCAAATGGCGGTTCCCCCTCCGTTAAAAGTGGTGACAATAAATGTCGCCAGCATTAAGTCAGTAAGAGCTCGTTCTATGGCCTTCTTTTTGTTCAGCCAATTAGATGCTGAAATTTTATTTTTGCAAGAGACTAGGCTCACCTCCTTGGCAGATATTCATATGGCCAAGAGAGAGTGGAGGTATGGTCCATCTTACTGGTCTCTTGCGGCCGAGCCTTACGGCGGTGTGGCGGTGTTGTTTAAAACCGGCATGGTAACTATCCGGCGGGTTATTGAGGTGGAGATTGGGAGATGTATGGTCTTAGACGTCCTTGTGGGAGGGCAGGACCTGCGCCTAATTAATGTCTATGGGCCGCACACAAAGTGGGACAGGAAATGCCTTTTTACAAGGATCAAGCCATTTCTTTTTACATCCCGGCAAGTGGTCTTTGGAGGTGACTTTAATACAGTAACTAGGCCCAAGGACAGGAAGGACTTCAAGGACAGGCTGGGATATGATAGCGTTTTTTTTAAATAGTATGGTTAGGGATGCTGGTCTTGTGGATGTGCACATTAAGCACCTCCCGGATGACACTGGGTTCACCTTTCATCGAGGTAATAGTCAGAGTAGAATAGATAGGTTTTTTTTGAAGGAGACCTCTGCTTTCTCACCCCCAGTGGTGCAGGCAGTAGAGTTCTCTGATCACTGTATGCTATCTGTGGTCCTGAATGCTTCAGACGCCCCTCAGAGGGGTAAGGGCATCTGGAGATTGAATTCGACTCTACTCAAGGAAGAACATGTTAGACAATCCTTTGAGGAATTCTTTCAGGCACAGGTGACCATCCTGGACTTTTGTAGCAGCAAGGCTGAGTGGTGGGAGCTGACCAAAAAGAGGATCGCTGGATTCTTCAGGGGCCTAGCCAATAGAAAACAGTTTAATAAATACATGACCTACCAACGTTTACGGAGGAAGCTGGATATTCTTGTCTCGAGAGGTGGAGATCCTGGGGAAATCTCCGAAGTGAAACTCCTTCTCAGGAAGTGTCAATATGACCGGCATGCCTCTTTGGTTCTGGAGAGGGACTATGGGAAGTACCACTCGCCTGACCCTTACCAGAACTGCAAACAAGGTGTAGCTGTTAAAACGGTCGTTGGCCTTAAAGACAGTACAGGTTCCTTGACAAAGTCCAGGTCAGGGATTCTGGAGGTCGTGAGGTCCTTTTATGCTGACCTTCTTGGGAGGAAAGAGCTTGACCGTGACAAGATGGAAGGCTTTTTGGACTCTACTCCAGGTCTAAATGATGAAGATGTCCCATTGATGAATTTGACAGAGGAGATCACAGTTGAAGAGGTGATGAGGGCAATTGAACAACTTGCCATCAAAAAGTCACCTGGACCGGATGGCTTGACGGCTGAGTTTTACAAAGCCTTTAAGTCTATTCTGGCCCCACATTTGGTAGAGGTTTTTAACAGTTGCCTTGCTGAGGGGGTACTTCCCCCTTCCATGAGGCACTCGGCTGTGATTCTTCTTTCAAAGGGTAAAGATCCTTCGATGATTGAGAATTGGCGCCCCATCAGCCTTCTTAATGTCGATAGAAAGATACTGGCAAAGATATTTTTCTGGCGCCTATCGTCAGTAGCAGAGTCTTTGCTTTCTCGCCATCAGCACTGTTCGGTCCAGGGTAGGTGCACCTTCACAGCGGTTTTAGCTGTCCGGGAGGCCTTGGAGCGGTGCAGGGCTGCAGGCTGGGGAAAGTATTTGCTGACATTAGATCAGGCAAAGGCTTTTGATCGTGTCAACCATGAGTACCTGTGGTTGCTCCTTAGTAAGTACGGTCTGCCGGGTGGTTTTGTCGATTGGTTAAAAGTCTTGTATAAGGGGGCAGAAAGCTTTCCTCTTGTTAATGGTTGGGTTGGGCAGTCCTTTGAGGTTGGCTCCGGGGTGCGCCAGGGTTGTCCCCTGAGTCCCCTGCTCTATGTGTTTGCAATCGACCCTTTCATCAGGAGGCTAGAGAGCGGCATGTTGTGTGGGGTACCAGTGGGTCTCCCGGGTGAGCCGCCTTTGAGGGTTGTTGCCTATGCGGACGATGTGTCAGTGATTGTCACCGGGGCGGATGAAGCAGAGGAGGTGGTCTCTCTGACATCACGGTATTCTGAAGCATCAGGCTCCAAGATCAATCAGGAAAAGAGTGAAGTCTTCTGGATGGGAAAGGAAGGTGAGGGTTTTGATCTCCCGGACACCTTTCCAGTGCCCCAGGAAAGAATTAAGATTCTAGGCATTGAATTTGGACCCGGCGATTATGGCCTCAAAAACTGGGAAGGCAGACTGGAAATTGCCAATACTAAGGTGGTCAGCTGGAAGAAATGGAAGTTATCTATGAGGGAAAGGGTTGATCTGATTAAGACTTACCTGATTCCGATCTTTTTGTATGTCAGCTTTGTCTGCATCTTGCCAGTGTCTCTCTATGCTAGGGTCAGTAGTGTGTTCTTCCAGATGTTGTGGGGGAACAGACTGAACCCCATCAAGAGGAATGTCACCTATCTATCCAGGAGGGAGGGTGGCTTAGGTATGGTCAACCCAGTTCTTTTCTTTTCACTGCTTTTTCTCAAGTTTAATATTGGTAATATGCTTGCAGTGGAACCTCCTGGATGGGCAGGCATTTTTAGATCTTGGTTTAGGCCTTTTCTGCGACTTTGGGAAGAAGGTGGCCAAGTGAAGAATCTCAGGGGTCATCGTGGTCAGCTACCAGCCTATGTCGCTCCGTGCCTGAAGTTATTACGGCAGTGGCGATTGTCGGCTGAAGATCTCAGATCGGTTCCGAGGAAAGTCCTTATGAGTCGAGTCTTGAGCGAAGTCTTTCATGACCCACTGGCCTTAAGGGATTGCCCAGGCCCAGTTTTGAGGGCAGGGTTAAGACTTATTAATTTGGACAGAGTACCCCCTAAATTCAGGGATCTGGCCTGGTTGTGCTTCCATGGGAGGCTCTATGTTAGGGGCAATTTGAAATTCCGCAGTGGGGTGGATCGTAGCTGTCCTCGGGAGGAGTGTGCAGGTGAGGAGGAGACTATGGACCATTTTCTGCTTCATTGCCCTTTTAACATAGAGGTGTACAAACAGGTGGGGCGGGCCCTCGGTGTCCCTTTCCTCTCCAGGCTGGGTTATGCTGAGTGGGTGTATGGAGCATTCAATACTGGTGGGGTTTTTTGTTTAGATACACTTTTTCTAGTTAGCCTAGTGGTCCGTTATTTCACTTGGAACGCACGGTGTCAGGTCAGCATTCGGCGTAAAATCCTTCCTGTTCAGGTGGTGGTGTATGACATTCTGCATGAGGTGGAGAAGATTCGGGTACTTGAGAGAGACAAGCGGAGTCAGGGGGCTTGGTTGAAGGCGTGGAGGGGTTTCAAGCCTCCCTGACTGCCAGGAGTCTCTTTCCCGGGTGTGGCTGTCTGTCTCTTATCACCCTAGATTATTATTTTTTGGATTAATTTTTGATAAATGGCTGCGTACATAGGTGATGGGTTGTGCCTCTTAGGCCCTCTCTGCTGCTTTATGTAAATAGTTTTGGTAACGGATTATGTATATATTGTATATATTCTGAACATTAATGTGTATTCCTTGGGTTTCTGTTGAAGTTTTGTACTATGGTTTTGTTTTTTACTTTTGTATAAAATTGGTTGCTTGATTCTTTTAATAAAAGATCAATAGTGCCCCATCATTGGTTTCAGTGGGAGGAATAGTGTCCCATCATTGGTGTCAGTGGAAGGAATAGTGCCCCATCATTGGTGTCAGTGGGTGAAATAGTGCTCCATTGTTGGTGTCAGTGGAAGGAATAATGCCCTGTCGTTGGTGTAAGTGGAAGGAATAGTGTCCCATCATTGGTGTCAGTGGGTGGAATTGTGCCCCATTGTTGGTGTCAGTGGAAGGAATAGTGCTCCATTGTTGGTATCAGTGGAAGGATTAGTGCCCCATCATTGGTGTCAGTGGAAGGATTAGTGCCTCACCATTGGTGTCATTGGGAGGAATAGTGCCCCAAGGGCCAGATAAAGGCAAGTAAAGGGCCACATTCAACCCGTGGGCAACAGTTTGGTGACCAAATAGGAATAGTGCCCCATTGTTGGTGTAAGTGGGTGGAAGAGTGCCCCATTGTTGGTGTCAGTGGAAGGAATAGTGCCCCATCGTTGGTGTCAGTGGAAGGAATAGTGCCCCATCATTGGTGTTAGTGGAAGGAATAGTGCCCTGTCGTTTGTGTAAGTGGAAGGGATAGTGTTTCATCATTGGTGTCAGTGGGTGGAATTGTGCCCCATTGTTGGTGTCAGTGGAAGGAATAGTGCTCTGTCATTGGTGTCAGTGGGAGGAATAGTGCCCCACCCATCATTGGAGCACAGGTGTGTCAGGAGGAGGCTGTCTGTCTGGAGCTGCTGCTGATCCGTGTGAGAGGGGACTGGTGAGGAACTTTATCCCAGCTCTCCTGGCCCCTTTCTGGGGAAGCCATGGAGGCCAGCAGGGCCTCTCCTGCTGGAAGCTCCCAGCCATCTCCTGGGCCATCAGGTGACATGCCTTCCTCTGTACAAACCATGGCTTGTGATCTTTCTGCCCCTGGTAAGGATGAAGGCTCAGAGGCAATTCAGGAGCGAGTGGTGGCCGGGATTAAAGCCCTGAATAGAGAAAGAGACAAGCTCTATAAACTGAGAGCGGAGCTGAAGCGCCTGAGAAGGCAGCGTGAGGGCTTGCATAGCCAGAAACGAGGGTCCATGGATCCGGAGATCCAACTGGCCAAGGTCCGGGTTGAACATCAGGAGACCATTGTGTCCATCATGGAAGGAAGAGATGGGCCATTTAAGGAAAAGTTTTACAATGAAAAAAGGTTTGCGAGGATGACAAAGATGGAGGTGGAGGAGGAGACCCCCAGTTCTGACCCCCTGCCCCCTCAGGTAGAGGTAAGAAGCCACATGCCTTCCCAGGACTCAGGAGGCATGCTCAGGGCCATCCAGGTAATGGAGTCTCCTGTGCGGGGGGATCAGCTGGCGTTTGGTGATAAGGACATAACTGATAATGTGCCTGATAATGTCAAGCCCCAAGCAGGGGATGAATCTGTTTTTGTACCATCTAACACCATGAGCAATGTTGAAAGTGTGTCCAGTGACACTCAAGTTTCTAATGCTATGTGTAGCAATGTTGTACCTGCTAATGCTGCAGCGCAGCAAGAGCTGCATTTAAAAAATGACATTTCTGAAAAGGAACTACCGGTGTCAGCAGAGCCTATTAACTCTCCTTTGGCTGAGTCTAAACCTGTTTGCCCCACAGCTGCTGGAGACTCTACAGTGCAGCATCAGGAGACAGCTGGTATTGCAGCAACTGTGACTATTCCTGATGGGAAATTGAACGTGTGTGTGACTGATAGCAATTGTACAAGTGTGATGGACAATCGTCCCAGCTCAGTCCAAGCAAATAATAATAATGAACAGACTACTGTGACTTCAGTGTGGGGCCTTGGCCCTGATAAACCCACCTTTGCTCAGGTGGTACGCTCTGCTCCTGGTGGCTCCGCCCCCAAGCAGGGTTTCCCCCTGCAGCCTACCACTTTGGGCACCCCGGGATCTGGTCTTGGGTCTCTGGCTTCTGCTGGGGGTCCGAGAAGAAATGTGGTAATTCTCAAATGGGAAGGTGGTGCGATCCCTCCAGCACGGCGTGCAGTGGTGGATTTGATTTTGGAGATGGGTTTTGGGGCAAATGACCTGTATGCCTTTATACATGTAGCTGGGACACGGGATTATACCATTAGTTTCACCAGGCCAGAGGGTCTTGACCTGTTCTGGGAGCGATATGAGGCTCGGTGCAGGTCAAGACCTGAATGGGAAGGTCTGGCCCCAGTTGCGGTTTCGCAAAGGTCAACGGTGAAAAAGATAACCATCATACTCACCAATGAGAGTGTTCCTGCTCGGGACCTAGAGGTCTGGTTAAGGAACTATGGTGAGGTTTTGACTAAGCCCAGCAAAATCCTTGATGAACGTAACATCTGGACTGGGGGTTGGTCGGTTACAGTCAGGTTGGCCAGGGATGGGAATGTTGTCCGTCACCTGCCCTCCTCAGCTTTTATAGGGAGGGATAGGATGACTATTTTCTACCCTGGTCAGCCGAAGCTGTGTCACCGCTGTGGAGAAAAGGGGCATTTGAGCTCTTCCTGTTCAGCCTTGATATGTTCAGTGTGTCGGGGTCAGGGTCATATGGCCAAGGACTGCACCGAGATGATCAGGTGCAACCTGTGCCTGCGCCTTGGCCACCCCTACAGCAGATGTCCTGAAGCCTGGCACAATATGGAGAAGGAGGTACTAGATGACTTGTCAAGGCTGGACAGGATGGAGGGTGATGCCCCTGGTGTACCATCCTCCTCTGCGGTGACTGACTCCCCTGGTCCTGCTCAGGATCCCTCTCCAGTTCCTGTGGCCACCCCTCCTGTGTCTGTAAGTATTCCTTCTGTATCTGTCTCTGTGTCCCCCCAGCCTACTGTATCCCCTCCTCTTGTGTCAGAACCTTCCAAGTCTGTGCCCCCCGAGTCAGTTACCCCCCAGGAGTCTACCCCTCCTAAGTCAGATTCAAAGGGAGTAACCCCCCCACCAGGAGTGGTAGTGGGTTTTAAAAAGGTCGCTTATGCCTCTCTAAAGGAGTCTTCTGTAAAGACTTCAAAGAAAAAAACAGGAGATAAGGGCATCTCTGAAGCTGACCTGCAGTACCTGGAGGAGAGAAGGAAGGTTGGGAAGCGGAAGAAGCAGGTGGTGAGGACGGAACAGGCTCCAGTGCCTGTCTCCAACCGTTATAGGTCCTCTAAGTGGGAGATTTCCTCATCTGGAGCTTCTTCGGAGCGAAGTTCTGATTCTGAGATGGAGTTTGAGGCGGCCTCAAGAAAGAGAGAGGCTTCTGGTGATGAGCAGCAGAGGGGAGCTAAGAAGCAATCCACCCAATAACCCAAATGGCGGTTCCCCCTCCGTTAAAAGTGGTGACAATAAATGTCGCCAGCATTAAGTCAGTAAGAGCTCGTTCTATGGCCTTCTTTTTGTTCAGCCAATTAGATGCTGAAATTTTATTTTTGCAAGAGACTAGGCTCACCTCCTTGGCAGATATTCATATGGCCAAGAGAGAGTGGAGGTATGGTCCATCTTACTGGTCTCTTGCGGCCGAGCCTTACGGCGGTGTGGCGGTGTTGTTTAAAACCGGCATGGTAACTATCCGGCGGGTTATTGAGGTGGAGATTGGGAGATGTATGGTCTTAGACGTCCTTGTGGGAGGGCAGGACCTGCGCCTAATTAATGTCTATGGGCCGCACACAAAGTGGGACAGGAAATGCCTTTTTACAAGGATCAAGCCATTTCTTTTTACATCCCGGCAAGTGGTCTTTGGAGGTGACTTTAATACAGTAACTAGGCCCAAGGACAGGAAGGACTTCAAGGACAGGCTGGGATATGATAGCGTTTTTTTAAATAGTATGGTTAGGGATGCTGGTCTTGTGGATGTGCACATTAAGCACCTCCCGGATGACACTGGGTTCACCTTTCATCGAGGTAATAGTCAGAGTAGAATAGATAGGTTTTTTTTGAAGGAGACCTCTGCTTTCTCACCCCCAGTGGTGCAGGCAGTAGAGTTCTCTGATCACTGTATGCTATCTGTGGTCCTGAATGCTTCAGACGCCCCTCAGAGGGGTAAGGGCATCTGGAGATTGAATTCGACTCTACTCAAGGAAGAACATGTTAGACAATCCTTTGAGGAATTCTTTCAGGCACAGGTGACCATCCTGGACTTTTGTAGCAGCAAGGCTGAGTGGTGGGAGCTGACCAAAAAGAGGATCGCTGGATTCTTCAGGGGCCTAGCCAATAGAAAACAGTTTAATAAATACATGACCTACCAACGTTTACGGAGGAAGCTGGATATTCTTGTCTCGAGAGGTGGAGATCCTGGGGAAATCTCGGAAGTGAAACTCCTTCTCAGGAAGTGTCAATATGACCGGCATGCCTCTTTGGTTCTGGAGAGGGACTATGGGAAGTACCACTCGCCTGACCCTTACCAGAACGGCAAACAAGGTGTAGCTGTTAAAACGGTCGTTGGCCTTAAAGACAGTACAGGTTCCTTGACAAAGTCCAGGTCAGGGATTCTGGAGGTCGTGAGGTCCTTTTATGCTGACCTTCTTGGGAGGAAAGAGCTTGACCGTGACAAGATGGAAGGCTTTTTGGACTCTACTCCAGGTCTAAATGATGAAGATGTCCCATTGATGAATTTGACAGAGGAGATCACAGTTGAAGAGGTGATGAGGGCAATTGAACAACTTGCCATCAAAAAGTCACCTGGACCGGATGGCTTGACGGCTGAGTTTTACAAAGCCTTTAAGTCTATTCTGGCCCCACATTTGGTAGAGGTTTTTAACAGTTGCCTTGCTGAGGGGGTACTTCCCCCTTCCATGAGGCACTCGGCTGTGATTCTTCTTTCAAAGGGTAAAGATCCTTCGATGATTGAGAATTGGCGCCCCATCAGCCTTCTTAATGTCGATAGAAAGATACTGGCAAAGATATTTTTCTGGCGCCTATCGTCAGTAGCAGAGTCTTTGCTTTCTCGCCATCAGCACTGTTCGGTCCAGGGTAGGTGCACCTTCACAGCGGTTTTAGCTGTCCGGGAGGCCTTGGAGCGGTGCAGGGCTGCAGGCTGGGGAAAGTATTTGCTGACATTAGATCAGGCAAAGGCTTTTGATCGTGTCAACCATGAGTACCTGTGGTTGCTCCTTAGTAAGTACGGTCTGCCGGGTGGTTTTGTCGATTGGTTAAAAGTCTTGTATAAGGGGGCAGAAAGCTTTCCTCTTGTTAATGGTTGGGTTGGGCAGTCCTTTGAGGTTGGCTCCGGGGTGCGCCAGGGTTGTCCCCTGAGTCCCCTGCTCTATGTGTTTGCAATCGACCCTTTCATCAGGAGGCTAGAGAGCGGCATGTTGTGTGGGGTACCAGTGGGTCTCCCAGGTGAGCCGCCTTTGAGGGTTGTTGCCTATGCGGACGATGTGTCAGTGATTGTCACCGGGGCGGATGAAGCAGAGGAGGTGGTCTCTCTGACATCACGGTATTCTGAAGCATCAGGCTCCAAGATCAATCAGGAAAAGAGTGAAGTCTTCTGGATGGGAAAGGAAGGTGAGGGTTTTGATCTCCCGGACACCTTTCCAGTGCCCCAGGAAAGAATTAAGATTCTAGGCATTGAATTTGGACCCGGCGATTATGGCCTCAAAAACTGGGAAGGCAGACTGGAAATTGCCAATACTAAGGTGGTCAGCTGGAAGAAATGGAAGTTATCTATGAGGGAAAGGGTTGATCTGATTAAGACTTACCTGATTCCGATCTTTTTGTATGTCAGCTTTGTCTGCATCTTGCCAGTGTCTCTCTATGCTAGGGTCAGTAGTGTGTTCTTCCAGATGTTGTGGGGGAACAGACTGAACCCCATCAAGAGGAATGTCACCTATCTATCCAGGAGGGAGGGTGGCTTAGGTATGGTCAACCCAGTTCTTTTCTTTTCACTGCTTTTTCTCAAGTTTAATATTGGTAATATGCTTGCAGTGGAACCTCCTGGATGGGCAGGCATTTTTAGATCTTGGTTTAGGCCTTTTCTGCGACTTTGGGAAGAAGGTGGCCAAGTAAAGAATCTCAGGGGTCATCGTGGTCAGCTACCAGCCTATGTCGCTCCGTGCCTGAAGTTATTACGGCAGTGGCGATTGTCGGCTGAAGATCTCAGATCGGTTCCGAGGAAAGTCCTTATGAGTCGAGTCTTGAGCGAAGTCTTTCATGACCCACTGGCCTTAAGGGATTGCCCAGGCCCAGTTTTGAGGGCAGGGTTAAGACTTATTAATTTGGACAGAGTACCCCCTAAATTCAGGGATCTGGCCTGGTTGTGCTTCCATGGGAGACTCTATGTTAGGGGCAATTTGAAATTCCGCAGTGGGGTGGATCGTAGCTGTCCTCGGGAGGAGTGTGCAGGTGAGGAGGAGACTATGGACCATTTTCTGCTTCATTGCCCTTTTAACATAGAGGTGTACAAACAGGTGGGGCGGGCCCTCGGTGTCCCTTTCCTCTCCAGGCTGGGTTATGCTGAGTGGGTGTATGGAGCATTCAATACTGGTGGGGTTTTTTGTTTAGATACACTTTTTCTAGTTAGCCTAGTAGTCCGTTATTTCACTTGGAACGCACGGTGTCAGGTCAGCATTCGGCGTAAAATCCTTCCTGTTCAGGTGGTGGTGTATGACATTCTGCATGAGGTGGAGAAGATTCGGGTACTTGAGAGAGACAAGCGGAGTCAGGGGGCTTGGTTGAAGGCGTGGAGGGGTTTCAAGCCTCCCTGACTGCCAGGAGTCTCTTTCCCGGGTGTGGCTGTCTGTCTCTTATCACCCTAGATTATTATTTTTTGGATTAATTTTTGATAAATGGCTGCTTACATAGGTGATGGGTTGTGCCTCTTAGGCCCTCTCTGCTGCTTTATGTAAATAGTTTTGGTAACGGATTATGTATATATTGTATATATTCTGAACATTGTGTATTCCTTGGATTTCTGTTGAAGTTTTGTACTATGGTTTTGTTTTTTACTTTTGTATAAAATTGGTTGCTTGATTCTTTTAATAAAAGATCAATAGTGCTCCATTGTTGGTATCAGTGGAAGGAATAGTGCCCCATAATTGGTGTCAGTGAAAGGATTGGTGCCTCACCATTGGTGTCATTGGGAGGAATAGTGCCCCAAGAGCCAGATAAAGGCAAGTAAAGGGACACATTCAACCCGTGGGCAACAGTTTGGTGACCAATAGGTTAAACAATTCCCATCAATGTATTTAAACTTTGTATTTAATTGTTTTTCTGGAGTTCAGTTTTAGTTAATATGTTTCTTTCATTGTGTACAGTAAGGTATGGGGCAGAGAGTTGAAGCATGCAGTAGGTCACAATATTTCCATACATTAAAACTACATCCAATAGTGTGGGTGATACGGGGTTAACATTGTGTGACTCGGCCCTTCAGTTCTCCATACATATTTATTATGGCTTATGGCCTATTAGAGTAAACATCTTGAAATAACCATTAACAATGCAGCATAGTAATTGGCTTACTAACATTGCTAGGCGCTATCTAATCTGTATATTTATATGATAACGACAATTATTTGGCCGATTACAATGCCTGGAAATATTATTACTGGCCCCCTACTGTATGTTGCTGGATTCCATATCCATATGGTTCGCCATAGTTACACCCTTGTTTAGTACTTCTAGTACCAGTGGCATCAATAAATACGCTTTTTAGAAAACATTATCTAGAGTCCTGAATTTCACCCCATTTTTGAATTTATAACAAGCAGCCATAAACAGGCTGATCTTAGCACTAAGCAATGGCCTTGAATGGCAATGATAAAGGATCGCTAATTATAATATGACTTGTAGTGGTACACAGCTAATATCTCATCCAGTGATGGAGGAAAACTACCGAATCGAATTCTGGTGCCTGTTTTGCCTAATCTGGCAAGAGCAATAAATGTGTAATGGTGTCTTGGTGTGGGAGATCTTACATGATTTTCCCTACCTTGCAGTCTGCTTAAGAGGGGATTATAGGCCTCTGTTAGCTGTTAGGTTGGAGTTTATAGCAACTGTCCTAAACCTGATAAAATAATAATAATAGTGCGCTTAAACCCAACTATACATGATAATAAATATCGCATAACACTGTGAAATCCAATAAAGGTGTGCTAAATAACCAATTACTAATAATCTTTCCTCTGTGAAAAAATATTCCAAAATATACAAACAGTGATGATACAATGATTTGATTGTAGCCGTATTAGTGAAATTGTGACAGAGAAAATTGAGTACTGTCTGTGATACATTTTTTATTTGCACTAACATACAATTTTTTAGGACAAGCTTTCGGGGTATGTCCCCTTCTTCAAGGTCCAAGCAGTACTGACTACTGCTTGGACCTTGAAGAAGGGGACATACCCCGAAAGCTTGTCCTGAAAAATTGTATGTTAGTGCAAATAAAGAAAGTATCACGGGCAGTACTCAATTTTCTCAGTGATGATACAATAAAGAATATGAAAAGAAGTCCCAAACAAAGATAAACCACCACCTAGAGATAAAGTTCCTATTCACCTTCAGAAAATAAATGAGCTTATGGATTTCCCGTGGTTCAAATGGTTAATTTTCCTCCCAAATTGATGATTTCTTAGAGATTGATCTCATAGAATGCATTCAGATAAAAAAAACCTTCTGCCTTTACAATTACTATAAACTATAAACTTCATCTTTAAGTACCTAGTGCTTCCACCTATAGGGGTTTTGTGTATACAAGAGGGGCTCCCCCATAGGACATTCCTAGTCCCCAGGATAGATCACACTTACTTACCCTTAAAATAAAGTAAGCTCATACTGAATAAAGTTTACAGAGCTTTGCTTGAACTTAGTAGAAGGTAGTACAGGAGGATAAAGGAAGTGAAATTCACAAAACTCACATGGGGTTCCAATAACTCCTTAGCTAGAAGTCACTGGGTGGATTTCAGTATCCACAACCATTACAAAGAACTTCTTCTGTGCACATCAGCCACAAAACTGTAAGTTCTGGTGTGTTTCAGTTCCAGTGGGGACTCTTCTAAGGTCCTCATAACCTCCAGACACACAACCTGCTCACAAAAAAAAGTGATACCCTTCAGGCCCGGGCTCCAGACCTGGGGCCCTCAAACCAGGCATATAGTCTTCTCAGTAGTGGGAGCTCCCCTAAGACCTCTTCCCAAATGAGGGAGGGCTTCAAATTGACCATTCCAGAACACTACCTCCCTGTACTGTCAAGGCTAGGTTCAAACCACTGAATACTAGAGATGAGTGGGTTTGATTCATGGGGAAAAGTTGTTGAATACTGCTTGAAGTTCACAAAATCCAAACTACATTAAAGTCTATGGAGAGGGAGGTAGGAAGGGGGAAGAGGGTGTCTAAAATTTGGCTGTTTAGGCAAGCTATTAAAAAAATGGGCATTTGGAGCTGGACTTTTAACAAACAGAAAAATATTGTACATTGGGGAGAGGGTTCCTTTAATGCAACTTTGAGGGTGACATGGGAATTTCATGCTTGGGCATACCTTAAAACCTTAAAAAAAAAAAATCAGCATAAGAAACATATAATTTGATGTGTCCTATGATGGTGCTGGCTGTCCTAGATGCAATCCTCTGTGCATTGCCCACCTCTCTTTCCCCCCCGCAGCTGTAAACTTCCAGTGCTATGGTGGTTAATAGAGCTGGGAGACCTGTCGCAAGCACTCATGAAGAATGCAGACTATGCCATTGCCAACCCTTACTGCCCCTCTCCTCCATTCATAGAAGCTGTACTATAGCTTCCATTTTTCAAAAGTTATCTCTGTATGGAGGAGGTGGACCTTTCACTCATTCGCCCGTACTCAATTCATAAATTATTTTTCAATCATGGAAGCTATAGTCCAGCTTCTATGAATGGAGAAGGAGGGTGAGTGGGTATAGTTGGTCCACTTGATGAGTGTGTGTGACAGGTCCCTTGACTTTATTACCCCCCGTGGCACTAGAAGATTATGGTTGCAGGTTATGGGAGGGGGACAGAGCTTAGTGTATTTCAACTATGCCAGGGGGAACCAGGACAAGGGACACTTCAGATTAAAGCACCATTCCTTGTGCTGATTTTGTTTTTAGATTTTACCTAAACTTTTAGGTTTTAAAGCTGTACTGTATGTGATGTTACAGAACAGTGCTCTTTTCACAAACAGCATAAGTGACATTATATTTAAAATGCTTTTGTTACCCTAGCAACATGCAGGCTGGAAAACAGCAGCACAGACACACACATATATATATATTTCTTTCCATAGAGTAGGGAAGACTATAAAACCTGTCAGATATTTTCTGTCTATGAAACAGTTGCAGATTTGCTTTCACTTCCTGTCTGATGAAGCTGTTTCGGCAGGTGGGTAAGTGAGATTAAATCTCTCCAACTGAGCCTTAGAAAGCAGCAATAACCAAACAGGGTTTCTAATCTTTCCCCACTCTATCCAAAACTAGAAAAAAAAGTTTTTGGCTTAACGTACATTTGGGAAATACCCATGTGAGAAGCAATGGCGACTGGTGCTCAATACTTTGGGGGGGGGGGGCATGGCAAACCAATACCAACCAACCAACAGGAATGCAGTAATCCCCCCCACGTGGAAGATGGACGGGAATGCGGCAATCAATTCTCCCCCCGCCTCAAGCCTACCCTTTTTTGAAGCTAATTAGAGTCTTATGCCCCGTACACACGATCGGATTTTCCGACAACAAATGTTGGATGTGAGCTTGTTGGTGGAAAGTCCGACCGTGTGTATGCTCCATCGTACATTTGTTGTCGGACTTTCCGCCAACAAATGTTGGCTAGCAGGTTCTCAAATTTTCCGCAAACAATTTTTTTTGTCGGAATTTCCGATCGCGTGTACACAAGTCCATCGCACAAAAGTCCATGCATGCTAGGAATCAATGCTCACCAAACACAACATTAGCGGAAGGAGCCCAAAGGGTGGCACATGACTACTGAACCTCCATTTTATCGGCTTGCCGTATGCCTTGTACGTCACTACGTTCGGAATTGTTGGCCAACAATTGTGTGACTGTGTGTATGCAAGACAAGTTTGAGCCAACAACCTTCGAACAAAAATCCATGGTTTTGTTGTCGGAAAGTCAGATTTTGTGTACGGGGCATCAGGCTCTAATCAAGTGCTTAAAAAAAAAAAAACGCATGTAGATTAGGGGGCCAGATGCATGGATGAGGGGGCGGTGCTTCTGCACCCCCTATGGGCGGGCTGCCACTGGTGAGAAGACTAAGATGGAAACTGCCATTCTGTGCTTTCCATGCTGTATAATAATTCTGATATATTGATGTCACACATAGTAAAGCCAGCAAGGGAACATAAAGGCCCTTCAGTCCCTCAAAGAACAGATATACCAATGGGGACCCACTTGATCCCTGGGAGGAATATTATGTAGACAGGACATTTATAGCAGATCTGTTTGTGGAACTGTTCCTTTTTTGCAGGAAAAATTCTATAACTCACAGACTAGAATATCACACACATCTTGCTGATAAATAATTGGAAAATGGTGACAGAGTATCTTATCTAATGCTAACTTCATTCATGGATCATTGGGGCCTCATCCGGGAAATTTCCCTTCCTGCCCCAGAGACGTAACAGGAAATAGGAGAAAATCTCTCCAAGGTTAGGGACTATCCCTTCAATGTCAGTGTTCACCTGAGCAGCTTTACCTATTGGAAGATTTCCTCTGACCTCCTGAAAAAAAAATGTGAATTTCTTTACTGGAAAAAACTTCTGTACTGGAGAAAATAGTCACCAGGACAAATAAAAAGGGTGAATCTGTCTAGCTGGGACACAGATAGAAATAAAATTTGGAAGAGTTTCTAACCCTTCTTTTGGCTTTACGTAAATGTTACCATTCTTAAAACACCATTTAAAAAAAAAAAAATATACAAAATCAAAATGTTAGCATTCTGTACAAATTGTAACACAAATTATATTCGCAGAACATACAAAATAAAATAAAAAAAAGTATTATAAACAATATCAACAAACAGATTCTGGTGGCACATAATTAAATATATTTAAAAATATTTGGGAAATTGAATATTTAACAATTTTTTTCTGTGTGTTGCATGTATGTATAGTCTGTTCCCCTTCCCATATTCATATGTTAATGAGCCTGTCACTGGTTTTGAGCTCAGCATATGGGAATGTTGGGAAAATATATGGTTTTTGTGTGGGTGCTTGTAATTAGTTAATTATGGATGAAGCCAAATTAAAGTATGTGAAAAGATTATGCTGGCAGTGTTTTGCTACAAAGTCCAAGCAAATGGTAATTTTCTTTTACAGCTGTGCAAGAAAAAAAAAAAGCATAAACACAGGCAGCATTTTTTATTGCATAAATACTTGAACTTGTTATAGGAGCTAATTAAGGAACATAACTACATAAAGTCAAACGACTACAGCTGAGTGTTTTAGGAAGAATTTCCAACATAAACATTGATTTTTCAGTACAAATTATTGAAGCTGACCTGAAATATTGCAGTTGGCTATATATTTTTATAAACTGCGGAACATTTTTTTCCCCCTTTATTGGTTTTATTTGTATTATTTTTACCATGTTGTGTCACTGCATAATTAAGCCACTTAGTACTGTGGTGCCGTATGTATCATTAATATTCCAAAATGTAATTAGCATATTTAATCACAAGCAATTAGGGCTAAGCATTGCTTTCCATTTTAAGCTATGAAATATTTACAAGATGATAGAAATCAACAGACAAGGATATAAAGGGTGTCATATTTTTTTTTTTAAAAGAAGAAAAATTAAATTGTCAACTAATAAAAGAAAAATATCTCCTTTAGGCCCGTTGCAAAAGATGCCAACGCAACAAGCAATAAAAACATATATTAAACAAAAAAGTTCCAGAGTTTAAGCTCCCTCTTGTGGATTGTTGTCCTATTTTCTCACAAGGGATTGCCATCTATTAACCATAACTTTACAATAATAAAGACAATTGTAAAGGCTTTACATAGCCGTGCAATAGGAAAATTAGATCTTCAATAGTAACAATAATTAGATTCTATAAATTTAATTTACTATGTCTGAAACATATTTTCAGAGTGTTTCAGAGATCGAACTGGTCTTAAACCTGTTTTTGACAAACAAGCACTAATAGACTCAGCAGTTTTCTTTTTAAAGCTGAAGCCCAGGCAGGTATTAAAAAAACTATGATTGCCACTATAAAAATCCCTTAAACTTATCATGGATTGGCGATCCTCTGATAAACATTCCTGTTATGTTGCTGTGTTGATTGCCTCCAAAAATATTTAAAAAAAACACCTTTATGCACATAAGTTGAGGCTGTCAAGCATATCAATACATGCAACCAAAACAATAATAATAACCCAACCACTTAAAAAATAGAAATAGATATAGATCATATTTATTAATTAGAAATCTACATCCTGAAAAAGTAGGGAGTACTAAAACACTACACTATTGATTAAAGCCAACACTCCCTAATGAAAAAATATTTTGGATGCATACTGTATCTATCAACAATCAAAGCTGTACATCAGACATGATTACCTGAAGGTTTCATATGGGTCAATAATTATGGCCATATCTAATATACATAATTACAAACAGATATCCCATAAACCTACTCATTTCTCGGGTCTTGCCCGCTTCTTCAAGACAAGGGAAACCCAAACAAAGCTGCATGTTACGTCATGAAGTTCACCCTGATGTCAACATGTGTAAGATCAGTATTCTGAAAAAAGTCTCAAAAAACAATAACAATATTGTTAACATCCAAAAAATATATATTTTTTAAACTTAAATGTACTACATCACTAGAATGATTGTATTCACACATTGGTATCTATTACCATTCCATTAAACATGGCAGCATATCCTTGCATATAGACACAAAAAGTGCGCATATCTGTCCACTGGCCAACAGCAGAGTCACTTAAAAAATGAGTGAAAAGGGTGGAGTATACAAATTAGGGGTAGGGGAGAAAAAAAATACTCCATACATGTCCCTCTGAAAAGATAGCCACCAACAGGTTCTTTAAGGGGCTACTCTCCCAACCTGGTGGAAACTATTTCAATTCTCCTTGACCAGGTCTTACATAGTCAGCTCCCCATGTACAGTAGTCCTACACTAGAAGTAACCTCACTTCTAGGGTGAGAACCAACATGACCTCTGGCCCTATAAGATGCTTCCAATGGGAGCACAATTGCAGGTGCCATGTCAGAGCCAAGTACAGGTGCCATCCCTCAGAGTGCTCCAAAAGCATTATGCTCCACACTGTAGTGTACAGAAAAGCATTGGGGCACAAGGGGGTGACATCACCAGACAATGACTCCATTGTGCACCCTGCCTCCAAACAAGGGGTGCAGAGTCCGGGCACACAGCACCAAATAATCCCAAGACCCAGGAGCTGACCAAAAGCAGGGAGGGAAGAAGTGCTAGGCAGCTATGGGTGATGAGACCCACCCATAAGGGCAGACTCCTGTCCATCATGGAGCCAAATAAAAGAAAAGACACCCCTACAGTTAAATCCACTCCTTAAAAAAATCATTGAATTAAATTTGAATGTATCTACTGGAAATACTTGAATTTTACTTGGGTTAAGTCTGCTGTACAGTGGCACTTCTATTGGGAAATGGAGGGGCAACACCTGGGGCCAATCAGGTGTCCTGCATTCAAAAATGCTGACAAGGATGGAAGAACAGATGAGAGATGACCTCATCAATCTGTTGCTTTTTCAGCACTGTCTAATAACAGACAGAGGGCAGGGAGGTGACAACGTTGTGTTACTTAACTGAAGCAGAGAAATGTCAGATCCCCAGTTTGGCTATGCTGTGTGGCAGGGGTGTGTAAATTTCAGGGAGAAAGGGAGAAATACATATTCTTGCATAAATTAGACAGATCCTGTATATGCATTTCTACACGGTATTTAGCTATTTGACTGTGGTTAAGTTGCTAAGCTTGTATACATGAATGCTAAATGTGCAATAATTGTTGGATGTCAACTGTGCATTTGCAGGGGACTGTTGGGAAAGCTATAAAAATACAGTATATAAATAGGGACTGTTACATAACAATGTCAGATAACTTCTAAGACTGCATTTATTTTAGCTGTAAGTTATTTTATTAATACTTAATAATTTCCATTGCAGAGAGTATAATAATATATTTGATGATTATTTATCTTTAGTCTCTTAGTAAATCTTAGCGTGCATATTGCAAAAAATCTTTTTATGTTTTATTGCTATCCATCTCTCTTTACAGTTGTGACCAGAACAAGAGGTGAGGATAAATCTTATAATGGGGGCACCTATTCTGGTAACATCTCTTAAAAGCATACACTAGTAGAATTTATTTCAAATGTTTTAGTTTAATGAGCTGTAGCACGCACCCAGTTAGTGTAGTTTGCTACATAGTTAGTTAGTTAGTAAGGTTGAATAAAGACACCAGTCCATCCAGTTCAACCTGAGTGAGTGTGGGTCTACAACCCTGACCCTTGTCCCTAACCCTGAACATCGCACACTCACATCAATCCCTACCCTCAATCCAAGGTCCCCATTCATATACTAGGGCCAATTTTGGACAGAAGCCAATTAACCTACCAGCATGTCTTTGGAGTGTGGGAGGAAACCGGAGTACCCGGAGGAAACCCACGCAGGCACAGGGAGAACATGCAAACTCCAGGCAGGTAGTGTCGTGGTTGGGATTCGAACCAGTGACCCTTTTTTACTGCTAGGTGAGAGTGCTAACCACTGCACCACTGTGCTAGGCAAATTTGGTTTAGTTCCTCTGTAATCAGTGGAGCAGGGGTTGATTGTTCTAGTCTGCTGAGTGTTTTACAGGCTGCTGGTCTGATTTCTCCGGCAGCCAAGAGCAGAGGGGTTCTTGGATCCTGGGTTGAGCCCTGCCAGAGGAGACCTCTGTTTGAAGGGCTAAGCCCCTCTGGGCAGTCAGCTGGAGACGCTACTTAGAGGTCATCAAGGTCCGACTCCCAGCCATAGCTCAGGCTGGTGGTCTTATTCTCTAGTCTGGGGTGTCTCTTTTATGGTCCGAAGAAGCACACTAGAGGATACCAGGTGGAAACTGGATGGAAGAGGATCCAGTGCTTGGTGGTATCGTAAGTCTTTGTCTTACTCACTAATGCCGCGTACACACAAGCAGACTTTACGGCAGACTTTGCCCGGTGGACTTTTAGACGTACTTTACGACGGACTTTCTGAATGAACGGACTTGCCTACGCACAATCCACCAAAGTCTGTCGAATTCCTACGTGATGACGTACGACCGGACTAAAACAAGGAAGTTCATAGCCAGTAGCCAACAGCTGCCCTAGCGTGGCTTTATGTCCATCGAACTAGCATACAGACGGCGGACTTTTCGACCGGACTCGATTTCGACGGATTAATTTAACACATGTTTCAAATCTAAGTCCGTCCAACTTTTGAGAAAACAAAGTCCACTGGAGCCCACACACGATCGAATTGTCCGACCAAATCCCGTCCGCCAGGCAAAGTCTGCCGTAAAGTCTGCTTGTGTGTATGCGGCATAAGAAGTGCTCAGTGGATATCAGAAGGTGGCAGCTGATGATCCCGAGGCCTTGTGAGTACCCAGTGCTGTGCCCTAGAGACTGTATATAGTTCTCAGTTCTACAAGGTCCTAAGCATTTCTCCTAGCAAGCAGTAACTCTTTGGAAGTTCTAAGTGGAAGATTATGCTGATATATTGTGGGCTTTTTACTGCATGATGTACATGTACATATATTTTTTACTTTCTGTTTGATATTGTTGTAATTTAATGGATGTGTCCCCCTTCTAGACCGGTGTTCTTTATGGAGCTGGGAGGCACCAGGCACACACAGCTCCTGAACATCTAGCTTGTCTGGATGGAGCAAGGGGTTCTGTTTGGGTGTATAGATTCTCTTTCTTGGAATGCCTGCATACCTCCTGGGTCTGTCTGTGTGTGTCGGTATATTTTCTGGACGCTAGAGGGCACTGTTCTGTTTCTTCAAAGTGAATCCATCTCGTGAGACTGCAATGCCAGAGGTGGCATCACATGTGTGCAGAGGACGCTGATATCTCCCAAGTGGCACAGAAGGAATTGTTTTTACCTAAACAATCTTTTGTTTGGGCAGAACGATATTTTGTTTATTGCCTTTAATCAGTTGTAAAACACAACTTTTGATTGGATATAGTGTTTGGTACCAATGGGAGCGGTTTTGATTGGGTAATTCCACTCACATGGTTACTAGCTGCTCCTTTAGAAGAACGGAATGTCTCAGGCTCCCTTGCTTCAGCTATAGTCTCTGCACTGGGAGCTTGTTTTCTGTCACCATATTATTCAGTTAAGCCCTGATGTTTCTTTTTTTTATTTATTAAGGACATTTTGAGCTTGTCAAGTTTTAGTTGTTATTGTTGGCAACATAATTGTTATGTTTCCTACCTATAGATGATGCAAATACTTTTTGGATAACCTAGTGACTATTGGCATGTCCACCTGAAAGGAAAACATAGCTTTACATCCTGCACAGTAGCTTCAGCATAATTTAGCCTATCTATTTTAAACATGATATTTCTAATATTAACTTATTTATATAATGTTAGGCTCCGTATGGTGGCCATTTGTTTCTGTGCCAGCAAATTCCAACCTTGTAGAAGATAAGTAATAATATATTGTGATTTTTTTTTTTTTGCACTCTAGTTTTTGCTGTTTTGCTTAATTAATTATCCCCCCCCCCCCTTTTTTTTCACGCTCTTTTTTTTGTTGTCTGCCAGTGTGGGTTCTTTCTTGGCATCCACTGTGCCTCCCAGGCTTTGATAGGGACCTGTTAGTTGGGATTCACATCCACTTCAAATTTTCATCTAAATTTTGTAAGCCAATGTGCTTGTATATTATGATGTAATGTAAATGTTTACACGTTTCTCTGTTTTTTTATTTTAAAAATTGGCATGTATTTATTAATGTTTTAGACTATATCACCCAATTTTTTTCTCCCACAATGAAGATCAATTGAATCTAAAAACGTTTGATTTAACTGCTATTTGTAATAGTTTGGAGTGATGTTGGTATATTGTATTGGACATGTTAATTATTTTATATCTATATCTGTTTTTTTAAAAGTACTATGTTGAATAAAAATGTGTTCATTTTATACACTTGTTTGTGGGGTGCCTAAACAATCCCATCCTCTTAGTTCACATTATTCTTTGGAAGTTCTCTGCCAGGATAGTGAGAAGAGAAGAGTTCTCAGTTATTTCAGTTCATATGGGGTATCCAAGTTATATTTATTATTATTATTATTAATATTATTATACAGGGTTTATATAGCGCCAACAGTTTGTGTAGCGCTTTACAATGTAAAGGGAGACAATACACCAACAATACAATTCAAAACAAGAGGGTTAGAGGAGCCCTGCTCCTACGAGCTTACAATCTAAGAGGGAGGGGCTAGTGAAACAAAAGGTAGGGACTGTGAGGGGTGAACTGATGAGGGGAGTAGAAGATTTGGTTGTTAGCTGGAGGCAGGATAAGCCTCCCTGGAGAGATGAGTTTTCAAGGATCTCCTAAAAGTGAACAGAGAAGGAGATAACCGCACAGATTGAGGTAGTGAGTTCCAGAGGTTGGGAGAGGCTCTGGAGAAGGATATTCAGCAATTAAACTACAAAAGATATCCCTAGACTGTTTATTTGAGCCAGAGAGGGAGAAGAAAATACCATGTGCCTGGCTATGTGAGCACTAAGTGAGGAAACAGGACCATTCAAAGCCAGCGGCTCCTCCTGAGGTGCGCTACAGAACATTCATTCGATTTTCTGATCATTAATGGGGTCAATTAGGCATTCATTTTCAACCATAGTGATTAGAAAATTCAAAGGAGTTGGATGGAATTTTTTTTTTTGAACTAACAATTTTGGTTTACGTTTGGGAAAGTCCAATTGTTTCAAAATTGAATCTTGAAAGCAAACATACCGTATATACTCGAGTAGTCAGCGGTTAGCCTATCACGGAATTCTCTCATTCTCATACCACGGACAAGGATGAGAGAATGTCCGTGATAGGCTGTACACTGCTGGGAAATGGAGTGTTTAGCCTATCACAGACGAGCAGGAGGCGTGGCTTTTGAAAGCTGGAATAGCCTCCGAACGGTATTATCACACGCCGGCCGCCGTCTGCCTGCATGACACGCTGATCATACAGACAGAGGACGGTGACTCGAGTATAAGTCGAGGGGGGCACTTTCAGCCCAAAAAAAAGGCTGAAAAATTCAACTTATACTCCAGTATATATGGTAATTGTATTGTATTTGCACAGTGCTTTACATATTGTGTATATTATCCATTTCAGTCCCTGCCCCCAAGGAGCTTACAATCTAATGTCCTTATCTTAAATTCATACATACACAGGACAATTTACCTACCAGCATGTCTAAGTATGAGTAGTAGGGTATGGGAGGAAACCCACACAGGCACAGGAAGAACATGCAAACTACATGCATGTAGTACCGTGGTTGAGATTCAAATTGGGCAGCACTACTGCTGCTAGGCAGACATGCTAACCACTTAGCCACTGTGCTGCTGGCAATACACATTAGCACATGTATTTTAGTGTGCATTGCCAAAGTGTAAATAGGCCCACAATGTTTTTAATGAATATATTCCATTTTTACAATCTCAGATAATCATTTGTTTATCTTGTTCACATCTCTGCAAGTACACTTAGCTGTCTTCACCACCTCATAAAAAATGAATCTAGAACGTTGTGTAGCGCTGGTAGATTTATGATCTACCATCTGATAGGTAAATTTAGTGAATTGCTCGTTATAGGAAGTTAGATTTGCCTCTGTTTCAGCTTGGCTGACGTTGCGTGTAGTTCCACATTGTGCCAGTGGGTGTCGTTATCACCATCGGCGGGTGTTGGAAAAGCAACGTGTTAAAGCGGATGAGTGCTCCTCTGTCCCAGAGACAACTCGGTGGAGGTGGTCCTCCGAGTTGCATTCTGGGAGAGGGTATTTATGGGACAGACGCCATGTTTAGGGTTAGTTTTTCAGCCACCTGCTGGCCCTCCTGGCCGACAGGTATGTGTTAGAGTACCACCTCGTGGTCCTCCGTTCCGGAGGCCCGCGTCGCTGCGGCGCGTGGGTGGGCCCAGAAGCCTGTCTGGGGCCTACCACAGCAGCCGAGGAATGGTCCTGAGCTGTCTATCCAGAGTGAAGAAGCTGGACAATCGAGAAGATCCCAGGGGAGGACCCATCATGGAAGGATCATGCAGAGTGCTGGTCTGGAGAGGGGCCTGGCGACTCGATTGGAGGACGTATTCTGAAGTAGTCTTATTACATGGTACTGCCGGGTTGGCTTAGAGGTCTAAGTACTGTGTCTGACATTCATCGTGAACCATTACATTCTGTGGCAGAGGATCATACGTGTTTATTTCAAGCAAGTCTGTGGCAGAGACTTTTGTTCGTGCTACGTACTGGCTGCTAGGCAAGTGAGAGAGGCCTATCCAGGCGAGCAAAGATCGTGTCCCACAAAAGGGGATTGCATTCAATTACAGTATTCAACTTTAAAGGATGTTCTAAAGAAACCTAAAGAAAGGTATTTGAGCTTCCCTGCAGTTTTCCTCCTGCCTCTTTCCTGCTACTTCCTTCGTTACTTGGTTCAATAAAGCATTGAAAACGTACTCAAGTGTTGGTGCTTATATCGTCCAGAGGTAAACTCAACGGAACCCTAGACCCGGTGCCGGTGAAACAGAGGTATTGAGAGTGAAGGTAGCAGCCTGCTTAAACCAGCAGCTCCACCGAGAGTTAGTGCTACAGTTGCATTGTGAAGATACGTCGTCCGGGATTCGTTGACCATCAATTCTCGCAACCCAGAGAGGTGTTTCACCGAGAGTTTACGGTGAGAGCTGGACTTTGTCAATTTTTCAGGAAGAGGAGAGGTTAAAAGTTGCAGGACTTTATTTCTGAATGCGTAGGCGGTGGGCGCTAGTAAAAGCCCGGGAGCTACGTGATCAGAACGTAGTGGAGAGGGAGGGAAGTGGGAGGAGCCTACCCTACTTGTTACCGCGTGGGACGCGTGTGTGTGTTTGGCGCCAGAGAGGAAGAGCGGCCTCGTGATCGTGCTGAGACGATCAGAGTGTGGCCATGTCTTTTTCAGCGATGCAGCCAATTATGGGACCAAGAATGTTCCCTACAAGCACTGTGTCGAGTATTGTACTGATCGGAACCCTGCTTATGGACACTGGTGTTCGTCTGAAGCCGCAGGGGAGGTTTGTTCTGTATACCTCAGGAGATATTGAAGGACTGGGCATGATCTGCCACTGATGTGAAGGACTGGCCGTACATCTCCGTCCATTTGGCCGATGTCCGCAATGTGGAGAGTATTTGTTTGTGGTGGAGCAACCTACCATGTCGCCCCGTGCTTATCGAATGGATTGGGCAACAGGTATCGCCACAGTAGAAGCTGCTACTACTACGGAGAGAGAACGGCAGACCACCACTTTGCCTGTTGTTGCCGAGAATGTTCCAGAGAGAGATACTGCTGTTGCCGTCTCATCAGCGGACATTTCTTTGAATTCTGTGTCCACCACACCTGTCTCTGTTGTACTTGTCCAGAGGAAGGTGGGATATGTGAAGGCTTCCCGCGGCCGTGGCCGAGGCCTACCCCAGAGACTACCCAAACCGGATCCAACAAAGTCCACGATGGGAACGGGTAAGCAGCTGATGGGGAATGTATCTGGGACTGTAAATAAGTATCTGCCAGCAGAAGAACTGGGAGATTCTGAAATAGAATCCTTGTCGGATCTTTCCGGTGATGATGACCTATTTGAGACTATGTCACAGGAGATGTTGTGGGCACAAGGCGAGGATGTCGCCTCTGCTATGACTTTTCCTGAATGGACAGCCCTGAGTTCTGGGAAGACGTCGCCCTGTGTGGAGCCACACAGCACTGTAAATGAGACATTGTCAAAAGTTGTTAGTTCACTTCAGACACCGGCTGGGTCTATGGTGAGCAAATCATTGGATTCATGTGTGCCTCCTGGCATGGGGAAAAACAGATCCTTGCCCAAACTTGCACGTTTGCAGAGAATGTTGAACAAGCGTGTAGCTACGGAATATGGCTTGGAGTTCCCCTATGTCCCTCAGGACATAATGCAAGTGATTGAAGTTAACCGGGAACTTTGATAGACATGTGCACACTGAAATATTTCGTTTCGGAATTTCGTTTTCGTCCTAAAAATAAATTTATTTAGTTACTCCCGAAATTCGTTTATATTTATTTCGTTTTTCGTTAAAAATTGCATTCGTCCGAAAATCCAAATTAAGGTCGAATCTGTCATTGAAGGCTTATGGTGTCTGTCGAATGTTCAAAGAAGATTCGACGGAGCAGCTAAACTGTACGACGCCTTATAGTTTACCTGCTCCGTCGAATCTTCTTAGAACTTTCAACAGACACCATAAGCCAAAGTACGTGTGTACTTAGTTCTAGCTATTTTACTGCTCCTCCTCTTTGGTTACAATCAGCCAATAACATTCATAATCATCATTATTTTTATGTATTTTTTCTCCCCTACGTCGAATCTTTTCTCCCCTACGTCGAATCTTTTCTCCCCTACGTCGAATCTTTTCTCCCCTACGTCAAATCTTTTCTCTCTATGTCAAATCTTTTCTCTCTATGTAGAATAGCCTTGGACTAATAGAGTTAAGGTTAGGCACATTCGACCACAGGTTTGATGGACACAGATTGTTATTGTCATCATCATGTCGAATCTCCTATCTATATCGAACTGTTGTAGCAACGAAAACGAAAATTAAGCATTTGTTTATGTCGGATCTTTCGTTTTTCGGATTCTGCACTTTCGTTATCGTTTGTTAAAACGATAACGAAAATACCTGAAATTCGGACAAAAATGCATTCGGACGAAAACGAATGCACATGTCTACTTTGGTACAGTGAAGCTGTTTGGGACTATTTGTCTGTGCCTAAGCCTTTCCGAAAGACTGGATGTTCTGTTAAAATGGATGAACGTTTTAGTGGATGTTTTATGCACTGGAACTTCGGTCGGCACATCTATGCTGACAAGGTGGTTATCTGCAGGCCTGGAAAAGAGGACATTGTATATTTCATTACTACAGTGGATAAACTGGGAAAGACACTGACCTTGCCAGATCCCCGGTTTTATTGGTGATTATGGACAAAAGAGCTTTGGAGTTAGTTAGTTAGTGTCAGTATAAAGAGATCTTTGTGGTCAAGATCTAGATATTCATCTCAGTGTTTCAAATCCAAGGACTTCTTTTTGCTAGACGGATTTCTTTCATTTGAAGGGAAAAAATGTATACAGGGATGGACTCTTAAAGATTATTTTGATATAGATTATGGGAAGAGAGTCTCATTTTTAAATGAGGCTTTGCTCCTGAAGTTGTACAGGATATATGTGTGTTAATATGCTTTCCTTTTCAGGAACCATTTGATCCTCTATCAAGCTGTTAGTATTTTCAGCTAGATAGACAGTGAGGTTATGTACAGTCATAGGATGGTTTTGTTTACGGACGTGAACATATTGTTTTATAGATGTTAATCTTATAATGTCTTTCCACTGTCTTTCCTTCTTCTTTATCTAATCCAAGTTTTAAGCTCAAATACCTACTCCCAGGCTTGGGAGTTATTATCATTATTTTTGGACAGACGTTGGGGACAACGTCTATTGTAGTGGGGGGAGTATGTAGCGCTGGTAGATTTATAATCTACCATCTGATAGGTAAATTTAGTGAATTTCTCGTTATAGGAAGGTAGATTTGCCGCTGTTCCAGCTTGGCTGACGCTGCGTGTGGTTTCACATTGTGCCGGTGGGTGTCGTTGTCACCATCGGTGGGTGTTGGAAAAGCAACGCGTTAAAGCGGATGAGTGCTCCTCTGTCCCGGAGACAACTTAGTGGAGGTGGTCCTCCGAGTTGCATTCTGGGAGAGGGTATTTATGGGACAGACGCCATGTTTAGGGTTAGTTTTTCAGCCACCTGCTGGCCCTCCTGGCCGACTGGTATGTGTTAGAGTACCACCTCGTGGTCCTCCGTTCCGGAGGCCTGCGTCGCTGTGGCTCGTGGGTGGGCCCAGAAGCCTGTCTGGGGCCTACCAAAGCAGCCGAGGAATGGTCCTGAGCTGTCTATCCAGCTATCCAGAGTGAAGAAGCTGGACAACCGAGAAGATCCCAGGGGAGGACCCGTCATGGAAGGATCATGCAGAGTGCTGGTCTGGAGAGGGGCCTGGTGACTCGGTTGGAGGACGTATCCTGAAGTAGTCTTATTACATGGTACTGCCGGGTTGGCTTAGAGGTCCAAGTACTGTGTCTGACATTCATCGTGAACCATTACATTCTGTGGCAGAGGATCGTACGGGTTTATTTCAAGCAAGTCTGTGGCAGAGACTTTTGTTCGTGCTATGTACTGGCTGCTGGGCAAGTGAGAGAGGCCTATCCAGGCGAGCAAAGATCGTGTCCCACAAAAGGGGACTGCATTCAATTACAGTATTCAACTTTAAAGGATGTTCTAAAGAAACCTAAAGAAAGGTATTTGAGCTTCCCTGCAGTTTTCCTCCTGCCTCTTTCCTGCTACTTCCCTCGTTACTTGGTTCAATAAAGCATTGAAAACGTACTCAAGTGTTGGTGCTTATATCATCCAGAGGTAAACTCAACCGAACCCTAGACCCGGTGCAGGTGAAACAGAGGTATTGAGAGTGAAGGTAACAGCCCACTTAAACCAGCAGCTCCACCGAGAGTTAGTGCTACAGTTGCATTGTGAAAATACAGCACAAAGAGCATGCAGACTGTACAACAAATGTGACAAAAATAAAATGTAATTCCACACTTAGGTAATTCCTTCTCAAAAATTTTATTTGAACACAATATTTAACACTGGGTTTTAGAGTGAAGAAATGTTTCTGTAAATTTTTTTTTTGGTAAAAATTTTTAAAAGGTAGACTCTAGGCATGGACCCTTTGTTGGGGATTTTCTGGAAATAGACCTACAGAGATTATAATGGTCTTTAGCCAATTTTATATTATTATTGTATTCATATTTACTAGCATATACATTGAATTCATCTGCAATTCATTTTTATGGGTTTTTTTTTTTTTATATTTTTTTTGCAAATTTTTAGAGTATACCTGACACTCTACTAAGAATTTAGCAGTCTCTGCTCATTTTTGAGTGCGGCAGTTTGTATTTGCAGGGAAGGATGGGGGAGAGAGGAGTATACTTCATTTGACTCACTCAACTGTGTGTTTTGTGAATAAAAAATGAATAGCAGGAGATCAGATTACTCTAGTTATTCATTCTATTTGCAGCAGAAAAAGACTCAGTAGTAACACAAAGTAGATTCAAGTGCTCCACCTGCTTGCAGCAAATGGTGAATGTAAAATACAGTATTCATATGGAATATTTTTTATTTACAAGACAAAATAAATACAGTTTTCATATTGCATTTTATAGTTCCTAACAAAAAAAAATAATTATATATATATATATATATATATATATGTGTGTGGAAGACTACTGTGTTACCTTGAGAACATGTTTATCAATGGCTACATTAGCTGAGTCTTTTTTTAAAGTAGACCTTGCACCCAACAGTAAGGATTATCTATTATATAAGGGCCCCCCACCCGTATAATAAATCTCAGCATTAAAGTAAAAAAGAAAACTTGAAAAAAATGAATAAATATACCTACCTTGCCCCTTTTTTTTTGCCTGTGGCGCCTAGGCCAGGGTTCCATCACACCCCTTTTGCCAGGATCTTGGGAAGGCTTGAGATCCCAGATCTCTCGAGAAGCGCTGCATTGTGCTGGAACACCTTCTCACTAAATTTGGCATACTTGGCATACCCAAAATTTGCTAAAAGGCTTGGGACATTACTCCCTGCTATGCTTTAGCCCCGAGTAAGGTAAGTGTTTTACTATTTTCCCACAAGTGTTTTCCTTTAATAAAATATAGCTGAAATATATTTTAAGGTCCAAAATATTCTTGCTCAAATGTAATTAATTACAGTATTCAAAATATGATGATTAAATTGGGTCTAGAGCACTAAACCTGATTTATTGTCTCAAATGTATTTTTTTTAATGTTTTTAACCTAAACACAATTTTCTCCTTGGCTGCCTTGATTGTGGTCTCTTGTTTGCCACATGTGAGTGGATCTCCTCCACTGGAACGTGTACCGCAGGAGGGTATGGGATTGTCTCACTGATTTTTAAGGGAACTTTTCAGGAGAATTTTCTGCATGCATCCTTCATTGGTAAATATGTTGTCTTTGTATTTTGCTCCTATGTGGGTATGAGGGATCTTGCATTGTTAAAGTCTACATGGTTAATATATGAATAATGACTGTACATATGTCTTTTGACAGCAAACGAATCCCCTGAGGAAGCCTTTGACCACGCATGTTGAAACGCGTTGGGAATTTGCATTTTTTAATACTGATAAAATATTGTTGCATGATTGTATTACTGTAAAATGGAATATTCACGCATATCTCTGACCGGAACTCATATTTTAAGTGTTTATGTGTGTTCATGACTTGTTGTTCACAATTTCTAATACAATCTTTTTAAACTATTCAATTTTCTAATTTCTGCTGCGGAGCAACCCCGCTGGGGGAGACTTTTCCATATTATGTCCCGTTTGGGGTGGCAGCAATATATATCACTCACATTCATGTGTTTTTCTCTATGATAAATAACTAATTATAGTATTCAAAATATGAAGATTAAATTGGGTCTAGAGCACTAAACCTGATTTATTGTTTCTTATGTATTTTTTGTATGTCTTTAATTTCCTAAACACAATTTTCTCCTTTTGTTCTTTGCCGCTTATGCCATATTTATTTATTTAGTTTATCTAAATGCAGCTTGGCATTGACTACTTGCTTGAACTGCTTTTATTTGGGCCAGACCCTCTTTTCTTTCTCTGATCCTTGTTCATAACATTTACACCCACCTCAATTCCTATGTACCATCTGTCGATCTGAACAAAGATACCAGGAAAATGGCTCCCAGAGCACAGTACTGTGAACACATCATTACTAAGAATGATGAAAGTTGAGTTGACCGGAATGCTGGAGGTCCACAGATAATATATTGAGCAACTGTATATGCTATCAGTTCTCTAGGGCCAAGTAATACCACTTTGGATCAAGGTGCCACCATAGTGACAAGAAAAGCTTCATTTAGCGATGAATAGAAATGACCAAAATCACTCTGGTGCTCTTTTAGAGGAATAGTTACCATGCAGAAAATTGCAATCCACCAGCCATTTAGTTTTGGGTCCTACAAACTATTTACTAGGTCATTCAGGGAGCTGCCACTCCATGCTGATGCATTGATACCCCTGCCTCTACTGTTGACCTTCAGTTAGAATTTAGCATAAGCTAATGAGTACTCTAGGCAAAAAATAAATAAAAAATCAATGAATCCACCAGCCTGAAAAATTTACTAAATTAACCACCAGCTGTTTTGTCCTTAGGACGGTATACCTGCCCTATTAAAGCAAGGAACTATATGTGAAAATAAACCTGAATGGGACAAAAAATGAGAAATTGTCCCGGGAACGCAAGATAAGGGGAGGGTCAACCACAGCTTTATAATGAAATTAATTAGACTTTAAAAACATATAAAAAAACATTTACAGTGCTCTGTGTCTGTTTTTTACAATACCGTTATTGCTAAAATGCAGAATGTTTTTTATCATTGTGACTGGGTATAGTGAGAGGTGCAGTTTTATACAGAACACAGTGTTGCCTTTTATATTTCCCTATCATTGGGTGGGCATCTTTTTCATCAATAAAGTCTAATTAATTTCATCATAAAGCTGTGGTGGACCCTTTATCTGGCGTTCCTGGGACAATTTCTCCTTTTTTGTCCCATTCAGGTTTATTTTCACATAATTAGTACTCTACTCTTATTAACAGGCTAAGACATCAGGGGATTATGGGGCAGGATTTAGCACCATGTGACATCATGGTCTTGATAAAGGAGAAATATTCTTCCTTATTGGAATATACCATTAGGAAGGTATAGTTCTTTCATACTAGGATTACAGAGGTGGGGATCACATTCTTAACCACACTATAATCACATCCATTTGCCAGTAAATCAAAGATCCCTATTAGGTCCTGCTCACTGATTATCAGTTAAGGGCGAGCTTCTTAATTAAAGAGCTTGTTGGGTCACCCGGAGCAGATCTTAGTTTGTGTAGATAGGGATGCTCATTTTCTTTACTAATAAATGTGGGCTGTGTGTAAAGTAATGCAAAACGGGGAACAATTTTTTGACACCTTTCAGTTTTTATTGCTGTATGTGCCCCTGTTAGGGAAGTTCACCCTCTCTATTTGTCCTGTTTACAGTTATCATTAAAAGTGAAAGTAAAAGAAAATCCCAAATTTTGGGCTGACACCAGAATAGTAATAGAGGGGAAATCCTCTCATTCCCTTTAATTCCTGTTTTGGCTATAGGATAGGAAGTAAAGGTAAATCAGATAGCAAAAAAAAAAACTGTTATAACCCTCCGATTTTCTATCCAAAATGAAAAAAAGTTTTGCCTTTAGTCCTAATATATACCTATATTTATATATATATACTGCAGTTAAGGGAACACATTGAAAACATATCAGATCTCAATGGAGAAAAATATCATGCTGGATAGCTATACTGATATGGACTGCGTAATGTGTTAGGAACGAAAGGATGCCACATCGTTTGATGGTAATGAAAATTATCAACCTACAGAGGGCTGAGTTTAAAGACAACCCGAAAATCAAAATGAAAAAAGTATGCAGCAGGCTAGTCTATTTTACTGAAATTTCATTGCAGCAACTCAAAATTATATTCAGTAGTTTGTATGGCCCTCATGTACTTGTATGCATGCCTGACAATGTCGGGGCATGCTCCTAATGAGACAACAGATGGTGTTCTGGGGTATTTCCTCCCAGATCTGAACCAGGGCATCACTGAGCTCCCTAACAGACTGAGGTGCAACCTGGATGCGTCCAGTGGACTGAAACATGTCCCAGAGGTGTTCTATTGTATTTAGGTCAGGTGAACGTGGGGGCCATTTAATGGTATCAATTCCTTCATCCTCCAGGAACTGGCTGCAGGCCAGGGCATTGTCGTGAACCAGAAGGAAACCAGGACCCACTGGACTAGTGTAGGGTCTGACAATGGGTCCAAGGATTTCATCCCGATACCTAATGGCAGTCTGGGTGCCATTGTCTAGCCTGTAGAGGTCTTTGCATCACTCCATGGATATCACTGACCCACCACCAAACTGGTCATGCTGAACAATGTTGCAGGCAGCATAAGGTTCTCCACAGATTCTCCAGACCCTTTCACGTCTGTCACATGTGCTCAGGGTGAACCTGCTCTCATCTGTGAAAAGCCCAGGGCGCCAGTGGCGGACCTGCCAATTCTGGTGTTCAGTGGCATTGCCAAACGAGCTCCAGCTCTCCTAGAGTAACTGCCTGTCTCCTGGAATCTCCTCTATGCTCTTGAAACTGTGCTGGGAGACACACCAAACCCTCTGGCAATGGCACATATTGATGTGCCATCCTGGAGGAGTTGGACTGCCTGTGCAACCTCTGTAGGGTCCAGGTTTCGCCTCATGCTACCAGTAGTGGCACTGACTCTAGCCAAATGGAAAACTAGTGAAAAATTGTCAGAAAAGAGTAGGGAAAAAATGTCAGTGGCCCCCACCTCATGAGTGCTGCTGGCACTGGGGAGCTAAAGTTCATTGAGGGAACCATGAATGCCAACATGTACTGGGACATACTGAAGCAGAGCATAAACACCACCTTTTCGGAGACTGGGCCGCAGGGCAGTATTCCAACATGATGACAACCCCAAACACACCTCCAAGACGACCACTGCCTTGCTAAAAAAGCTGAGGGTAAAGGTGATGGACTGGACAAGCATGTCTCTAGACCTAAACCCTATTGAGCATCTGTGGGGCATCCTCAAATGGAGGGTGGAGGAGCACAAAGTCTCTAACATCCACCAGCTTCATGATGCCGTCATGGAGGAGTGGAAGAGGACTCCAGTGGCAACCTGTGAAGCTCTGGTGAACTCCATGCCCAAGAGGGTTAAGGCAGTGCTGGAAAATAATGGTGGCCACAGAAAATATTGACACTTTGGGCCCAATTTGGACATTTTCACTTAGGGGTGTACTCACTTTTGTTGCCAGTGGTTTAGACATTAATGGCTGGGTGTTGAGTCATTTTGAGGGGACAGCAAATTTACACTGTTATACAAGCTGTACACTCACTACTTTACATTGTAGCAAACTGTCGTTTCTTCAGTGTTGTCACATGAAAAGATACTGTATATGGGACTTACCAGTCATTCATTGGAATGAATTGAATATTTCTGTAATATGCAGTCTATCATGCCACTAAGAATAATGCTTCATCCCTGTTGATGCCACCAGGTCTTAGAGAGAGAAAGAGCTGGCTGAATATTAGGCTCCACAATTGTTTATGAATGACAGATGCCCTTTAAAATAGATTAACACATGAAGTAATGATTGCAGACTACCTGGCACAGAACCGAGAGGCTTCATAAAATGTAGATGATCTGGGCACAGCTAAACTTCCCTATTTAACTTTTCACTTTAGATAGGGGATGAAATGAACATATCCAACATTCACAAGCTATCAAGATCTTCCCAGCACCAGCGCAGACTACAAAGTTCCTGGGACTTTTCATGTTCTTTATGGAAAATCCCACTTTGAAATCCCTGAGCTGAGAATTTTAATCTCATTTGTGGCTGTGATTGGAGCTGAGGAGAGTGAAGAGAACACTTTTTTTGCATAATTTCATTTGTCAGGAGAATCTTGCCTCTGACATTGGAAGACTGATTTAATTGATTTTAATCATACACCTGAGATTGGAAAATTGAGCCCTCCGTCCTGAGGAATAATTCTAGGCGGCCATAAGAATATCTAATTTGCAAGTGATTTTTTTTTTTTTTTTATTTCGGCACTATACATATGGGCTTTGTTGTGAGGTTTGAACAGTAACAGCCGGGGATTCTGACATGCCACACTCCTATTTTCTTCCCACCTAAATGTTTAAAGAGGTTAGCTGTGGATGCCGTTCTATTGTCATGGTGGTATGATCATTTTTCACATTATGCATTTATGTAGCGTTCACATCTACAAAGCTTATTGATACATTTTATTGATAAAGGTGCAGCACAACTATTTTGCTGCTGAATTTTTTTAGTTTATAAAAGATTCAAGTGAAAAGTTACCATGTCAAAGTACAAACAATAAAATACATGCAATAGGAAAAACTGTGCAATGCAACAAAATATGTCTGTTTTTAGAGGCCGCCTTCTCACATCCCTGAATGTAAAAGGATTTCGTTGGATGTAGATTGGAGGAAATATAAGCAAGCAGCTGAATTTTTTTAACTGGGAATTTACATAATTACATTAATTACATTTGTTTACATAAATAAATAATCAAAACCATCAAAATTAGTCGTAATAATCCAGACCAAGTTGAAACAATCCATACAACAAGGTCGCTAAATACGTTTTTTTTCATTATCTTGCTGGCAATAGATAAATTGTCTCTTCTCCAGAAAAAATACAGGCTGTCATTGTGCCAACAAAGGCACCTGACACAAAGTTGGAAGGATGTACCTGCTCTTCCAGGTCTGTGACACATTTCTCAGTTTTTTGTCAGTACATTCAGGGATACTTCTACATTCTTACATAGTTACATAGTTACATAGTAGGTGAGGTTGAAAAAAGACACAAGTCCATCAAGTCCAACCTATGTGTGTGATTATGTGTCAGTATTACATTACATATCCCTGTATGTTGCGGTCATTCAGGTGATTATCTAATAGTTTCTTGAAGCTATCAATGCTCCCCGCTGAGACCACCGCCTGTGGAAGGGAATTCCACATCCTTGCCGCTCTTACAGTAAAGAACCCTCTACGTAGTTTAAGGTTAAACCTCTTTTCTTCTAATTGTAATGAGTGGCCACGAGTCTTATTAAACTCTCTTCTGCGAAAAAGTTTTATCCCTATTGTGGGGTCACCAGTACAGTATTTGTAAATTGGATTCATATCCCCTCTCAAGCGTCTCTTCTCCAGAGAGAATAAGTTCAGTGCTCGCAACCTTTCCTCATAACTAAGATCCTCCAGACCCTTTATTAGCTTTGTTGCCCTTCTTTGTACTCGCTCCATTTCCAGTACATTCTTCCTGAGGACTGGTGCCCAGAACTGGACAGCATACTCCAGGTGCGGGCGGACCAGAGTCTTGTCTTGAGTTCTGTGATAGGGAATCTTTGCATTTTGCATATAGCAAATATAATGTTATCTGGCCCACTGTGCACCTTCTTTCATTGGCACCCTAGTTGTATATACCAAAGCCTTGTCCCATTGTGCACCTCCTGAGTTGGCTTCCTGGTTGCATATAGCAAATGACCTGTTTTAGTGTGCAGCTCTCTTGTTGGCTCTATAATTGTATATTGAAAATGACCTGTCCCATCATGCACCTTTTTAGTTGGCTCTAGCTGTACAGTATATAACAAATGACCTATTCCATTGTGTACCTCTTTTGCTGGTGTCTTTTGTTGTATTATCATTATTATTATTATAATTATTGAGGATTTATATAGTGCCATGAGAATGTGCAGCGCTTTACAAAAAAAAAGCACGCAGTTCAGTTATCATTTAGTACAGGAGGGTTAGCTGGGCCCTGCTTGCAAAGGCTTATGCCCCGTACACACAATTTGACTTTCCAACGGGAAATGTTGAATGTGAGCTTGTTGGCGGAAAGTCCGACCGTGTGTATGCTCCATCGGACAATTGTTGTCGGACTTTCCGCCAACAAATGTTGGCTAGCATGTTCTCAAATTTTCTGCCAACAAATGTGTGTTGTCGGACTTTCTGATCGTGTGTACACAAGTCCGTCGGACAAAAGTCCAAAGTACAAACACGCATGTTCGGAAGTAGAAGCAGTCGGTCTTGTAAACTATCATACGTAATGGAGAATTAACATTCGTGACGCGGCAAATTATGAAATCTCCAAATGCATCGCACAATTCTCTTCTTCTTTAATGGGATAATAATGAACCTGCTTTGCTGGTGATACTGATGGAGTTATTGCAAACGAATTTTCAAAGGCTTTTATTTTCTAGTGATACCAAGAAAAATATTAATATGTTTTTTTTTTTTTATTTGTGCAAGTTACCACAACACCATTATCCCGTAGTTTTTAAGAACAAAGACACAACTATGTTGGTTTCTCTTGTCAATTTTACATTGTATTTTTTAAACTGTAACTGCCTACTCCCAAACTGTCATTTGAAGTAAAACACAGAGCCAAGTATTATTCTCCACAATGTTTTTATTGTGCATTAAAAAAAAAATTAGAAATGCTATCTGCCAATAGAACTTAACCAAAAAGTGCATTCTATAGAACCAAAGGAATACTCCCCCCTAAGTGGGACTTTAAAGGCCACAGAACTGAGGTGCGTAGGAAAATAATATTTATTACAAATATTATAAATTATAAATTGTTATATTAATATAAATAAAGATATTGTTTCTGATCACACAAATGATCAAAGATAAATAAAAAGACGTCTATCGTCTAAGACTGTATACAGGCATACCCCACTTTTAAGTACTCAATGATGTTTATTTACTAAAGCTGGAAAGTGCAAAATCAGGCTCACTTCTGCATATAAACCAATGAGCTTCTAACCCCAGCTTGTTCAATTAAGCTTTGGTAATAAAACCTGGATGCTCATTGGTTTCTATGCAGAAGTGAGCCTGATTTAGCACTTTCCAGCTTTAGTAAATAAACCCCATTGTGTACTTAAAAGTGGGGTATGCCTGTACATGTGACAAACATAACAAACATCAAAGTACAACAGTACATATGAAGTGACACGAATACTCTTCAGTGGATGGTAATCCCTGGTACCCAAAAAAAGTGCATTCTGTGCATCCAAAAATAAAGAAAATATACCAAATCAAATCATTATTATTCAACCAAAAAAATAATGTCAAGCAACAACTCCAAGGCCAATAATAAATAACACGCTATCTCCTCCGATTCTGCAACATGTCTGGTTGACGAACGGCCGTTCAGAAACGAACTGAAAAGCACAAAATGAAAAACGCTAAAAGAAAAGCACGAATCAACACTTACCAAACTTCTACTAACTAGAAATTAGCAGAAGGAGCCCAAAGGGTGGTGCTAAAGAGCTGATGGAATGGCATGGGGGATGGGGGGGGGGGGGTGCTGCGCAAGTGCCATAAAAAGGTAATAACTGTGTGAGTTAATTAAAAAAGATAAGTTAAGTTATTAGGCAGAGGTGCGATAGACTTCCCTGAAGAGATGAGATTCTAGGGATCACCTAAAGGTGTACAGAATAGGACAGAATAGGACAGAATAGATAATTAAACAGATTGGGGTAAATAATTCCAGAGAATGAGAGAGGCTTTGGAGAAGTCCTTGATGTGAGCATGGGAGGAGGAAACAAGGGATCTAGAAAGTAGGAGGTCTTAGAAGGAGCAGAGAATATGGTTTGGTTTATACTTTGAAGCAAGAGTGGTGATGTAGCTAAGGCTATGTATGTTGTAGTTAGTAATTTAAATATTACTCCCTGGCCAATCAGAAGCCACTAGAGACTTTGGCAGAGTTGGGTGGTGGACACTGAGAGGTTGGTAAGGTGGACGAGTCTAGCAGCATGATAGACTGAAAGGGAGATAGGCTGTGTAAAGGTAGGCTAATCAGGAGGGAGGTGAGATATAAAAAAGGAGTGAATGGGTAGCTTGGTATTTTGATTGGTTAAGAATATTTTGGAAATGTTATGCAAAACTGGATTTGATTTGTGACTGAAAGGACATTTAGAGCCTAGGATTACACCTGACACCGTGGCATGAGGGATGGGACTGATAGTTGTAATATTGACCTTAATGAAAAAGTCAGGGGTGAGGGCACGGGGGAGGGAAATATTATGGGCTCAGTTTTAGGAAATACTGTGACATCCATAATTGTATGCCAGTTATTAAGTTAGTAATTTGAGAGGAGACTGAAGTGATGAGGTGAGGAGTAGAGAGATAGATTTGGGTATCAGCAGTATAGAGGTGGTAATGGAAGCCATGGGAGGTTAACAAGTGGCCAAAAGAAGGAGGTGTAGACAGAAAAAAGAAGAGGTTCGAGGACAGAACCTTAGGGGACCCCTACGGAAAGAGAAGATGGAGAGGATGAGATGGAGCTGTAGGTAACACTGAAGAAACATCTCAATAGGTAGGAGGAGAACCAGAGAAGAGCAGAGTCTTGAGGCTAAGGTAGTGAAGTTTTTTGTAGGTCTACCATATCAAAGGCAGCAGAAAGGTAATTATAAATAGCAAATAGCCTAGTTTCATTGTGCACTTCCATATTCAGTTCTGTAGTTGTAGATATTAAATGACCTGTCCCATTGTGCACCTCTTTGAATGGCTCCCCAGGTGAATGTGGCAAATGGCCTGTCCAATTATGCACCTCACTAATTGGGTCCATAGTTGTATATAGTAAACGACATGTCCTATTATGCACCTATTTCGTTGGCTTCATAGTTGTATATATCAAATAGCCTGCCCCATTATATACCTTCATAGCTATAAATTGATCGTGAGGTTACCATTCTGTCTATTTATGAAAGGCCTGCAGAGGCAATAACTCTTGGTGTTATGCAGGTTTTGTAGGTTTTCTGGTAATTTTGTATCTTGACCTTGTTTTTTGTCATGTTTACATCTTTTTGATTCAGTTTTTTTTTTTCATGGGAGGAGCATACCATACAAAATAGTTTAAAGACTTTAGGTTTCCGGTGACATTACATGACAGTCTTCATATTCATCCATTTACAGCAGCTACTAATGTATCTGAACATATCTCCCAACCTACTGAGGTGGAAAAGGTTGATACCTTTTAGCACAGACTGTTCAGGTAATCACATGCACAATTTAAAGCTCAAGAATGATCACTAAAACCTACTGAGGCTTTTTTCACCATTATTTTTTTTATTTTAGCTTTTTAAAAGTGCAATAATCTGAAGGATGGATGAAAAGTTTAGCAGAACATACATAACTGTTGCAGTTAAAAAAATATTTTTTTGTATAAAGATTACTTCACCAGAGCTAACAAATAGACATTTGAGGAGGAATAAGAGACATAAGTGACTTGGTTCACAAATGGACAGTCCCTTCAAGTCAGGGAGTGTTGGGAGCTTTGTCTTTGAAAACAGTCCCTCATGAACATCATTGTTGAGATAGCCAGCAGTGATCGGTGAATTTACCCAGGTTTGATCACTATTAAAGGTTCAACAAACCTTGTTCAAAATTAATTGAACCCAAGACAAGTTCTACTAAAGGCAGAAAATCAGCTAATAAGCAAAATACTGTAAAAAAAACCATGGGAAGCTGGGAACTTCCATAGGGAACATGTATCAATGCAGAACAAGTTTTAAAAAATACCATACAGCAGAGAGAGAGGGTCTTTTCATACAGTCTGGGCTTTTTCTGGCACTTTTTGTTCAATCAGTATTTTTTGCTAAAAAAATTACTTAAAACCCCCAAACATTATATTTTTTTTTTTTAAAGCAGAGGCCCTAGAGAATAAATTGGTGGGTTTTGCAAATTTTTATGTCACACGGTATTTTCAAATGCAATTGTTTTTGGGGAAAAGATACACTTTTTTGAATTCTAATGCAAAAAAAACACAATACATAACCCATTTTTTTTTGGTAAAATATAGAAGATGAAGTTACATGGAGTAATTAGATACCAAACATGTCACGTTTTAAAATTGTGCACACCTGTGCAACTGTGACAAATGATGTAAATTTTACTATCTATAGGCGACACTTTAAAAACCTTTAGAGGTTACCACTTTAGATTTACAGAATATGTCTGGTGCTAGAATTACTGCTCGTGATCTGACATTCGTGGTAATACCTCACATGCATGAGACGATCGCTGTTTGTGTGCGTGTGGGACCTAAGCATGCGTTCACCATTGTGCACAAGCATGGGAGGATGGGGGCACTTACATTTTTTTTGTAACTAATAATTATTAATTTTTTTCTTATTTTTACACTGTTGCTTTAACTATATTATATATATATATATATATATATATATATATATATATATATATATATATATATATAATCACTCTTTTTGCTGTCACAAGGAATGTAAACATCCATGTGACAGCAATAGGCATGTGACAGGTACTCCTTATGGAGAGATCAGGGGTCTATAAGACCTCAAACCCCTCCTCTGCACTTAAATGCATTCAAAACACCAAGATTGGTGTTATTGAATGCTTTTGATTTAAAAAAAAAATGGTGCCAATGGTTTCCGAGTAAACCAGAAGTAATGTGTCATCGCTTCCAGGTTACTAATACGAACAGCAGATCAAAGCCGACCCTGGCTTTGTTCAGCTGTCCAGCCAGCCAGCAGATGCGCCAGTTGGTCCCTTGGGTCTCCCAGTGGGTCGGGAGAGCCTGAGAGGGCCACGGAAAGCGGTGGGAGGGGGTTGGATGTCCACTCCTACTGCTTGTAATAGCAATGGAGCAGCTGGGGAACTGCTCCAATTGCTATTACAAGTGAGCCCACCGCTGCTACCTCTAAAAAGCTATACTGGGGTGATGCCTGCAGCTGCTGATACTCGATACTGTGCGAAATCTGCATACAACTATGCTCCCATTGCCCTTACCTTCATGGGCTTATATCAAAGCCTTATGAGTGCTGAATGATGGTGGACAAGGATGTTCCAAATGTTGCCAGGTGGTGATGGTGGACCTTGGATGGATGGATAACCGTGCTGGATCCTAGGTAAATTAGACTCCGGGTTCCGGAACTGGTGTCAAGAAAACATAAGGGAAAACAAGGGGCCTCAGATGGTGTAGTATAAAAAGCTTGGTTTTATTAAAATAAAAATAAAAACAAAAAACGCACTCTGCATCCAATGTCTGTAATAGTACAATGTGCGGCGGTGCGCCGCCGCTACCCAGTGCTAGACTTCCGGTACACAGTGTCAGCAAGGGGGGTAAAAAGTGTTTAGCTGCTGTGTGAATCAATCTATTGTAGTTCCGGTTCCTACGCGTTACGTCATGTGACCTAGAGACTTCCTCAGGGTGGTTTGGTGGTTTGTGGTTTGCAGTTTGCAGAAATGCACTACAGTTCATTTAACATGGTTTCCTATGGTACAAGTTCATATCTATGTGTTTAGCGGCCGGTGCATTTTTGGAAAGGGTTGGGGACTTTTTTCCCATGATTTGCAGGTAATTGACCTCAATGAAACCGCACCAGAAATGCAAGTGTTGTGTCTGTGATGTGATTTTTAATATGTTTTGCGGTTTTTATTTTAACACTGTATATAGCTGTGTACTAAGCAGAGGGCCGGGAAGCTAGTCACCATGTCCTTAACAACGAATGAGTCATCAGCTCTCAGTGGACTTCCCCGCTGAAAGCTGAATGTAAAAAAAAAATTGACAGCAAAAATGTTTGCAAAAAAACGGCATGGGATCCCCCCCAGATCCATACCGGGCCCTTTGGGTTCATTTTTTTTTAAAATAGCGTGGGGTCTCCCCCAAATTCCATACCAGACCCCAGTGGCTGCTGGACATAGCTAAATTATATGGAGAGGGCAGTTTGTCCTGGGGGGGTGGGTCTGTACTATTGGAGGAGGGGGGTCTGTACTAATGGAGGGGGATGGTTTGTCCTGAGGGGGGGTCTGTACTAATGGAGGGGGGTGGTTTGTCCTGGGGAGGGTCTGTGCTAATGGAGGGGAGTGGTTTGTCCTGAGGGGGGTTCTGTACTAATGGGGGGGTGTGGTTTGTCCTGGGGGCAGGTCTGTACTATTGGAGGAGGGGGTTCTGTACTAATGGAGGGGAGTGGTTTGTCCTGAGGGGGGTTCTATACTAATTGGGGGGTGTGGTTTGTCCTGGGGCAGGTCTGTACTATTGGAGGAGGGGGTCTGTACTAATGGATGGGGGTGGTTTGTCCTGAGGGGGGTCTGTACTAATGCAGGGGGGTGGTTTGTCCTGAGGGGGTCTGTACTATTGGAGCAGGGAGTTGGTTTGTCCTGGGGGGGTCTGTACTAATGGAGGAGGGGGTGCTTTGTCCTAAGAGGGCTCTGTACTAATGGAGGGGGGTTGTACCCCGATACCCATTCACATAGTGGGGGTGGGATCTGGGGGCCCCCTTGTTAATAAGCCCCCACCCGCAGACCTCAACAACCATGGGCCAGGGTTGTTTGGAAGAGGCCCTTGTCCTCATCAACATGGGGACATGGTGCTTTGAGGTGGGGGGCGGAGAGCCCCCCCCCATGTTGAAGGCATGCGGCCTGGTATACTTCAGGAGGGAGGGATGCTTGCTTGTTACCTTCCTTTTCTTGACCTACCTACGGCATGCTCGTATAAGGGTCTGGTATGGACTTTAGGGGGGACCCCACGCCGTTTTTTCGCAAGTTTTTTTGCCGGCATTTTTTTTTCTCTACATTTAACTTTCAGCGGGGAAGCCCACTGACAGATGATGACTCATTGGTTGTTAAGGATGCGGCGGCCGGCATCCCGGTCCCCTCCTTAGCAATCAGCTATATAGAGTGTGTTTACAGTGCGTTTAAAGAGAAGAAAAAAAAATGCACTGCAAAACGTGCCTGAAAAACGCATCAAGCGCAGCCGTATAGATGTGAACCTAGACTAAATGAACAAGCTGAAGATAGAAGCTGATTGGCTACCATGCACAGCTGCACTGGATTCTGAGTGTTCCAGTTTTGGTAAATCAGTCCCTGTTAGTGTTTTTTGACATCCCTTCCTACTTGATCTCTCATCAATGTTTTGACTTTTTCTCTATTTTTCTATATTTGCAAAATTCTATCATGCACTGAGTGCTGATTAACTTGTCTTTGTCAGTAAAATAAAAAAAAACACCAAGGATCATAATGACATCAATGAATAATCTTCAAAAAATAAAAAATAAATAACTATGAAAAAAGGGATGGCGTATGTTACAGGTAAACCAAAAAAAAAAAGAAGGTTAATAAGGTGAAGTAACCCAATAACAGCCTTTTTCTTCCATCCATGGTGGCAGCTTCCTGTGCATCCATAGAATTATGTGTCTTGTCTACTTCAGCCCGTTCTCCCAGGTATACTGAACATCCTACATACCAGCTCCTATTAAGAAGAAAATTAGTGTCTGAGTTGATGATGATCTAGCCATCCCCGTGAGGGACAAGCCTTCCCTGCACCATCTGCCTGGCATAACGCAAGCTGTTTCCTGACTGACTTATATACCTGTTTAATAACACCCAACTGCAAACAGGAGAGCACGACATTGTCCCTGACATCACTGACCTTGTCTCTGTACAACGCAGGTACTAGAATATGTATAGAGGCAAACAGCCATATGCAATGACATCAAAGCTTAAAGGGGCACATCATTCTTTTTTTCTCCATTATTTATAACAAGTTTGTGCTAAGACAAAGCAATATAACCATCAGTCCAGGTCATAAAAGCAGGTACCAGAACATTATCCATCTTCTAAATCACTCTTAGAGCCCTATGAACCTGGACACTCAATAGAATCGAGCATCTTTGCCAACACATTGCTGTCCTTTTGGAGAGGAGGGCTGAAGAAAACATTCTCAGGAGTACTGTGATCCATGTGGGAGCTGATAAATACCTGTAAGTATTACATTTACACACCAAATAACATGCAGGCACTTAATATGAAAAATATACTTTATTAGGTACACCTGTTTAATTGCTTGGTAACACAAATGGCTAATCAGCCAATCACATGGCAGCAACTCAATGCATTTAGACATTTAGACATGGTGAAGACGACTTGCTCAAGTTCAAACCGAGCATCAGAATGGGGAAGAAAGGGGATTTGAGTGACTTTGAAAACTGCTGATCTACTGGGATTTTCACACACAACCATCTTTCGGGTTTACAGAGAATGGCCCGAAAAAGAGAAAATATCCAGTGAGCGGAGGTTGTGTGTAGGAAAATGCCTTGTTGATGTCAAAGGAAACTGGGCAGACTGGTTTGAGATGGTAGAAAGGCAATAGTTACTCAAATAACGACTCGTTACAACCAATGTTTGCAGAATACTATCTCCGATTGCACATGTCACACCGTCCCATACCACCGGGTACCACTCCTGTCAGGTAAGAACCAGATACTGAGACTACAATTCCCACAGGTTCTATTGTCCAAAATTGGTCAATAGAAGATTGGAAAAATGTTGCCTGGTCTGATGAGTCTCGATTTCAGCTGCGACATTCAGATGGTAGGGTCAGAGTTTGAAGTAGACAACATGAAAGAAAAGTTCAACCTGCCTTGAATCAACGGTTTAGGCTGGTGCTGGTGGTATGATGGTGGGGGGGAAATTTTCTTGGCAAACTTTGGGCCCCTTAGTACCATTTGAGAATCGTTTAAACGCCACGGCCTATCTGAGTATTGTTGCTGACCATGTCCATCCCTTTATGACTACAGTGTACCCATCTTCTGATGGCTCCTTCCAGCAGGATAATGCACCATGTCACAAAACTCAAATCATCTCACCACTGGTTTCTTGAATATGACAATGAGGTCACTGTACTTCAATGTCCTCCACAGTCACCAGACCTCAATCCAATAGAGCACCTTTGGGATGTGGTGGAAAGCGATATTCACATCATGGAAGTGCAGCCAACAAATCTGCAGCAACTGCGTGATGCTATCATGTCAACATGGACCAAACTCTCTGAGGAATGTTTCCAACACCTTGTTGAGACTATGCCATGAAGAATTAAGGCTGTTCTGAAGGCAAAAAGGGGCCCAACACAGTGCTAGCAAGGTTTCCCTATTAAAGTAGATGGTGAGCATCTATGATACTGAGTCCACTTTAAGGGCTCTCCCACAATGCAAACACTTGAGTTTGAATTGTTATTTGTTTAACAGAGGGGTTAGCTCATCAAACTGTTGCAACTTCTTCTTCGTCCTTCAATCAGAAACTGGGAGTGTGAAAGTGACCAATCTGTACTGCTTAACTGCAGCAAAAAATGTCAAGTCAGTAGACTGGCTGTGCTCTCTAGTAGGAATCAGTACATGTGTAGCTGTGTTGCAAAGTTCTCTTGGGATCTGAAGCCCTGCAGCACATCTGTGCACGCCCAGGGAGCACAGGGGAAAACAAAAACTCTCACCTATGTGAGAAAAATAAATTTATACATTGTGAAAACTGTTTGTTGTAAGTGTAAGGGGGAGTGGGGGTTTTACCTTACAGTATGGCAACATGGAGCCAGGGGGAAAGAATTTCCCCTCTATCCCATGTCAAATACCAAGTGTACTGTAGAGGTTTTTTTGAACTGGTCACCTAGATGCTGGCCATAGAACATAAAACCAAACAAAGTGTGGCCAGGTGCCATTATATGTGTTGCATCATCAGGAGGAGCCCCATACAAGGCAGACCACAAGGACAGCTAAAAGAAAGACTGTTAGAGATACAGTGCAATGGCAATATTAGGCTCATGTGAATAGAACCATTTTCACTTATCTTGCAGTGCATTATTTAATATGGAGATCAGTGCCCATGGGATCACCTGTTGCTCTATTCTCACTGATATGCCCTGTACACACAGTAGGACATTGATCGGACATTCCGACAACAAAATCCATGGATTTTTTCCGACGGATGTTGGCTCAAACTTGTCTTGCATACACACGGTCACACAAAGTTATCGGAAAATCCGATCGTTCTGAACGCGGTGACGTAAAACACGTACGTCGGGACTATAAACGGGCCAGTAGCCAATAGCTTTCATCTCTTAATTTATTCTGAGCATTTGTGGCACTTTGTGCGTCGGATTTGTGTACACACGATCGGAATTTCCGACAACGGATTTTGTTGTCGGAAAATTTTATATCCTGCTCTTAAACTTTGTGTGTCGGAAATTCCGATGGAAAATGTGTGATGGAGCCTACACACGGTCGGAATTTCCGACAACAAGGTCCTATCACACATTTTCCGTCGGAAAATCTGACCGTGTGTACGGGGCATTAGAAGTGGAATGTTAGTATGAGTGCAGTGGGGTTGTAGTTGTCCAAGCCATGTCTCTACTATATGTGCTTGCAGGTTGGGCAATGATTTTGATAAAGCCACTTAAGGTGCCACTTAGCATCAGGTAGCTGGGCTGGGATATTCGAAGAGGGCTATATAGGTAGGTTGGCAGGTTAGTGAGCAGGCCTTCAGACTATGGGGAGAAGCATGCAGTGTTTTATATCTTGGACCTGTCTGTAGCAGGGGATATAGCCAGAAAACCCTTCCATATGAGCTACCCTTTAGTTGGAAGTGTGAGGACTTTTACCACTTGATGGGGTAAGACTGATTGCATTCCTTTTTTGGAGGAATCTCGGGACTATGTTCTACCCACTGCTAGGGCGTAAAATCCTCTCTCTCTTCCTTCCCTCATTGTTGCACTTTGTTTTAGTTATGATGCCGCCATTAGCTTTCTGCTCACTTAACGTTCTCCAGTCAAATCAAACATCTTTTTAAAAAGTCTGATGTGTACCTTGTTTGATCTGTACCAATAGGGGACTACCCTTGCACATGGGTTTCTGCCTAGAGAAATCAGAGGGAACAAAGTCGGAAGGAAGAGACGGTGGGGTAGATTGGAGGGCCTGTACTCATATTAGGCCAAGCTGGTTTGCCCTCAAGGTGTGGGTGATATCTGGAGGTTTATGCCCTGCAACCACAGAAACTCTGGTGGGCCCCCTGTAGAACCATAGCTTGCCCCAGGGATTGCCTGAGCTGGTAAGGAAAGTGCTAAGGTACACTACATGTGGTCCCATTACATTACAACATCTGTCAAAGGGGATCAAGTCAATAAAAAGTATGGAAGATTTTTTTCTTTCAATCAATATGAGAAGTGGAAAGACATGCTAATGCAATTGTAAAATGGAAAACTAATGGGACTTTAAAGGTGTTGAACCTCCTCTCAGTATAATTATCAGTACACTGTCATTAATTAAAAGAAATGTTTTATTTAACAATTCTTAAAAGCTAAAAAGCTGGGGATATCCATATCCCTCTAAAAACCACTAGACACATAGTGATAACATATCATCAAAACCCAAAGCACCCTCGAAGATGGAGATTTTATCTTTCAACCAGTACGAGAAGTGGAAGGACATACTGATGCACAACACAACATATTAGAAAAAGAGTCGTGGCTTTATTGTTTCCAGGAGATCAACATGCATTTTGAAATGTCATCTATATAAGTATATCTCTGTTATGTGTCATAGTGATGCTTCTTAGTGACCCTATTTGTACACTACAGTGGAGCAAAACTCCTTTGCATTGCAAGACAAAGGGACTGATTTACTAAAGCTGGAGAGTGCAAAATTTGGTGTAGCTGTGCAGGGTAACCAATCGGCTTCTAACTTCAGCTTGCCTAATTAGGCTTTGACAATAAAACCCGGAAGCTGATTGGTTTCAGTGCAGAGCTGCACCAGATTTTGCTCTCTCCAATTTTAGTAAATCAACCCCAAAGTCTTGCAGCGTTGTGCTTTCATAAATGAGGACCAATGTGTCCACAAATCGATTTCACCTATTAGAGTATACACGTGATGCTAAGTTTTGACGTATCCAAGAATTTTTTTTAACAGTTATCACAGTTTACTGGACATTTAGAAAAATAAAATAAAGGCTTAAAATTCAGAAATGAAACATTTTCCATGAAACGACTTTTGCTGCTCATATCATAGTATAGATGCTGCTTTGTATTCTCACTGTATGAATTATTTTTCCATCTTAATAAAATACAATGGAGACATTTTCCTCTGCTTGAATATATGACAGCAGTATAAACATACTGCAGCTAAATGAGCTTACTGTAATGTGGATGTGCCTTGGGTTGTTGGTGTGTGGAAGGACAGAAAATTGTGTTAAGAGTTCTATTATTAATAGGGTGTGTTGGCTTGAAGACTGTCACTTTTACTCTAGAAGCTTGTGGATGCTCTCTCTGTTGAGTTGTCTCTTTAATTCTATTGATAGGGCTGATGCACTGGGGGGTCTTAGTAGCTGATACAGTCTCTATGACTTTCTTTTGTAACTCTTCAGAGACTTTGATTAATCACTCCCACTGCGTATCATGTGGATAATGACTGGATCATCATTAGACGATGGTTCTGATCTGGGCCATCATGAGGACTTTGGAGACCCTAACTGTCAATTGCTACTTGTTTTTAGACATTGTCAGTCATTTTGAAGCTCGGTCACAGAAGTCACTGATGAGTCAATCTTGACCAGTGTACCTTTAGTGTACACAAAATATGCTTTATATAGGTTGCCAGTTAACTCTTTGCTCACCCATAAACACTAAAAACAGGTCAACTTACCAACAAGTCTACCTGTGTTTTATTTTAGGCTGTCTATAGCTAGTTAGATTGCATCCCAAGAACACCAAAAGTGGGGTTCAAGATTTGCTCATCCTTAGTGAAATAGTCACAATGCCAACATACTCACAAATTTAGAGCTGTAGATCCACTTTTTTCATTATATTGATATGTAATATTAGCAATCATTTAAAGTGGTTGTACACCCCGTACAACCGCGTTTACCTACAGGTAAGCCTATATTAAGGCTTACCTGTAAGTGCTGGAAATATCTCCTAAACCTTTAGAAACTTTAGAAAGGGCAGATCGTGCCATTCTGACAGCTCCCACGCGCATGCACGGGAGTGACGTCCCACGACTCTGGCCAGTCAGAGACCTGGTGTTTGCTGCCCCAGAAGGAAGAGGGGTATAGATGGATGCTCCCTGCTAGTGGGGACAATGGTGACATTGCAGGCTTTTGTTTCAGGTAAGTGACACATAATGGTCTACTATGCGATGGATAGTAGCCCATTATGCTTTAACTTTGCAGGGAAATAAAGAGGAAGTAAAACTCATCAGGGTCTACTTTCTCTTTAAAGGAGTAGTAAAGGCAGAAGCATTCTATGCATTAAAATAAAAAGCCTTCTGTTTTTTTCAGAACCCCCCCAGCCACCCTAATACTTACCTGAGCCCCCTCTCTGTCCAGCAATGTCCACGAGTCCCTCGGCCCTTCCGGACTCTCCCCCCTGATTGGCTAAGACACAGCAGCGGCGCCATTGGCTCCCACGGCTGCAAGTCAAAGTCAGTTAGCCAGTTAGGGGAGAGAGGGGGTGGGGCCAAACAGCAATGGACACATGGACCTGTGACTTGGCTCGGGTGCCCCCATAGCAAGCTGCTTGCTGTGGGGGCACTCAACAGGAAAGAAGGGCCAGGAGCAGCAAAGAGGGACCCAAGAAGAGGAGAATCTGGGCTGCTCTGTGCAAAACCAACTGCACAGAGCAGGTAAGTATAACATGTTTTTAAGAAAAAACAAAAAAAACCCCAGAGACTTTACAATCACTTTAAGTAGAGATTTTTTTTTTCTTTTTGTCGACATTAAATTCTTCCAATATTTCAAGTGCTTGTTAGTGATCTTCTGTTGACACCGACACAGCCTATTTTGATCCAGTAATAGTCAAACATGTTCTTCACTTTCTGCCGATGCTGCATACTGTAATGCACATTGAGTGAGCCCACTGGTCCCCCTGCCTTCTGTCAATCTCTATTCTGTTATATCACAGAAGGTATATTTTAGATAACATAGAAACAAACTTCTGCTCATATCTTGGTACTGGGGGAATCAATAGTGGAGAAGGATCTGGGGGTTTTGATAGATCATAAGGTCAATAATAGCATGCAATGCCAAGCTGCAGCTTCCAAAGCGAGCAAAGTCCTTTCTTGTATTAAGAAAGGTATGAACTCCAGAGAGCTGGATATCATTTTGCCCCCCCTGTACAAATCATTTGTAAGACCTCATCTGGAATATGCAGTTCAGTTTTGGGCACCAGTTCTCAAAAAGGATATCGGGGAACTGGAGAAAGTGCAGAGAAGGGCAACCAAACTGATAAGAGGCATGGAGGAGCTCAGCTATGAGGAAAGATTAGAGGAACTGAATTTATTCTCTCTTGAGAAGAGGAGATTAAAGTGGAGTTCCACCCAAAAGTGGAACTTCCACTCATCGGATTCCTCCCCCCCTTCGTTGTCACAGTTGGCACCTTTTAGGGGGGTGCAGATACCTGTATATTACAGGTATCTGTACCCACTTCCGGCATAGATAGCCGCAGAATCTGTAGTTATTTACGCCACTTCCTGCTCCCTCCCCGCTATCTGCTGGGAAACACACGGGTCCCAGAGACAGCAGGGACCATCCGTATTGGCTTCACTTCCTGATTCCCTTACCGAAGATGGAGGCAGCAGCACCCGAGGATCGAGAGACGGTTCGGCCTCGGGTGCCGACATCGTGGGCGCCCTAGACAGGTAAGTGTCCATGTTTTAAAAGTCAGCAGCTGCAGTATTTGTAGCTGCTGACTTTAAAAAAAAAATTTCAGCGGAGCTCCGCTTTAAGGGGGGATATGATCACCATGTATAAATATATAAGAGGTCCGTATAGTGAACTTGGTGTTGAGTTATTCACTTTACGGTCAACACAGAGGACAAGAGGGCACTCTTTACGTCTAGAGGAAAAGAGATTTCATCTCCAAATATAGAAAGGTTTCTTCACAGTAAGAGCTGTGAAATTGTGGAATAGACTCCCTCCAGAGGTGGTTCTGGCCAGCTCAGTAGATTGCTTTAAGAAAGTCCTGAATTCATTCCTAAATGTACATAATATAACTGGGTACTAACATTTATAGGTAAAGTTGATCCAGGGAAAATTCTGATTGCCTCTCTGGGATCAGGAAGGAATTTTTTTCTCCTGCTGTAGCAAATTGGATCCTGCTTTTGTGGGGGTTTTTTCGCCTTCCTCTGGATCAACTGTGGGTATAGGATTGGGTATATGGGATCGTATGATATTTTTTTATTTTATTTATTTATTTATTTTTAATTTTTTTTTTTATGGTTGAACTAGATGGACTTGTGTCTTTTTTCAACTTGACTAACTATGTAACTATGGTAGCATTTAATTAATTGGCTTCTTAATACTTCTTTCAGCATTTTTTAAAAAAATTAAACATATAGGAGTTATGCCAGAGTTCTAATATGAAAACATTGTTGTAAGGCCCTTAAAAAGAACCTATACTGGGGCAAATACAGAGGCCGTCATTACTGACCTCTTTCTGAAAAGTTTCCTGGCTGTCAAGTCATTACTCTAACTTCAGTGTCTTTCGAATTACTGACCTTGTGCAAGCTTGCATACTAGAAGGGTCAGAGCAAAGTTAGAACTCCTCATTGTTCCATAACAGTGACTCCAAGCACTGTAGCCATGGCTTCAGCATGATAGCTTAAAGACTAGTATTTTCAGAGAAAGATATCATCAACAGCAGCCTGCGTACTTCATCAGCACAGGTTTCCTTTAATTCTTCTGTGGCTGGCATAGTGACTTGAACCCTAGGTAGGAAGAGCTAAAACCTTCATATATGAGGCCCTCTGTGATTGTTGGCACCTCACATGAAGGTGGTTTTCTCCATCATTTGCTTCTATAGCTATTAGTGGGTTTCGCTGTGCAGTAGCTAACCGCTAACTCTACTGCTGTGGCCAACAACGGATTACTCTGTCAGTTAGCACTTGGTGAACACTTTGCATATATTCACAGAGTGATTATTAAAGCACATATTTGCCAGCTTGAGTCTTCCAACATGGGTTTATATGCTTATATTACAGGGAACCTGTCAATATAAAAATGTCGTAGCTGCCCTTGAAATAGCAAGCCCTTAGTCTGTCAACTTTAGGATGGTTTACAGTGGATTTAGACCCTAAGTGGACACCATAAAATTTTCTTAAGCACTGTGTATCATAAATGGTTGCCATGTGTTCTTCTCAGTGCTGCTGATCTCTGCCAGTCTCTTTCAGCCACTTCTTAGCTTCATTCTCTTGTTCCATCTGCGTTGGAATGTTTTTTTGCATTAGGGGCTTATGTTTTGAGGGTGACAACACCGAAGCACAATTGAGAGACAGTGGTAATAAATTAAAAGAAAGCACTTCACTAGGCATTCATTTAATAAAATTAGCAGATTTGGAATTTTGCTAATTAGGTTTAAATCTTCTCTAACCAGTTCAGAACTCATACCTGTATACCTCCTATGGATTTTAAATTTCTGCTGTTAGCCTGTTTAATCTGCAATTACCTTGTCATAACTCAAGAGAGAATAGCACTACATTGCATTTTTTCGAATAAACTAGTGTTTTCTTTGTCAGTATTTTCTTACTAAAATTATTTTATTTTCTATGTAATAAAATGAACAAAAAGAAATACCTTTTGTTTCTGTTGACCAGTATTAGTTTTAATATAAGTATTATTATTTTAGATCACTCTTAAATAGGGTTCCTCTAGGGACAGCTAGGGGTTCCTTGAGTTCCTTGTGGCTAACTGATCTCCCATCTGATGCTTTAGGTCCAACACGGCTTTGCAGAGACAGTGGCATTACCGCAGGGGTGTCCTTCTGGCCACCGTTATAGGGGGCTTTTCTTCCCACTTAAAGTGATTGTAAAGTCTTGTTTATTTTTTTCTATAAAAATAACAAACATGTTATACTTACCTGCTCTGTGTAATGGTTTTGCACGGAGCAGCCCTGATCCTCCACTTCTCGAGTGCCTGTTCTGTGCTCTTGGCCCCTCCCTCCTGTTGAGTGCCCCCACAGCAAGTAGCTTGCTATGGGGGCACCCGAGTCAAGTCACAGCTCCATGTGACCCTGCCCAGCCCCTCTCTCCCCTGATTTGGCTAGCTGACTTTACTAAGCTGGTGTCTTACTGGCGTCTTCCTTTCATTTGTCATCCATATATTGGCATCACTTATGGCAGGTGACAACCTCTAATATTGTTTTGTCTCTCTAACTTCAGGTCTCCCACCAAGGTGTCAGATCTAATGCCGCGTACACACGAGTGGACTTTTCGACCGGACTGGTCCAATGGACCGAATCCGGCGGACAACCAGATCGTGTGTGGGCTTCATTGGACCTTCAGCGGACTTTTCCAGTCGAAAATCTGACGGACTTTAGATTTGAAACATGCTTCAAATCTTTCCAACGGACTCGAGTCCGGTCGAAAAATCCACTCGTCTGTATGCTAGTCCGATGGACAAAAACCCACGCTAGGGCAGCTATTGGCTACTGGCTATGAACTTCCTTTCTTTAGTCCGGTTGTACGTCATCACGTAGGAATCCGTCGGACTTTGGTGTGATTGTGTGTAGGCAAGTCCGTTCGTTCAAAAGTCCGTCGGAAAGTCCGTCGGACCAGTCCGGTCGAAAAGTCCGCCCGTGTGTACGCGACATTAGGCTAAGCAGCAGCTGAGCTTCAAAATAGCTAAAGGTGAGAATTTCTCTTACAGGAAGTAAAGGAATTCACATCTCCACAGCAGTAGAAGCCAATGGTGCCACTGCTGTGTCTCAGCCAATCAGGAGGGAGAGTCTTGGGTACTCGTGGACATCGCTGGACAGAGATGGAGCTCAGGTAAGTATTAAAGGGGGGGGCGAGAGAATGGATAGAATGCATTAAGAGAAAAAAACCTTCAAACTTTACAACCACTTTAACACCACCACTGTAAGGGGCATTTTCCCAATGACCCCCGATAGAATAAACTTACCAAGGGTTGCCTGAGACTTGAAAAATAATTCAAAGGTTCCGTTGGGGTAAAAGGTTTAGAAAGGCTGCTGTATATAAAAGGGTATGCTTTATTCCAGGGGTCTCAAACTGGCGGCCCGCCGGCTGTTGCAAAACTACAAGTCCCATCCTGCCTCTGCCTGTGGGAGTCATGCTTGAAACTGTCAGCCTTGCAATGCCTCATGGGACTTGTAGTTTCGCAACAGCTGGAGGGCCGCCAGTTTGAGACCCCTGTTCCTCTATAATAACACTAAAATGACATTTCTGATACAAAGCATGGCAAAGTTACCGTATTTATCGGTGTATAACACGATTTACCCCTGATTTTAAGGGGGGAAAAGTGTGTGTTGTACGCCAATAAATACGGTATTAACAAATAGTGCATCTGCTCCTGTCATACAGAGCAACTGTTATTTTGACTGTCAGGAATTGCCAGCTATAATGGCTGTGAAGCTGGGGCAGGATGCAATGGGGTTGATTTACTAAAGGCAAATAGACTGTGCACTTTATAAAGTGCAGTTGCTCCAGAACTTAGGAACTAAGGTAAGGCTTCACTTTGCAAAGAGTACCCAATCACGTGCAAGAAATAATTTAAAAAAAAACATCATTTTTGCTTGCACATGATTGGATGATGGAAGTCAGCAAAACTTCTGCTCATTTACTAAGCTCTGGAGCAACTACACTTGCAGAGTGCAACTGCACAGTCTTTTTGCCTTTAGTAAATCAAATTCAAAGAGCATGGCGTAGGAGATACACCCTTAACACTGTAAAAAAAAACACAGTTTCTAGGACATATTTTCTGTGCCCAAAGTCCCAAAGTGTTTAACCCACTATGACAAATACGCAGCCAGTAAAGTTCCAGACGGTACATACGCTTATGTGTGTTCCAGGTTTGTGTTACGTCATGATCAGGAAACCAGCTCAGAGCTTGCAACTCTAAAAAATAAGTAGACTTTTGAAGTTCCTATAATACTATACTGGCAAGTTCCTTTTAAGTATGTTACTTCAGAAGAAACATTGCAAATGGTAACAACACTCACACCATCCAATCATATGTCACCTATCATATACCCTCACAGGTCACTTTATTAGGTACACCCTTCTTTTACCGGGTTGGACCCCCTTTTGCCTTCAGAACTGCCTTCATTCTTCGTGGCGTAGATTCAACAACGTGTTGGAAACATTCTCTGAGATTTTGGTCCATATTGACATGAGAGCATCACGCAGTTGCTGCAGATTTGTCGGCTGCACATCCATGATGTGACTCTCCCGTTCCACCACATTCCAAAGGTGCTCTATTGGATTGAGATGTGGTGACTGTGGAGGCCATTGGAGTACAGGGACCTCATTGTCCAGTGGTGAGATGATTGGAGCTTTGTGACATGGTGCATCATCCTGCTGGAAGGAGCCATCAGAAGATGAGGACACTGTAGTCATAAAGGGATGGACATGGTCAGCAACAATACTCCGGTAGGCCGTGGTGTTTAAATGATGCTCAGTTGGTACTAAGGGGCCCAAAGTGTGCCAAGAAAATATCCCCCACACCATTACAACAGCAGCCTGAACCATTGATACAAGGCAGGATGGATCCATGTTTTCATGTTTTTTGCACCAAATTCTGACTCTACCATCTGAATGTCCCAGATGAAATTGAGGCTCATCAGACCAGGCAACGTTTTCCCAATCTTCTATTGCCAAATTTTGTTTAGCCTGTGCGAATTGTAGCCTCAGTTTCCTGTTCCTAGTTGACAGGAGTGGCACCCGGTGTGGTCTTCTGCTGCTGTAGCCCAACTACTTCAAGCTTCGATGTGTGGTGCATTCAGAGATGGTATTCCGCATACCTTGGTTGTAACGAATGCTGATTTGAGTTACTGTTGCCTTTCCATCATCTCAAACCAGTCTGCCCATTCTCCTCTGGCATCAACAAGGCATTTTCATCCACGCAACGGCCGTTCACTGGAAAAATTTTCTCTTTTTTTAAGACTGTAAACCCGAGAGATGGTTGTGCATGGAGATCCCAGTAGGTCAGCAGTTTATGAAATACTCAGACCAGCCCATCTGGCACCAATGACCATGCCACAATCAAAGTCACCTGAAGTGGTGTTCCGGCCGAAATTATACTTTTTAAATAAAAATACCCCTATAATACACAAGCTTAATGTATTCTAGTAAAATTAGTCTGTAAACTAAGGTCTGTTTTTTTAGTTTATAGCAGTAGTTTGTTATTTTATAAACTTACAGCAGGCCGTGGCCATCCTAAGTGTGGGTATCTGAAGCCAGACTGTATTTCTTCCTGGATCTCACCCTTCCAGATCTCGCACATGCTCAGTGCAGCACAAGCAGTGTAATAGGTTTCAGGTCAGATTTCCATAGCAACGGCAGTTTCAGAGGAAGTTGCCGCCCCTTCCCAGAAGGCATTACAAACAGGAAATGATGCGATGGGCCGCGGCCAGGGAGGAGGAAGTGAAAAATGAATACAGCAGATATACAGGAGGTGCTGAGAAAAAAAAATTAAAAAATATCCAATTTGTTTACAGTGACCAGTTTAGTGAGGGATGCTGAAGATTTGAAAAAATTGGGTGGAACTCCACTTTAAATCCCCTTTCTTCCCCATGCTCGGTTTGAACTTCTGCAAGTTGTCTTTCACAACATTTAGATGCCTAAATACATTAAGTTGCTGCCATGTGATCGGCTGATTAGCACTTTGTGTTACCAGACAACTGAACAGGTGTACCTAATAAAGTGGCCGGTGAGTGTAGATCACTTATCATTAATTTTGCGTGTCACTATATCACCTACCCATGCCCCACTGGGTACAATATCCCCAGATCTCTGCTGAGTCTTATCATGCTTATACCATTGGTTCCTTATCATAGCTAAGCCAGACTAAAGTTGCTGGCAAAGATGCGACTGAGCACTTTTCCCACCACCCCCTTCAATAAACTAGGCATAATCCTACAACAATTTCCATATAACTTTTATTACAGCTTAGTTTACCATTGAATCAGCAGCTGTAAGTGATGCTAATTAAAGCCGTCAACTTACAGATCAATAAAGCTTAAAATTAATGTTTCGGCAAATTCTAATATTTCGAAGCGGCACAATAACTACAACGTGCTCCAGTTTTATTTAAGCATCTTCTCATTATCTTGCACTTGGAAGGCCTCATAATGAGCCAGAGGCAGCCTCTGCTTGCTGCATCCATCGTTTTTACATGAAGTCAAATCATACCACTTTTCATCGGCTAATGTATCATTGATTATGTTATAATGATGATTAAAATAATATTACTGTATAATAAAGATTACAGAGATAGGGAACTGATGTGCCAGTGAAGAGGGAAGGTGAGGAAACCATTTTCATGGCTCAGCGTGGCGTCTTCCTTTCATTTGTCATCCATATATTGGCACCACTTATGGCAGGTGACACCCTCTAATATTGTTTTGTCTCTCTAACTTCAGGCCTCCCGCCGAGGTGTCAAATCTTAGGCTACGCAGCGGCTGAGCTTCAAAATGGCAAAAGGTGAGAATTTCTCTTACAGGAAGTAAAAGAATTCACACCTCCGTTGGCACCCCCCGCTACCCTATAATGAAACGGAGGAACAGATCACTTCTATCCATCAGAATTTTTTATTTTTTCACATAGATATGAGGAAGCCATAATGAAACATCGAAAGATTCAGGGCTGTGAAAATGAGAGAAGTGGTGTGAAATGAAAATAGTAAAATATTGCTAATCCTGACAATGGACTAAACTGTTCTGAATTATCTGGTGACAAGTCAGCTCAATCAGCTGTCAGTATAAGGAATGGAGAAGCCCATGCAGGCTACGAATGGTCAAGACGCTCACAAATGTAGTATCAGGTTATGTGCAGCTTCTTCTTTTTTCTTCTTTTAAACAACAACTGGATCAGTACTTGTCTTGAATGTTACATTTAAGGCTGAACTATAGGCAATCAACTAAATGCAAAGTTAAATTAAATATATACACAAAGTGTTTAACCTGCCAAAGGATTTGTATTTCACTTCATAAGAAAAGAAAATGATGCTACTTTAATGCCCTGTACACACGGTCGGATTTTCCGATGGAAAATGTCCGATCGGAGCGTGTTGTCGGAAATTCCGACCGTGTGTGGGCTCCATCGGACATTTTCCATCGGATTTTCCGACACACAAAGTTTGAGAGCAGGATATAAAATTTTCCGACAACGGATTTTGTTCCGATCGTGTGTACACAAATCCGACGGACAAAGTGCCACGCATGCTCAGAATAAATAAAGAGATGAAAGCCATTGGCCACTGCCCCGTTTATAGTCCCGACGTACGTGTTTTACGTCACCGCGTTCAGAACGATCGGATTTTCCGACAACTTTGTGTGACCGTGTGTATGCAAGACAAGTTTGAGCCAACATCCGTCGGAAAAAATCCTAGGATTTTGTTGTCGGAATGTCCGATCAATGTCCGACCGTGTGTACGGGGCATACGTGCAGCATTACATAGTTTTCATAGTATCAGGAGGGGAATTTTGTTAGGGATTATAACGGTGCCACACATACAGTATCTCACAAAAGTGAGTACACCGCTCACATTTGTGTAAATATTTTATTATATCTTTTCATCCACTGCAATTTTGCAGTCCCGCTAAAAATCATTGATCACCACCATTACTAGTAAAAAAAAAAAAAAAAAATTATAATAAAAATGCCATAAATCTATCCCATCGTTTGTAGACGCTATAACTTTTGTGCAAACCAATCAATATAAGCGTATTGCGATATTTTTTTTTACCAAAAATATGTAGAAGAATACAAATTAGCCTAAACTATTTTTTTTTTGGGGGGGGGGGATATTTATTATAGGAAAAAGCAAAAAATATTGTTTGTTTTTTTTCAAAATTGACACTCTTTTTATGTTTATAGCGCAAAAAATAAAAAGTGCAGAGGTGATCAAATACCACCAAAAGAAAGCTCTATTTGTGGGGGAAAAAAGGAGGTCAATTTTGTTTGGGTACAATGTTGCATGACCGCGCAATTGTCAGTTAAAGCGACGCAGTGCCGTATGGCAAAAAAATTACCTGGTCATTAAGGGGGAAAATCTTCTGGGGCTGAACTGGTTAAACAGTGGTTTCAGTTCTTGGTGCTCAGATACGGTTAAAACCAATCTCCACCCGCACCCCAACCCCCCACACTTTTTAATTTTTTTTTTTTACCTCTGCTTACCTAAAGGTGGTATCTGCACATTTCAGATACTTACCCATCCAGCGTTGTCCTGCTGAGATCCTCTCATGCTCTGCCACCGCTATGTCCCGCACCACCAAGTTCTTCTGGGTTCAGCGGGCGGGCCTCACAATGATGTACCGATAGGCCCGCCCCTCCTCCTTTCCTGAATAAAAGGCTATTCTTCCTAGGATATGTAATGTGCATATCCCGGGAGGCACAGCGGGCAGTGTGCGCCTAAGGCGAATGACGTGCATGGGGAGGTGTGGCCAGACAGTTCTGCTTAAAAAAAGGTAAAAGCAACAAGTTGAACAAGTGAACTTAGCGCCTTGTTACTTGCATTATGTCCATTTATTAAAGTGTAATTAAATGCAAGATCTCTTCTGCAAAATATTAAACCTACCTGCCTGCTCACAGGCTTCTCTGGAATGTACACCGAGTTTGCACAGGAGTGACGTCATCCCTCACTGGCCATTCAAGATGATCAAGGACCGACACCTGGAAGAAGCCAAGGAGAAGATGTCAAAAAAGGAAATTGTCCCCCATATGGGGTTTTCTAGGCAGCAGAAGGGTATTAAGATGATATTGTATGGTTTAAAAATTGTTGAACTTTATTAATAGCATAATCTCAAAGAATGACAGTGATATACAAAATATGAGCTGTATTACAGGAGATAACACAAGTGAAACTGGCACAATAATATACAAGTTTCAAGCGCTGAAATAGGATGTTAAAGCTGACGCGTTTTGACCCCGTTGGGTCTTCTTCAGAGGATTCAGGCGCTGTAGGGAAATTTGCATTTATTGAGATTCATGGATATAGCCATAAAATAAGAAGTACTGGGTGTAAATTTATCGGTATAATTACCAATCACATCGTGTTAAGCGATTTCTCCTGAACCTAAAACTCCCCCACTCAGTCCGAGCGGGGGGCCCCGGCCAGCAGCCACATCGACAGAGGGAGCCAAACCGCTCACGCGTGTTTTGTGAGGAGTCACAAAGGTGGATAAATTCCGAGGCCAGGGAGGGGTGTGAGGGCAAGCGAGCAGCACCTGCAGTCGAAGCATCAAGTAACAGTACTATCAGTGCATTCAGTGCACTAATTAATGGGCATTGATGAACAGCAGTGATGGGCATTGATATTCAGCCCTGATAGGCGGCACTGATAGCCAGCACTTACTGGCATCACTAATGGGCACTGATTGGTGGCACTTGTGGGCAGTGGTGGGCACTGATTGCTGGCACTGGTGGGCAATGGTGGGCACTAATTGGTGACACTTTTGGCGCTATAATGTAATCAGGGCACTGATGATCAGTGCCCAGATTACATACTTTGTTGCCCCCTGCAAGGAGATGCCGCTGATTGGCTCTCCTCACCACACACTCTGTCAAACACCCCTTTTTGTTGGATATTATGTAATAAACTCATACAAGTAATACTGTGCTTTATATCTTATGTGCTTACTCTATATAGTGATTGGCCTCATTCAACCAAAATTCAAGTCTCTCATTCAAGAGACAAAAATTCTCTTTCTTTCAATACTGCTTTAAAGGAAAACCTCACCCAAAGTGGTCTCTCTGTAACAGTCCTGTGACTGACTTATTTATGACAAAGAGGAATTTACAGGATTGCTCTACCACCAGAGCTGTGCCCTTTGTCACTTCACCGGTACTCATACATTTTTTTTCCCCACAAAGTTGGTGTTTTTAATTACAAGGGTATTTTTTTGCGCAGATGGAGAATGTATTTGTGTACCTTCTACTTTTTTTTTCTACCAAGTTAGATTTAATTTATTGAGCCAGGTTGCAGCTCTGTATTTCAGTAATTTTTTAGTTCCTTTTCAGAAGCGAGACAGGATCCTTCCGGAGAGTGAGGAGCTCATATGAGGCTTCATCTGCTCTGCTTCCTGGAGTGGCTCCCATGGCTGTTATCAAAGCACTATTGCTCTTTTGCCACATATGTGGAACATAGCCAGCGGAGGAGCTGAGCAAATCTGAAATATCTCCTCCTGTATTTGAGCTGTTATTGACATTGTACTGCAAGAACTAAACTTGATTTTGTTTTCCTCGTTTTAAAAGGTGTATGTATTTTCTCTATGACGTTTTTCTGAAAATCATAACAGCATGCCCAAAAAATATATTACTACTTCTAGATAAAGTATACCTGAAATCAATCTATTATTTTTAAAATTTTGCATAGAATTTGAAATGGCCAATACCACTGTCATTGTTTCGCCAGCTCTATCCCACTGGGGAGATTTTCCTTTATTTCTTGTCCTGTAGATGCAACAAGACATACAGTTAGGGCCCTATATATTTGGACACAGGCACAATTCTAGATTTTTCAGGTATTTACCAAAATATATTCAAGCTATAGTAATATAATGGATATAGGCTGAAAGTGCACACTCTCATTTTTAATTTGAGGGTATGTACATTCAAATCGAAGGAAGGGTTTAGGAATTACAGCTCTAAAGAAGTCTTAGCTACCCCAACCCCTTTTTTCAAGGGACCAAAAATAATTGGACAAATGTATCCAAAGCTGTTTTATGGCCAGGTGTGGGCTACTCCTTTGTTATTTCTTCATCAATTAAGCAGGTAAAAAGTCTGGAGTTGAATATAAGTGTGGTATTTGCATTTGAAATCTATTACTGTGAACCTACATCATGCGTTCAAAGGAGCTGTCCATGCAAATGAAACAAGCCATTGTAAGGCTTCAGAAACTAAACAAATCCATCAGAGAGATAGCAGCAACATTAGGAGTGGCCAAATCAACAGTTTGGTACATTCTGAGGAAAGAAGAACGCACGGGTTAGCTCAGCAACATAAAAAGGCCTGGGCGCCCACAGAAGACAACAGTAGTGGATGATCGCAGGATTCTCTCTATGGTAAAGAAAAAACGATTCACAACATCCAGACAAGTGAAGGACACTCTCTAGGAGGTGGGTGTGTCATTGTCAAAGTCTACAATTAAGAGGAGACTTCAAGAGAGCAAATACAGAGGGTTCATTACAAGGTGCAAACCATTCATAAGCCTGAAGAATAGAAAAGCAAGATTAGACTTTGCCAACAAAACATATTAAAAAGCCAGACCAGTTCTGGAAAAGCATTCAGTGGATGGATAAAACTAAGAATAATCTGTACCAGAATGACGGGAAGAAAAAAGTGTAGAGAAGGCTTGGAACAGCTCATGATCCAAAGCACACAATCTGTAAAACATGGTGGAGGCAGTGTAATGGCATGGGCATGCATGGCTTCCAGTGGCACTGGGTCATTGGTGTTTATTGATGATGTGACAGAAGACAGCAGCAGCCGGATGAATTCTGCAGTATTTAGAGATATACTGTCAGCCAGATACAGCCAAATGCAGAAAATGATTGGACGGCGCCTCACAGTACAGATAGACAATGACTCAAAACACACTGCAAAAGCAAACCAGGAGCTTTTGAAGAAAAAGAAGCAGAATATTCTGCAATGGCCGAGTCAATCACCCGATCTCAACCCAATTGAGCATGCATTTCACTTGCTGAAGGTAAAACTAAAGGCAGAAAGACCCACAAAGAACAACTGAAGACAGCTGCAGTTATAGCCTGGCAAAGCATCAGAAAGGAGGAAACCCAGTCATTGGTAATGTTCATGGGTTCCAGACTTCAGGCAGTCATTGCCTGTAAAGGATTCTCAACAAAATATTAAAAATGAACATTTTATTAATGATTATATTAATTTGTCCAATTACATTTTGAGCCCCTGAAAATTGGGGGACTGTGTATAAAAATGGTTGAAGTTCCTAAAATTTGTACTTGATAATTATGTTAAACCCCTTGAATTAAAGCTGAAAGTCTGCACTTCAAATTTGGATTGTTTCTTTTTAATTTTATTCTAGTGGCATACGGAGCCAAACGTATCAAAATTGTGCCTGTGTCCAAATATATATTGACCGAACTGTGCTGCGTACAGACGATCGGAATTTCCGACAACAAATTTTCGATGTGAGCTTGTTGTTGGAAATTCCAACCGTGTGTATGCTCCCTCGGACATTTGCTGTCGGAATTTCCGACAACTGTTTGAGAGCAGGTTCTCAAGTTCCGATGGTGTGTACACAATCCACGCATGCTCGGAATCAAGCAGAAGAGCCGCACTGGCTATTGAACTTCATTTTTCTCGGCTCGCCATACGTGTTGTACATCACGGCGTTCTTGAGGTTCGGAATTTACGACAACATTTGTGTGACCATGTGTATGCAAGATAAGTTTGAGCCAACATCCATCGGAAAAAAAATCCACGGTTTGGTTGTCGGAAATTCTGTACGCGGCATAAGAGGAAATAATTGGTAAGTGAGGTTCTTTCCCTCTTAATGTATATGTGGACCCTTACTTTGTCAAACAACCCACCACTTGCCGACCGCCAATCTTAATTGATATTAAGATTGGCGGTCGGCAAATATTCGTCATGACTTTACAGTTAAATATCAGGGTTATGGCTGCAGCTAGATGCCATAACCCCGGTATATTTTTTTTCTTAAGGCGGTCGGTTTTCTGATTCAGGTTCGCCACGGGATCACTTTTTTACAGCTGCTGTTTTTGGCTTCAGATGTTTTTTTCTGCAGTCAATAAACGCTCCAACATGTTACCCTATGTGTCCATGCACACATTGGGGTTGATTTACTAAAGGCAAAAAAACTGTGCACTTTGCAGGTGCAATTGCTCCAGAGCTTAGTAAATGAGGTAAGGCTTCACTTTGCAAAGAGTACCCAATCCCGTGCAAGGAAAATGAAAAAAAAACTGCATTTTTGCTTGCACATGATTGGATGATAGAAGTCAGCAGAGCTTTTGCTCATTTACCAAGCTCTGGAGCAACTGCACTTTAAAGGCAAAGTGCACAGTCTTTTTCCCTTTAGTAAATCAACCCCATAGGCTGTTATCAGCAGTTTTTGAGAGTTGCGCTTTCTAGCTGTAAAAAAACCAGGACTAGTGGATTTTGAGATTTTGAGAGGAATTGAATTGAACTCTGAAAAAAAGCCGAAAACAGCGTTAAAACGCCAAAAAAAGAGTCTATTCTGCGTCTATCAGCGTTTTTGAGCCAAAAGATTTTATAGGAATATAGTTCTTCCAAAAAAGCTAAAAAACGCTACTACAAACATGCTGAAAAACTCATTCTACAGCTACAGCTTTCTACAGCTAACGTTACTGGCTTTTTTATAAAGTACAGTGTGCATGAGGCCTTATAGGCAGTGGGAGAGGTTGCCCCCCCCCCCCCCCCTGCCGCTTTCCGTTCGTCTCTGAGCTTAGCTGTCAGCAAGAACCGATCCAGTGTGGCCGATTGCTATGCAGGAAGTTGGGTGAGGGCAAGATAGCCCCCATTCGGCTCTATGCCCTTGGTGGACTAGAGCAACGTCTGACGTCACTTCTGGTTCTCGAGCAGACAGAAAGGATTTTTAATTTTTTTTTTTAAAAGCTAAATTTCATAATTATTTATTTTTTTTGCTTTTAATGGTAAATGACCCCAGCTCTCTCAATAAAGAAGACCTGTCATGCTTATTTCTAATACAAGGGATGTTTACATTCCATGTAATAGGAATAAAAGTGATAAAAAAATAATAATTAAAGGGACAGTGTAAAAATAAAAAGTTAAATAAATAAAAAATAAAAAATTAAAGCTCCCCATCCCTCCGAGCTTGCACGCACAAGCAAACGCATACATAAGTCACGCCCCCATATGTAAACCGTGTTCAAACCCCACATGTGAGGTATTGCTGCAATCGTTCAGCGCGAACATTCATTATAGCACTACACCTCCTCTGTAACTCTAAACAGGTAACCTGTGAAAAAATTTAAAGCGTCACCTATGGAGATTTTTAAGTACCGTAGTTTGTTGCCATTCCACAAACAATTTTAAAGCATGACATGTTAGGTATCTATTTTTTCATTATACAAAAAAATTGGGGTAACTATTGTGTGTTTTTTTTTTAATTTTATTTATTCATTAAGAACAACCTGCTTGATCCCCTGCAATCTGGATTTCGCCCCCAACACTCCACAGAAACTGCTCTTTTAAAACTCACAAATGACCTACTAATTGCAAAAACCAACGGACACTATTCTGTACTCCTACTTCTGGACCTTTCAGCTGCCTTTGACACGATTGACCACCCACTCCTCCTCAAAAAACTTTACTCCCTCAGTCTCCGTGACTGTGCTCTTCAGTGACTCTCATCCTACCTATCCCAACGCACCTTCAGTGTCACTTACAATTCTATTTCCTCCACTCCTCTTCCCTTCTCAGTCAGGGACCCCAAGGTTCTGTTCTTGGACCTCTTTTATTTTCAATCTACACCTCTTCCCTGGGCCAGCTGATAGCCTCCCATGGCTTCCAATATAATTTCTACTCTGACGATACACACAAATCTATCTCTCCACCCCTCAACTCACTCCATCAGTCTCCTCATGCATCACTAACTTACTAACCAACATATCTGTATGGATGTCACACCACTTCTTCAAACTCAACTTCTTCAAACCCCAAAGGACCTTGTCCTCATGTTGATGATGACAAGGGCCTCTTCCCAACAACCCTGGCCTGACAACATTGGTTTTCAGGGTCTGCGGGCAGGGGGCTTATCGGAATCTGGAAGCCCCCTTTAACAATAGGGCCCCCAGATTCCAGCCCCCCACCCTATGTGAATGAGTATGAGGTACACGTCGTAAGAGGGTGGGCCTAAATAGTAGCACACCGCGCACCCAACATTAGAGCAGGAGAGAGCGTTGAAGACCCAGCAAAAGAGCGAGAAGATAGTGAAGAAGACCCAGAGAGCGGAGGAGACAGCAGACAGAGGGAGAAGAACCGGAGAGAGCTAGAAGACATCGACAGAGAGTGGAGAAGACCTCGGAAGAGACAACGGAGCAGCCTTAATAAATTACTTTAAAAACCTGTGTAATGTGTTTTATTTTTGACATTTTTTTTAGGTGAATGGGTAGGGGTACAATTTACCCCATACTCATTCACATGGGGTGGGTGGCTGGAATCTGGGGGCCCCCTTATTAAATGGGGCTCCCAGATTCCTATAAGCCCCCCGCCTGCATTCCCCGACTACCAACGACCAGGGTTGTCGGGAAGAGGCCCTTGTCCTCATCAACATGGGGACAAGGTCCTTTGGGGTGGGGGTGAAGGGCCCCCCTGCCCCAAAGCACCCACCCCCCAATGTTGAGGGCATGCGGCCTGGTACGGTTCAGGAGGGGGGGCACTCGCTCGTCCCCAACCCCTTTCCTGACCTGCCGGGCTGTGTGCTCAGATAAGGGTCTGGTATGGATTTTGGGGGGACCCCAGTAAAGTTTTTCCGACGAGGGGGTTCCCCTGAAAATGCATACCAGACCAAAGGGCCTGTATGCTCTTGGAGGGGGAACCCATGCCGTTTTTTTTTTTACATTGTGCGTGGAGTTCCCCCTAAAGATTCATACCAGACACAGTGCCTGGTATTGTCGAGGATCAAAGTCGGATCCCTGTTCATTGAAGTTGGAAGCATGTCAGACTTCAAGTCGCAGGGCAAAGTCGGATCCAAAGTGGTACGACTGCTGTGTCGTACCAGTGTGAACCCAGCCTTAGGGTATAGGGACGCATGGAACACCAAGCAGGGGCACAATGGCAGCTGGAGTTATCTCATGGAGTTCAGAGTTCTTTATATAGGTAGTTAATGAGGCACAGGTGTCAGCTGCAGCACGGCCTTTCCGCACTACAGATTAACGACCACCAGATGGCAAAAGTTTAGAACTGGTTTTCTGAATACCCGTGCACCGTGGAAAGACCTGGTGCTCAGTGCTTTTTCTTTCACAACTGGCTTGTCCCAAAACATATGACAGATAAGGTTGCCCGAGTTTATGTCCAGTATAATGAATAATACAGATTAGGTAAACTTTTCCTGACTTTATTCATATGGGAACTACAGTATATAAAAAAGCAAGTGTTCTAATAGGTACAGAATAGCTGTCAAAGAGAAGCAGGTAACCACATCAAATATAGATGAGATTTACAGGTGTCTCCTGAATCACTGATCAAGGACTACTGTTAATTACAAAACTGTGTACGCAGGGTGTGATCATTGATAAGTAATGCATTGCTCACCTGTGATTATTTAAAAAAATATAATTTAAAAACGTTGAAAGTTTACTTCAAGATAACTAATGGTACTTAGCGTGTTTACATACACTATATTATCAAAAGTATTGGGACGCCTGCCTTTACACGCACATGAACTTTAATGGCATCCCAGTCTTAGTCCGTAGGGTTCAATATTGAGTTGGCCCACCCTTTGCAGCTATAACAGCTTCAACTCTTCTAGGAAGGCCGTTCACAAGGTTTAGGAGTGTGTCTATGGGAATGTTTGACCATTCTTCCAGAAGTGTATTTGTGAGGTCAGGCACTGATGTGGACGAGAAGGCCTGGCTCGCAGTCTCCACTCCAATTGTTCCCAAAGGTGTTCTATCGGGTTGAGATCAGTACTCTGTGCAGGCCAGTCAAGTTCCTCCACCCAAAACTCACGCATCCATGGCTTTATGGACCTTGCCTTGTGCACTGGTCCAAATCATTTGGTGAAGGGGGGATTATGGTGTGGGGTTGTTTTTCAGGGGTTGGGCTTGGCCCCTTAGTTCCAGTGAAGAGAACTCTTAAGGTGTCAGCATACCAAGACATTTTGGACAATTTCATGCTCCCAACTTTGTGGGAACACTTTGGGGAATGGCTCCTTCCTGTTCCAACATAACTGCGCACCAGTGCACAAAGCAAGGTCCATAAAAACATGGATGAGCGAGTTTGGGGTGGAAGAACTTGACTGGCCTGCACAGAGTCCTGACCTCAACCTAATAGAACACCTTTGGAATGAATTAGAGAGGAGATTGTGAGCCAGGCCTTCTCGTCCAACATCAGTGCCTGACCTCACAAATGCGCTTCTGCAAGAATGAACAAACATTCCCACAGACACACTCCTTGTGGACAGCCTTCCCAGAAAAGTTAGCTGTTGTAACTGCAATGAGTGGGCCAACTCAATATTGAACCCTACAGACTAAGACTGGGATGCCATTAAAGTTCATGTGCGTGTAAAGGCAGGCGTCCCAATACTTTTGGTAATATAGTGTACGTGAAATGTACGTGAAATGTACAGGTGTTTCCTGAGTCACTGGTTGAGGACTACTGTTATTTACAAAACTGTGTACGCAGAGTCTGATCATTGATAAGTAATGTTGCATTTCTCACCTGTGATTATTTAAAAAAATATAATTGAAAAACTTTGAAAGCATTTTTTTTTCTGCACCCACATACTAATGGTATTCAGTGTTTATATATATTGTATACAGACATTTTGTGCTGATAACTCAAAAGAATGTTGGTTTTTATTATTTTAGACCACTATTTCATGTTCAGATTTGTATACTTTGAAGGCCAGAGCTACAGTGCCTTAAAAAAGTATTCATATGTGAAAAGTGTGGAGTGCATTTGTATTCAGAGTCAATACTTTGTAGAACCTCCTTTCGCTGCAATTACAGCTGCAAGTCTTTTTGGAGATGTCTCTACCAGCTTTGCACATCTAGAGAGTGAATTTTTTGTCTATTCTTCTTTGCAAAATAAGCTCTGTCAGATTGGATGGAGAGCGTCTGTGAACAGCAATTTTCAAGTCTTGCCACAGATTCTCAGTTGGATTTAGGTCTGGACTTTGACTTTAACACATGAATATGCTTTGATCTAAACCATTTTATTGTAGCTCTGGCTGTATGTTTAGGGTCGTTGTCCTGCTGGAAGGTGAACCTCCACCCCAGTCTCAAGTCTTTTGCAGACTCTAATAGGTTCTCTTTTAAGATTGCCCTGCATTTGGCTCCATCCATCTTCCCATCGACTCTGACCAGCTTCCCTGTCCTTGCTGAAGAAAAGTATCCCCACAACATGATACTGCCACCACCATTTTTCACGGTGGGGATGGTGTGTTTAGGGTGATGTGCAGTGTTAGTTTTCCGCCACACATAGCGCTTTGCTTTTAGGTCAAAGAAGTTCAATTTTGGTCTCATCTGACCAGAGCACCTTCTTCCACATGTTTGCTGTGTCCCCTACATGGCTCCTGGCAAACTTAAAACATGACTTCTTTTGGCTTTCTTCCAACAATGGTTTTCTTCTTGCCACTCTTCCATAAAGGTCAGATTTGTGGAGTGCACAACTAATAGTTGTCCTGTGAACAGTTTCTCCCACCTGAGCTGTGGATCTCTGAAGCTCCTCCAGAGTTACCATGGACCTCTTGGCTGCTTCTCTAAAGAATGCTCTCCTTGCCCGGCCTTAGGTGGACGGCCATGTCTTGGTAGGTTTACAGTTGTGCCATACTCTTTCCATTTTCGGATGATGGATTGAACAGAGCTCTGTGAGATGTTCAAAGCTTGGGATATTTTTTTATGACCTAACCCTGCTTTAATCTTCTCCACAACTTTATCCCTGACCTGCCCGGATGTGTTCCTTGGTCTCCATGATGCGGTTTGTTCACCAAAGTTCTCTAACAAACCTTCGAAGGCATCACAGAACAGCTGTATTTATACTGAGATTAAATTACACACAGGTGGACTCTGTTTACTAATTAGGTGACTTCTGAAGGCAATTGGCTCCGATTTTAGTTAGGGGTATCAGAGTAAAGAGGGCTGAATACAAATGCACCCCACACTTTTCACATATTTATTTGTAAAACATTTTAGAAAACCATTTATCATTTTCCTTCCACTTCACAATGATGTGCCACTTTGTGTTGGTCTATCACGTAAAATCCCAATAAAATACATTTACGTTTTTGGTTGTAACATGACAAAATGTGGAAAATTTCAAGGGGTATGAATACTTTTTCAAGGCACTGTAGATGCATGTCAGACAGTGGAATCAACATCCTTGTTGAACTATGTCTGTGAAAAAGTACAGCATATGAGTGTACTGTATTTCATCCTCAGTGGAATCCAGGCTGGTGGCACTCTGTCAGGGCTGGGCTCAGCCCTTCCTTCGCTGAGCTGGCCGCTCAGCTGTCAGCTAATTGCCAGCTCCTATCTCTCCACAGTGACTCAGCTGTTGATGATCTGCATGTCAATCCTGCCTATTTAAAGCCGTCCAGCTCACTTAATCTCTGCCTTCGCATTTGATCACATCTCTGAGACTTTCTCCTGCGTTCCTGTTGAAGACTTGCTCGGCTGATGTCCCTTCTGGCTCCTGATCCTGCTTGCTGTACTACTACGTTGATCTCTGGCTCTCTGACATTGGCATTGGCTGACTACCTGATCTGGTTACTGAACTCTGGCTATGTATTGGCTACGCTTACTCTGTTTACCTTTTTATTATTGTTAAACAAGTGTGATTAACTGTACTTCTGTCTCTGGCTGATTGATGGTTTCTGACACACTCACACAGGTTTAGATGAATCTTTAGGATCTGAGCATCTAGAACAGTGGTCTCCAAATATTTCAGTATGAGGGCCACGTCAAATATTTTGTAAATATTTATAAATGATAAAATCAGTTTTATAAATAAATGAATAATGTTTAAATGAATGATTACGTTTTACTTGGAACTTTTTTGTAATCAGCATGATATGATTCAGAACACAGAAAGAACTTCAGTAAAAATAAAGCAAAGAAATAATCTTGATCCATTAATAAAGTTCAAACAAAAAAAAACTCAGTCTGCAGCTTTCTCATCAGAGTTCCCTTTACACCAGGGTCCCCATTGAAGTCCCCCTTACATCGGGGTCTCAATCAGAGTCCCCATCAGAGCCCTCCCACTGGGGAGATTCACCCTCCTATTTGGTGACTGTCACTGAAACAGAAAGTGAGGAGAAATATAAAAAGTTTGAATAAAGTTTTGTCAACAGATCAAAAACTAAGGAAAAATCCTCCAGTGGTGATGCTTGTGGCCACTTTCTACGATGATAGTTCCATTCACCATAAAGAAAATGTCTATTTACTTTTACATCTCCACTACGGGAAGTGAAGGAAAGTTTTTCCAGTGTGGCACAGGCAGCAAAAAAATTACCCGATAGGGGTTTTAACGACTGCCTACGCTTTTTACAACTATAAAAAAAATAATGAAGTTTAGGCTTCACATATGAATTGAAAGTGATTCAGCGCTGCACTATATCAACCATATATTGTGGAAAAACGAATGAATAAACCAAGACCACCAAAACCAAAAATGAAAAGTCCACGTGTACAGTATGTGTTACTAAATAATAGTCTTTCACTTTCTACTCCTGATTTCTTCCGTGATATGAAAAAAAAACAAAAAACACATGTTGCACACACCGCCACCACAAGCAGCTGACCTCTATTTTTGACCCATAATAGGGTCGTTGGTTTGAATCCCAACCACGGCACTATCTGTCTGGAGTTTGCATGTTCTCCCTGTGCCTGAGTGGGTTTCCTCCCGGTACTCCGGTTTCCTCTCACACTCCAATGACATGCCGGTAGGTTCATTGGCTCCTGTCTCAATTGTCTCCAGTATGCGTATGTATGAATGTGAGTTGGGGACCTTAGATTGTAAGCTCTTTGGGGGCAGGGACTGAGATAAATGTGCAATATATATGTAAAGTGCTGCATTAATTGACAGCACTATATACAGTGAGTATCAAAGAGAGAAGAAAAGATTGATCGCACACTTGAATCCAAAAGATGCTGTAGAAATTTCTTTATTGTCATGAGCCAGACAGAATTGTAATGAAATTGCTCACGTTGTGAACAAGCACGGTTCTTTTCGTGTGAAACGCGTCAACTGATCATCGTTGCAATTTTGTCTGGCTCATGACAATAAAGAAATTTCTACAGCATCTTTTGGATTCAAGTGTGCAATCAATCCTTTCTTCTCTTCTTGATATTGCCTATGGTGATGAGCTATTGCTATTGATATTGCCTATGGGATTAGCAACTTGGATCGGGTATGTCCATTTTTTGCCTGAAGCGGTGTGTGCACCCTTGTTCTATATACAGTAAGTAAGTACCTGTAATAAATACAATTAACAATAAATATATAACAGATCATACACCCTTGTCCCCTTAAGGGATATCTCATGCACCAGAGCAGTTAATAACTAATTTAGATCCAATCAGGTTAAATAAAAGCTCCCAAAGGATCCAGAAACAATGCCCAGAAATCAAAGCATGTGTTCATCCACTGGTGCACCGCAGGTTGATTGCATAAACTCTCCTTCAGACCACCACAGGGGGCATCATAACTGAAGGCTGCAGCTAGTGAAACACTTGTCATATATTATTATATGTTTTTTTATACACTGTCCCCTTAAGTGCTGGATTAGCTCGCTCTATTCCTTGGGGTTCTCTTCGGTGCCACTATCCAGAGAAGACGTCTTGCCTCACCGGCTTTGCCCCATGCACAGGCATGGCTTCATAGGAGGGATTATTATTTATTTATTTTTTATCATATTTTTTGTCAGTTTCACAGTTTTTTTTTTTTATTCCGCATTAGGGTGTGCACAAGTGTATCTTTGCTAATAATTAGGGTTCACTAATATTTAAATAAACATTTGCCATGAGAGTAACCTGAAGGCTACCACTGCTGACCTCTCCTTCTGAAAATGCTAGTTGACTGTCCATCATGCTGATCCTTTTGCATCAGTCAGTGCTTTGAGCACTTTGCTTAAAACAAGAAAGCAGACAAGGGCCTCTGACCTTCCTGATCTGCATTTGTGTTCCAGGTAGGAGAATGAGAAGCCTCTGAAGATGGCCAGCAGCAAGGCAAACCAGAGATTTCCAGAGGAGGTCAACAGTGGTGGCCCTTTATTCATTTATTATGAGTTAAAGCGGAAGTAAACCCATCCATAAAACAGTTTAATTTCTGGCACGTTCTGGAAATGTAACACTCCCATTGGTTATGCTCTCAACCAAACTGTGAAACCATCCAATGGCTTGGTCTAAACTGATCACGTGTGCAGCATCATGGCAGTTGTAGATTAAACAGAGGCAAAGATGGTAGCTTCCTTGGCTGAAAACGATAGAGGGGTTTACTTACACTTTAGGTGGATGCTTGAAAAAACATTTCCTTTAAAAAGCCTACTTCGACAATTTGTCAGACAACAATGAGGACATGCAAAGTGCGGTAACCCACAGCATTCTGTAACAACACTCCTGTTAGGGTGTAACTCCACTTTTGTTATTCCAGGTAAGTCATCTATATTTCAGAGTTTTTCATCAACTCCATGATCTGCTTTTTTTCTGTGGACAACCAGCACAGGCAATTCAGCCACTTCTTCCTTCCTGAATGCTATATGGGACGGTTCTCCTGCTTTAAACACACGACCAGCCTCACTAATGAAATAAAAGAACAACTCTTTGGAAACGTAGTGAGCCAGTCACATGAGCAGGGAATGATAATTCTGGGAGGGTCATGTACACTAACCATGGGCATTACGTCCCCCTGGGTCACCGTGGTACAAGGAAGCAACTTAACTTTGCCAGTTTAGCAAATAGTGAATAGATGAAGTTTAAAATGGAAAGTTTATTTTAGTGCAGGTAAATACAAATAAAGGCAAAACTATTAATTTCAATTTTGGATAAAGTATGGGAGGGTTGTAGTTGTCACTAGAACTAGTACCCTCATTGGAAGATCTCCCCTGTATTCTTGATCTGGTTATAACCCAAAATTTGAGATTTCTTTCACTTTCACTCTAAGTAATAAAGGCAAACACAACAATAAGAGAGAGTGAATCTCCCTAGTGGGGGCTCATATAGCAATTAAAACCTGACAGGTGTTCTAATCTCTTTCTATTCTATCCAAAAAAAATGCCTTTAGTTAAGAGATGAGGGTGCTGTTCAGTTTTCAATCAAGTTTTCAATCAAGTTTTCCATTCCATCAGACAAAAATGGAATGCCTGATGGATGCTTGAGTCAAGCATCTTGAGTCGGGCCTTATGTCTACCTAGTTATACTCTAGGTAGATGTAAGGCCTGACTGATTAGCTTTTAGTTTGCTAGAACACTGTGTATCATGAACAATTATCCCTTTTAAAATTAAAGTGTATGTAAACCCCAAATCTTTTTTTTTTCGTATGTTTGGCATCATGTATCCCAGATAAGAAGTCCGATAGCCATTGATGTTGGCACAGCGCACATACTACTGATAATTGCGAGGCAGTGGTTTAGCCTTTTTAGTAGGAATGAGCCCTGGATCCCGGTCGGACCCCATCTGCGCTATTTCGCCAGGAAGCTGTCACTACACAAAGCCAATCATAAGCAGCCTAAGCATACCCCACCCCACAGCCACACATATACAAGGGGCTGCGAGCTTAGTGAATGTGGTGACATTTCACTTTGCTAAGAATACCCAATCAGGTGCATAGAAAAAAATGCATTTTTGCTTGCACATGATTGGATGATGGAAGTCAGCAAAACTTCACCTCATTCACTAAGCTCTGGGGATAATTCCCTTGCAAATTGCAACTCTGTTCTATATGTTATCTCTATACCATAAAGTGACCAGGTAATATACGGTCATAGGCTCTGACATCTATTGTCCTTTAATACACCATTTCCTAACCCACATTGGTTAGTTATTTATTTAGTTTTAAATTATTCTTCTTTGTTGTTGTTGTTCACCAACACCTATTTATTATGCCAACTTTTAAATATATTACCTAGTATCGCATAACTATGCTTTTAACGTTTTTCAAACAGACTATTTTTGGCAGCTTTATAGTATACAATTTTGTATATTTCTTATTCCAGTTACCGATATCATCCCTTCCCCTCTTTACGCCTTACCATCAAACTTATTAATTTACGATTATCTACAGGTATTTATATACTCCTAAAATTATTAAAATACTCAACCTACACATCCAGTAGACTCACTCTGGTATACTTTTTCCTACTCCCAGGGACTCCATTCGCCTCAGTGTATCACTTTGGTCGCCATGTTGGCGTGGAATTCGGGGGGAACTTCCTCTCAGTGAGGATAATACCATTCAATTTACATCTACAGACCTCTCTGATGCCCACAGTGCCGTAAGAGCAGCAATCCCATCAGTATTAACATCCAATGCTATTTTGACTTCAGGTTTTTTAATGTAACCCAATGAAACATTTTAACAACTGTCTTATCATTCAACTCTATGTAAGTGATTTGATTACACTATCTTAAGTAGACAGTTCTATGCCTTTACATGTTATGGTAATCCACTCACTATTATTATATATTTCAATTATCCTAGATGAACCTCTCTTCTCTCCTTTTCTGCACCCCTGAAGAAGGACTAAACTATTTTCCAAAACGCATTGGGTGTGAGAAGAGTTCTTCTATACACTTTACCCTAAGGTGATAGTAACAAACTGTATAGATATGTTAATGTTTCCTTAATATTTTTAAACTTTGTCTTTAAATAAAATTTGTTTACTTTTATATTGTTACATACTACGTTATACTCTCTTATTACATTTAAGTGCCTTTAAAGTCCACTCAGGGAAACTTCTCTTTATATATATCGTGCAAATTGCAACTTCCCATGTAGGCAAGTGCAGTCTGTATCCCCCACTGTAGGTGGCTCTCGACCGAAGCGGCAATAGTTGCAAGGAACTGAATTCCTCTAGGAGACAGCTGTCCAATTGGACGTGACCTTGGTGGCCACCTCTAGGAGACAGCTGTCCAATTGGACGTGACCTTGGTGGCCACCTTAGGTCAGGCAGCGTCTCTTTAAGACTCTGGCTGCTGGGTTTTTGAGCACTTTATGTGAGGGGCTAGTGTAGTTACAGGTTCCCCGTCTGACAGGGACAGTGTTTAGTGGCAGAGAGAGGTTCCTGAGAGGTAGGGAAAGTGCAGGGACTATACCATCTACTTGTAGGAAGTCTCTCATTTGGTGTGGAACGGTCAGGCCTCACTACAGAAGCTGTCAGTATCATTCCGGGAACTCGATCTTTTGCCTCTGAGTGTATTATTTGTCCCCGGCGCACCACACTGGATCCTACCTCTCAACCCTAGAGTGTTGTCACCCTATAACAAGAAGAGACTGAACAAATTACAATGACATCTTAAAGCATTTATGACATTTTATTGATTGGGTTTACATCTACCTTATTTTACAAAATAACTTTGTGTAGCAATCACATACAGTATGTTATATACATTTTTAAGTGACAGTGGAGTTTTCCTTTAACAGTGAAAAGTACTGATTAGCTGCTCTGTCCTGCTATCAAACTCATTTGCTTGCTGCATTGCTTTTCTTATAAAGCCCCATAGGTGTTACCCAAACCGCACTCTTCAACTCTTGTCTTGCACCAATGATGAGCCCTATTATATCCAAGACTCTTCAATCAGCAGTTTGATGCAAGTGCACTGTTAATTATTTTCATCTATATTTTGAATACAAGAGACAACAAAAAAAAGAGCTCCTTTGTCTTGAGCTATTGTCTACCTTTGGGCAAAAAAAAACCCCACTTGGGAATAAATTCTTACATTTTTTTTTCTCGTATGGGGCCAGGTTGGTTCAAAATTAAAAGTATGTCTTTTTTTTTCTCTCTCATGGAAAACATGCACAATTCTCAGCTTTACTCGAGCTTTATTAAGCTGCCGTTCAATAGTTTTCGGATATTCCGACAATATTGAAACATTCCCAAATGAACTTTGTGGAAAGACATTTTCATTTGCCGACTCCCTCCTCATGCATATTAACAAATGCTATGCAAGGCTTCATTTAATTCACTGATTTTACATTCGTATCACTTTCTCCTTTTACAGCTATTTTTACTGGGCTTCATTAATCTTTGTTGAATACAATGGCATACATCTTTAATGCGGCCGCTGTCAAGTTACATTTCGGTTAGGGCTGCAAACTGAATGACAGCAAGCAATATTAATAAATTTAACATAGACTGTATCAATTTTTAACAGAACGAATGTGAAAACCTAAATTTATTATTTTTCATTTAAATCAATGGGTTTATCTCTAGTTAAATGACGAAGATTTTTTTTTTTTTTCTTAAAACTGGTGACGTTCCGTACAAATAGATTTACATCTCATTAATAAGTAAATTAGGAAAATGCCTTTCAAGTTCAGACAAGTACATAAGTGTAATCTCCATATTAAAGGCACAGTCTTTGATAAACCACCAAGGAATTCTAGCAGCCAGCTATGTGACATGTTGCCAGAGAATGAACCCTCTCACATCCCCACCTTTAATTACAGTGGCTTATTGCTAAAGAGATAAGCGTCTGTCTGGTTAAAAGTGTATAAATGCACAACATGCGGGAACAACCTATATAATATCATACTGTATATATATATATATATATATATATATATATATATATATATATATATACATTTTTGTGCATGACATCTACGACAAGCCATATGCATGTGGACCTCATTAATTAACCCTTCTTGTCATGATCACTACACTCTTCTACTTGCTTAGCCTTGTGTCCATGGACTGGGCAACTTGCTCATTTTAGTTTGATATGTAGTAAAAGGATTGGTTCAGACCTGCAAGTTGATAGCAATAATGAAGACTTTGGGAAGGTTATTAGTCTCTTGCTAATCCCTGTGTGACCCAATTGTCAAATATAGTGTTGGCTTTGGTTTCTTCCACAAATGAGCAATCCATGGCCAGCCTAAGCATTTTCCAGCTATGGTTTGTGGGTCATGAGAGTTCCCAAGATAACTGTGTAGTACTACTCAAGAAATCCCATGACTTTAAACACTCAATCTCTTAAGGTACATGTCAACCAAACCAATAAAATGTCCTAATGCCGTGTACACACGGGCGGACTTTTCGGTATCAAAGGTCCGACGGTCTTTCCGACGGACTTTCGACGGAGTTACGACGGACTTTCTAACGAACGGACTTGCCTACACAGGATCACACCAAAGTCCGACGGATTCCTACGTAACGACGTACGACCGGACTAAAATAAGGAAGTTCATAGCTAGTAGCCAATAGCTGCCCTAGCGTTGGTTTTTGTCCGTTGGACTAGCATACAGATGAGCGGATTTCTCGATAGGAACTGGGTCCGGCGGAGTTCCGGCGGAAAGATTTGAAACATGTTCCAAATCTAAAGTCCACTGAAGGTCTGATGAAGACCACACACGGTCGGATTGTGCGACGGATTCGTTCCGTCGGACCAGTCCGGTCGAAAAGTCCGCCCATGTGTACACGGCATTAATGTTTTAGCGTATCACTGCAATAAAAATAGTTTTGAAACTTTTGTAACCTGCAGCTTTTATTAAGTAGAACTTGGTTGATCTGCCATGAAGGCCCTTATTCCAGCATTTCCTGTTATGCGTTATGAGATGGCATCATCTGTCACTATCTCCCAATTATTCTCTTGTGTTGTCACTCTGTCACACAGGCTTTCAAAGGAAACTACAAGTGGCTATTTTTCATACGCATTACACAAGCATGGATCACTGTTGTCACCATGAGGAAACCATTCTCAAGAATTGCTATGCAGCCATCGCTGGAGCGGTTGCAAAAAGGGCTGCAGGAGATCATCAGCACTGAGATGCAACAAAGAATGAAAAAAGGTGAGAAAAATATTAGATAAAAAATGTTACATAAAAAACGGACAATTGTTTATGGTACACAGCGCAAACTAAATGCCAATCAGTTTACAACAACTTTAAAGCGGAGTTCCACCCAAAAGTGGAACTTCCGCTCATTTGGCTCCTCTCCCCCTCCGATGCCACAATGGGCACCTTTTGGGGGGGAGGGGGGACAAAGACAGGTATCCTGTTCCCACTTCTGGGAGTCCGGGCCACAGCCCGTGACATCACCTCAGGGCTCCCTTCTCCTCCCTCCTCCTCTCCCTGATGCGGGGCCAGTAGGAGAGAGGAGCGGGGCCTCACCCATGAGCAGTAGGGTCCCCGGCGTGAAGCTGTAAGGCTACACTGCCGGGTACCCTTACCCGCAATGGCAGTAGCAGCACCCGACACCTGATGGAAACATCAGCTGCAGTGATGACATCGCTGGACTCCAGGACAGGTTAGTGTCCTATTGTTAAAAGCCAGCAGCTGCAGGATGTGTAGCTACTGGCTTTTAATTTTTTTATTTTTTTTGGGGTGGAACACCGCTTTAAAGTTGGGGGAATTAAAAAAAATAAACATACTTACTCACCTAGATGGCTGCAGAATCAATCCAATGGTGCAGTTTTCCCTGCCAGCTGTACATGGAGAGTTGAGCGATCAAAGACCGCTGATTGCTCAGGTCTCAGGTCGGCTCTGAGCTCAAAATGGTGACTGACATTCACTGCTCTGTGCTCTGCCCTTCCAGTGCTCACTGGAGCGCTGGGCTGTGGAGGGGGCGGGAGCAGCTGGCTCAGGCTTTCAGCGGCGTGCTGAGAGGATAAGTCAGCTGCCAGTCAGGCATCTGGATGGATTCCAACTTCACTGCCTGGACCTTGGCCCGCTGTTAGCTGGATCTGGGTCACAGGACTGCAGAACTAAGGAGAAGTATGGCCAAAGTAGCTTTGGTCATACTTCTTCTTTAAAGAGAACTGTTTGAAACAGAAATGTGGGGCCACCATGAATAATCTATTTTGCAGCTGCTTGATCTCAGCTTGTTATCTTTAAATGTGCTTTACTACATACTGAACCCCAAACCTGGAACAAGCTTTAGGTTATACAAGGGAATAGGTGATAGAACTGTGGATAAAGGTTGTGGGTGCTTTCGTATTAGATATATTTGATAAATATACTGAAAGGTACAGAATCCAATTAAAACAGACATGCAATTGTGGAAAAGTGATTTTGTTACCCTTAGTAATCACTTGTATCTTAACACTGTATTAACTCTTACACTGATGTCTCCTTAGCCCAATGTGCTTAGTTGACCCAAACTGCAGGCTATGTGTGCCAGTTGCTTGCATTACACCCCTTAAGTAACTTCAGACCAGACAAAGGCAAAGTTTTGAAAGCTGTACTTAAAGCGGAGATTCACACAAAAATGGAACTTCCGCTTTTCTGAACCCTCCCCCCCTCCGGTGTCACATTTGGCAACTTTCAGGGGGGACTGGGTGCAGATACCTGTCTAATACAGGTATCTGCACCCACTTCCGGGAATGGACTCCCGCGGGAGTCACGCCCCCTCCCGCACCCCCCCGCTGTCTCCTGGGAAACACACATGTCCCAGGAGATAGCGGGGACCAGTTAAGACGCGCATCGCGACTCGCGCATGTGCAGTAGGGAACCGGGAAGTAAAGCCGCAACGCTTCATTTCCTGATTCCCTCACCGAGAATGGAGGCGGCAGCAGCCGAGAGCCGAGCGATTGATTGGCTTCGGCTGCCGACATCGCTAGACTCCTGGGTGGGTAAGTGTCCATTTATTAAAAGTCAGCAGCTGCAGTTTTTGTAGCTGCTGGTTTATAATATTTTTTTTGTAGGTGGACTCCCTCTTTAAATAACTTGGCATGAGAGTAAAACAAAGGCAACAGTCGTTCCCTAAACTGATCCCTAACTCAGGCTTGTGGATGCTCCAGCATATCTGCACAGGAGAGAGTCCATATCTGGCTGAGTCCATGATAGTAGTGTCCAGGATTTTCATTTTCAGAGCGGACAGAGCCCTGGGACCAGCAGTCCGCTCTGAAGGGGAAAATTCTGGGGCTGCCCAGGGGCTGTAGAAGGATCCGGAGAATGGATGTATATTAGTTGGCATTCCAGTCTTGGCATATCCAGCAGACTAACAGGACAGAGTCTGGCAATGGCAGCAACCTAGGCTTTCAGTAATCTTATTGCGTGTCAAGCTCCAAACTCTTTAGGGTCCAGACCCCTCTCCCTTTTATAATACACAGAACCAGTTGGTCAGACCCAGAAAAGCCAGATTGGGGCAGCATAAAACTTTACCTGCCTATAGGCTCCAGGACTCTTTCACTCTCATGCCTTCAGTGGGCTCCTTTGAGCATCCTCACGCTCATGCTTTTGAGAATTACAATAATCTCTTGTCTTTTTCACTCTCATTTTCTAGAGATATGCAGTCCTCTTTCACTCTTGAAGGACCTCAGCATCCTTCACTCTTGTGTTCTCCTCCTGTCTTGTGCACTCCCAGCCTTCTTCATGGTTGTTCTTCATGGTTGTTCTCCTGAGACCTGGGCGGGCTTTCTTCACTGTCCTATTGCTAAAACCTGCGGTGTGCTCCTGGCCTCCTTCATTCTCCTTCTGCTGAGACCCGCAGTGGACTCCTGGCCTCCTTGCTCAGAGAGAAGCAAATGGGAATTTCCAGTAATTATGTAATTTTTTTTATTTTTTCAGCCTCACCAGTTCAGCTTTGCTTTTCAGGAGGGTCCACAAGGAAATTTCAGGCAGTCTTCAGAAAGGTCCACGTAAAAATATTTAAGAAATAGTGAGTGAAACCTTAATAAACGATAATAAAAATTCCCTACAGAGATAATTTGCTGTAAAATCTAAACCCTTTTCTGAAAGTTACGGTTGGTAGGAGACATGTTTTGCTGAAACATTCGCTATTATAGGAAATTACATGCAAAGCCAGAGTTCTGATCCTGAGTTAATTTATAATTGGAAAAAACTTATTAATTAGCTGTGTCACTCTAATTAAGTATTTAAGCTCTATGCATTGTGATGTAAAGTGAAGGAAATATATTGAAAATGACATGAAAGTACAAATGCCTGATTTTTAGGGCATAAAAAATGTATTATGAATCACACTTTTTAAAGTAGGTCTAAATCTTACCTTGATGACATTTCATTTCCTAAAACACTGTGTACAAAGTTTCATAATGCACAGTATATTATTTTACGTATGGGTTTTACCTTTTTCTTTTTTTCATAGCTTTTTGCATTTCAGCCACGTCCTGTCTACATGTGCCCCCCCCCCCCCCCATCAACTGCACATCATTGCTCTGGACTTTTTCCTGATAATGAAAATTGTTCAGAATTCCTAAAAAATGTGTGTTACCATAGCTGCTTGTAAAGACCTCAAGGGGTGCTGGGAAACAAATGTTATCTCATACCGGAAAGTGCCTAAACAAGGACCTTCAGGACAGGACCACCAGCTATTATTTTATTGAACAGTTGAGATTTGAGAGGACTGAAAACAACTTTAAATAAGTCTTATGGACACATAGAGCGGGGCTCGGGAGCAAGCATGCACCAGTGCCCCCAAACCAAGTGGCTTGCTATTGGGGACAAGCCAAAAAGCTGTGGTTTGAGCTTAGGTGGCCTCTCTTTTTTTCTATGCTTGCTATTGGGGGCACTGGCTGAAGAGGAGGAGCCAGGAGCGCCGGGGGGTACCTGGAAAAAGGAGGATCAGGGCTGCTCTGTGCAAAATATCTGCACTGAGCAGGTATGTATGACATGTTTGTTTTTTTCTTTTTTTAAATTAACCTTTAAGAGTTTCCTCCTCATACATTAGTAGATTTTCCAGACTCCCTGATTTGCTGGCCTATCAAACATCCATAACACAGAATGATACCTCTCTATCACTCCCTACTGGAGCAAGCTGCAACAACATGTGGCAGAAAAAATACTTCTTTAGAGAAACACCTCTGTTGGGGTAGATTTAGGCCACAGCCCACTGCTGACTACAAGATCACACAAAACTACAAAAAGTAATTTAGCAATATATTCCATCCCTACATCTGAATGAGTGTAAAAGACCGAGGGAGAACTAGGTAATAACAGGTGAAGACCTTGATCTGAAAACCATGGTACAATAAAAAGAAAATCTGCCTTGTGAAATTATAAAGCTTATGTAGAGGACATTCCCAATATCAAATTTTAGTAGCACCGTTTAAAAACGATGTTTCTTTCCTGCCGTACTTAAGACCTTCCTACATATGCAGACAATACGCGACTAACTAATTAATTGCAGTCTAGCGCTTTAATATGTAATATTTCTTGTCAGCTTTTAAATAATAGACAGAAAAAGGAAATACAATGTCATGTTTCTTCGTGGAAGCCTCCTTTGGTAATTTGCCCAATGTAATTCACAAGCAGGCTACATGGGAAGATGAGCCGTATATTCCACTTCCACAAGCTGCTTCTCTCTTCCTCGACAAGAAAACATAAAAGTCTATGCAAGGTCATTCAGGTTGAAGGACATCTAGTGCTTGGCCATCTGTGAGACATCTGCACATTCGGAATATTAGAACATTAGCAGGGGTAGACATGGAACTTAATAAATTCTTTTATGCTTGGGTTGGGTACTGTTTTCTTGACCTCCAGGGCCAACACAAAGGGCACAAAGGTAGGAATATGTCCACCGTTTGTAGAAGAGATGAAACGTTTACTTAAAGAGCTGCCATACATACAATAGATAATAATTTTTTTTCAAAAGAAAAAAAAGGTTCTAATAACATTTATGGATAAATAATCACATTGCTTCCCTCTTCCAGGCGGACCTGCAGCTCTGTGAACACCGCACATGTGTTCTTAGCTTTATATAGCCAATAAGAGACTGGTGGCGCAATTGCGGTGGTAACACACATTGATAATAATTGCTCAAGCACCATCAGGCTGTACCAGCTTTAAAGAAAAAGCTGGCAGTTTGCAATTTGACTTTTGTTTTTAATGAGGCTTAAAGGGGTTGTAGAGGCAGAAGGTTTTTTTTTTATCTTAATGCATTCTATGCATTAAGATAAAAAACCTTCTGTGTGTAGCAACCTCTCCAGCACCCCCTAATTACTTACCTGAGCCCCTTCTATCTCCAGCGATGTCCACGAGTATCTAAGCCATCTCAGATACGCCTCCTGTTTGGCTGAGACACAGCAGTGGCGCCATTGGCTCCCGTGGCTGTCAATCAAAATCAGGCAGCCAATCAGGGGAAAGAGGGGTGGGGCCGGGGCAGGACTCCGTGTCTGAATGGATAAACAGAGCTCTGACTCGGCTCGGGTGCCCCCATAGAGAGATGCTGGCTGAGGGACCGGAGAAGAGGAGGATTGGGGCTGCTCTTTGCAAAACCAACTGCACAGAGGCGGTAAGTATAAAATGTTTGTCTTTTTTAAAACAAAAAAAACAAGACTTTACAATCATTTTAAAGCTTAACGTTGGGCATTTAGGGTATTTATGACAGTAGAGACCCTATTGGTCTCCTCAGCCAAAAATGCATCCTCCTGCCTGTCAGCTGTCATGTACACTGAGCCATGCATGTCCAGCTCAGCGAACATTTATGACCCTGAACTGTGCCGCAACGATGTGACTCTTGTGCACATGTGCGGGAGTGGCGCCGTCAAGGTATGACCTATCAAACGACCGAAGGCACAGAACCGGGAAAGAAGAATGGGAGAAGATGGAAGCACCGGGGGCCAGCTGGATCAATCCCACCGTATCGCTGGAGGACACCATATGACAGGTAAGTCTGTACCTGAAATAATTTATATAATTTTTGTTCATCACAAAACTTTCCTTTATTTTTATTCAATAACCACTATGTTGTTTTTTTACTACATAAAGGATAAAAGTCCAATTTTTTTTTTCAAAAACTGACGTACTGTATCACATTTCGTGAGGCCTTAAAATACTGTAAAAATTGTATAATTTAGCACATACTGTATACAGCACAGCCATCAGAGTACAGGGGTCAGGACTATGTAATGCCCAGAACAGCTTGCAGATTTCAGTGGTCAGAAGTCAGCATCCTCTTCTTGTGGCGGTCATTAATGAGTACCCCTTTAAATTTTGGTGGTCAGTGGTGAGTGTCCTATAACATTGGTGATCAGTGGTGAGTGTCCCATAACATTGGTGATCAGTGGTAAGTGCGCTATTTTATTGGGGGTCAGTGGTGAGTGCACTATAATATTTGGGAGTCAGTGGTGAGTGTCCTATAACATTCTTGATCAGTGGGGTGTGTCCCATAACATTGAGGGTCAGTGGTGAGTGTCCTATAATGTTGATGATTAGTGGTAAGTATTCCAAAATATTGGTGATTAGTAGTGGGCATCCTATAACATTGGGACTCAGTGGTGAGTGACCCATAACATTGGTGATCAGTGATGAGTGCTGTGTTGCCAACCCCCCGAAGTGAAATTTACTGGTAGAACACCAAAATTTACAAAAGGCACCAATTTTTTACTAGCAAAAAATCATGAAATTTACTGACAGATCCACATTCTTTACTGACACTGCAAAAAAGTACCTAAAATGTTCTTAGAGCTAAACAGTGAAAATATCAATATTTGAGCTATAAACACATCTAGTGCTATTAGCAATGTTTTTAAGTTAAACAAAAGTCAAAAAACATATTTCTCAATTTATATGAAGGTCAGGATACTATACCCCACCAGCACAAAGTTCACCCTTACATCAGAGTCTGCCGGATGGTGACCAGAGACCACCTTCCTCAGAGTAAATACACTAAGGTAAGGGGGGGGATTACTAATATAGGGGGAAACCTTTATATCAGTGCCCCCTTACATTATTGTATTCACTCCCCCCTTACATCATTGACCTCCCCTCAGACTGGCCTGGCGGTGCTGTTACTGACGTCCTCTTAGGTGCACCATGCAGGGCTCAGTCAGGCATCTCCAGCTTGGCGGCTCTGGTTTTATTCAATAGTCTCCTCTCCACAGTCCACACATGTCTGTCTCTTCCCGTAACCCCCATCCCGGCGGCGCTCCCACTCTGGATTCCTTTCTAGGATCCCCCTCAGAGACATGATAAAAGACAAGAAATGGTCAGAGGCTGCGGACATGATACAGGAGGTGGACAGAGGCTGCAGACATGATACAGGAGGTGGACAGAAGCTGCAGACATGATACAGGAGGTGGACAGAGGCTACGGATATGATACAGGAGGTGGACAGAGGCTGCAGACATGATACAGGAGGTGGACAGAGGTTGCAGACATGATATAGGAGGTGGACAGAGGCTGCGGACATACTATAGGAGGTGGACAGAGGCTGCGGACATACTACAGGAGGTGGACAAAGGCTGTGGACATACTACAGGAGGTGGACAGAGGTTGCTAACATGATAGTGTCCTCCTCACCCCCTCAAAGTAGCCTCCTCTTCTGTCCACCATTATATTACTTCTCCACATCATCAGTGTGCTGTGTCCTTATCCTGTGCCCCTTTCACCTCTCCACAGGACAGGGCAGCACAGTGCTGCCCTAACCTTGGGAGAGGTGAAAGGGGCACAGGAGGAGGACACAGCACACTAATAATGTGGAGAAGTAATATGATGGTGGACAGAGCACATCAGTCTCTCTCCCCTGCATGGCACGGCTTAAGCCTCCCAGCTCCCAGTAATGTCCTCCTCTCACTCTGTCCCCTTTTTGCTATGATATCCCCCCACAGTTTCACGCTCCTCCTCCTCACCCCTGCTCGGCTCCTCAGCCTATGACGAGTGCACTGCAGGAGTCACCGGCCACCGTGGTCTCGATTGCCCATTCAAAAGTGGCGCCAGGCGGCGCCATTACGTCACTGCGCATGTGCCGCCCGGCCGAGTTTTTCCAAGCCCGGTCGGCTTCGGAACCACGCATGCACAGTTGCATGGTCGGCTCGCGGCCATCTTTTTTACAGGCACCGGTGCCGTAACGGACTTAAACGGGCAGACCAAAAAAGGGGTTAAATTTACGGGCTACCCATAAATCTACGAGCTGTTGGCTACACTGGATGAGTTCCCCATAACATTGGGGCTCAGTGGTGAGTGCTCCATAACATTAGTGATCAGTGATGGATGCCCGATACCAATGGTGATCAGTGATGAGTGCCCCATAACATAGGGGCTCTGTGGTGAGTGCCCCATAACAACGTGGCTCAGTGGTGAGTGCCCCATAACATTTAGGACTCAGTGGTGAGTGCCCCATAACATTGGGGCTCAGTGGTGAGTGACCCATAATATTGGGACTTAGTGGTGAGTGCCCCATACCATTGCTGATCAGTGGTGAGTGCCCCATAACATTGGTGATCAGTGGTGAGTTCCCCATAACATTGGTGATCAGTGGAGAGGGACCTTGATAAGCACAGGAGGAATATTTAGCTGGGATGCCCTGAAAGGCAGCAGCCCTTCAAGCTGGGAACTTCTCCTCCTGGACAAGAACAGGACTGCCTCAAACTCCAGGCTATTTATACACTCCATAGCCACCTACTCAGCACTCTCCCTCAGGGATTGGCTGAGACAACATAAATGTTCAAACTGATGATTTGCCTCTTCCCAACCCACTATAGTCTCCAGAAGACAGGGGGAAGCATTCAAATCTGTAGTCTGCAAAGCCCAGAACAGCCCAAAGTAATCACAAACTGCTCCACTGGAGTGAAGCCAAGAAGAACTACATATACCTCGTTTTCCTAGCAACATATTTAGGAGGGTGCTACAGTACTGTAAAGGGGGTGCAGATGTAAGCATTGGTCTGGTGGAGTGGGGTGCAGTGATGAACAGCAGGGGATGCTGAGGTTAGTAGTCGTAGCATAGGGTTGTAGTGGTGGAAAAGGGTAGGTGCGGGTGTTAGCAGTTATGGTATAAGGGTGCAGTGGTGTAATGGGGGTGCACAGGTGAACAGTAGGGGTGCATTGGTGTAAAGGGGATGTGGGAGTGAGCAGTGGAGATGCAGAGGGTAGCAGTGGTCTAGTTAAAAAGGGGTGTAGTGGTGAACAGTAGGGGATACAGAGGTCAGCAGTCATGTAATAAGGGTGCACTGATGTAAAGGGGTGGGGTGCAGAGGTTAGCAGTGATGGAATAGGGATCCAGTGGTGAAATGGGGGTGCACAAGTGAACAGTAGGGGTGCACTGGTATAAAGGGATGTGGGGGGAGCAGTGGATATGCAGAGGTTAGCAGTGATCTAGTTGAATAGGGGTGTAGGGGTGAACAGTAGGGGATACAGAGGTCAGCAGTCATGGAATAAGGGTGCAGTGGTGTAAAGGAGTGGGGTGCAGAAGTTAGCAGTGATTGAATAAGGGTGCAGTGGTGAAATGGGGGTGCACAAGTGAACAGTAGGGGTGCATTGGTGTAAAGGGGATGTGGGGGTGAGCAGTGTGGATGCAGAGGGTAGCAGTGATCTAGCTTAATAGGAATGTAGCTGTGAACAGTAGGGGATGCAGAGGCCAGCAGTCATGGAATGAGGGTGCAGTGGTGTAAAAGGGCGGGATGCAGAAGTTAGCAGTGATAGAATAGGGGTTCAGCGGTGTAACGAGGGTGCACAGGTGAAGTAGAGGTGCATTGGTGTAATGTGGGCGCAAAGGTGAGCAGTTGGGCTGCACAGGTTAGCAGATGTGCAATAGTCTAAAAGTGTGGTGATGTGGTAGTTGTGGATCAGGGGTACCGAAGTGAGTAGTTGACAAAAGGTGCAAAGGTAGGTGGTTGATGATTGGGTCAAGGAAGAAGGAATTTGCCACTCCAGGTGTGTGCAATGACCCAAATGGAACCAAGTAGGTGTGCTAGCCCCGGCCCGCCTCCGTAGGATACTTGAAAAAATTGGTAATGATTAAGAACAGGTTAAATGTGTAAAGCGCATCTATGTGACTAAAAATCTGGTGTCCCTTGTGTATCATGGTGATTTTTAATAAAGGCACTTTGTTTTGGAACTTTTGGATGTGCAGCCATTCTTCTTTTTCCAGGTTGATGATTGGGTGCAGGGGTTGCAGAGGCGTACCATGGACAAGAGAGCACTCTGTCTATATTCAGTACAGGCAGTCCCCGGGTTACAAATAAGGTTCTGTAGGTTTGTTACTCCAGCCAAAAAAAGCAAAAAAAAAAGTTGTTTACGTTTTGGATAGAATATGGAAGGGGTTAGCACCGCTGTAATGTCTGTTTTGCTGTCGGTGCCCCTGTTTAAAGATTTTTTCTCACTTTCTGTCCCTGTGACAATTGGATTTTGAAATAAGAAAGGGGAGAGAAAGAGGGAAGATAGGGGATCATGAGAGAGAGATGGAGGGGAAAGAGAGAGCGGGAATAAGAGAGGTGGGGAGAAGGAGAGAGGTGGAATGAGAGAGGTGGGGAGAAGGAGAGAGGGGTAATGAGAGAGAGGGGGAATGTGAGAGAGGTGGGGAGAAGGAGAGAGGGGGGATGAGAGAGAGAGGTGGGGAGAAGGAGAGAAGGGGAATGAGAGAGAAGTGAAGAGAAGGAGATATGGGGAAGGAGAGAGAGAGGTGGGGAGAAGGAGAGAGGGATGAGAGAGAGAAGGGGGATGAGAGAGAGATGGGGAGAAGGAGAGAGGGGGAATTAGAGAGCGGTGGGGAGAAGGAGAGAGGAGGAATGAGAGAGAGGTGGGGAGAATGAGAAAGGTGGGAAGAGAGAGAGGTGGGGAGAAGGAGAGGGTGGTGAGAGAGAGATGGGGAGAAGGAGAGAGGGGGTGAAAGAGAGATGAGGAGAAGGAGAGAGGGGGAATGAGAGAGAGATGGGGAGAAGGAGAGGGGGGAATGAGGGGGAGGTGGGGAGAAGGAAAGAGGGGTAATGAGAGAGAGGTGGGGAGAAGGAGAGAGGGGGTGAGAGACAAATGGGGGAGAAGGAGAGAGGGGCAATGAGAGAGAGGCTGGGAGAAGGAGAGAGGGAGATGAGAGAGAGGTGGGGAGGAGGAGAGAGGGCAATGAGTGAGAGAGATGGGGAAAAAGAGAGGGGTGATGAGAAAGAGCGATGGGGAGGAGAGAGGGGTAATGAGAGAGAGAGATGGGGAGAACGAGAGAGGGGGAATGAGAGAGAGGTGGGGAGAAGGAGAGAGAGGGAATG